>VXAZ01002700.1:549389-677080 GCA_013399875.1 Gymnorhina tibicen
TTTTTTTTTTTTTTTTTAATCCTTTAAAAATGAAATAATAATTTTTTTCATTTTAATGCCTTTTTTTAATTTAATTTTGGAAGTCCTTCCTGCCCCTCGCTGGGTATACACGAGGGAGAAATTACCGAGAAGAAATTGATGGGGATTTCAGTCGGACATCTGGGTCTGTGCGTTGTGCTCTTCCTCGCTCCTCTCTGCCTTTGGAAAACTTCAGAAGGGACAATGGCACCTTCTCTCTTTCTATTTCTCCGAGTTCATTTGTTCTGGTTTGGTTCAGTTTTTCCTCTTTCCCCACCCCTTTCTTTCCCTTTTTAAAAAGAAAAAAAAAGAAAAAATCTATCATTGATTCAGTATGAAATGATACTTGTAGATTTTGGGTTTGTTACCTTTTTTTTTTTTAAAGGCTGATTTTTTTTTTTTGTGTTACGAGGCCACTTCTCATGCATATTGGCATTTTTTTCCTTCTTTCAGAGATTTGTAAATACACAATGGCAGGAAATTTAATGCACAAAAAAAAAAAAGGGAAAAGAAACTTTAAAAAAAACCACGAATAAATAAATAAAAAAAAAAATCTGTTCTAGTTTTCAGGAGGGGAAGTGTGGCCGAAACGCACTCCCCTCCTGCATATCGCTGATGCAACTTCCTGTAACAAGCACTTTGTATAAAAAAAAAGTGGACTTCCTGCTATAAGGCACAGGTATTTATTCTGTAACCGATTTTAGACACACACACACACACACACACACACACACACACGCACGCAAAATATTCAAATAAATGTGATCACTTAGTGCAAACGCCTTGCTCTGCTGCAGCTCTTCCCCCGGGAACGCCAGCTCCGGCGGGAGGCTCCAACCTGCTTTCGGAAGGAATCGCTCCCCAGTCCCGCAGGGGCCCGGACGATGACGGGGGTTTTCCGGAGGGGCTGTTTGGGAGGGAGCAGCTTGGCAGTGGGGCGGCAGTGGGTCCCAGATGCGGAGGGGGTTCCCACCGGCGCCCATCCCACGTCCCAGCCCCGTGGGAAGGTGTGCTGGAGATGTGGCTCTCCACCAGCTCCCTCCCAGGCGGCGAGGATGTGAGTCAGGCACGCAGCCGGCCGGGCCGCATCCTGCCCATAAGCTCCAGAACAATCCCCATTGTGGGATGGGGCCTGGGTCGGGGACAGCAGCTTTCCTGACTCCGCCAGCATTCACCATTCTGGCCATGCTGCTGCCCTGGCACCCAGCCCTTGAGCCTTCATCCCCGCCTAAAGCCCCACTGCCCCCTGGGGCTTTGTGGGTGCTGGCAGCACCCCGGGCTGGTTCAGGGACCCTCTGTGCTCAGCCGAGCTGGGAAGGGCGAGGAGGAACCCTTTGTCCAGGACATGCAGCAGGGCCGGCTGGCCTGGCTGGGGGTGTGCAGTGGCAATCTTCATCTGAGGAAAATGAGGCCGACTTCATAAAGCAGAGCAGTGTCCTAGAGGCAGGAGGGGTTTTCCATTGCTCTCTTTGGGTTCGGATTTTTTTTTGTTGTTGTTGGTTGCAAAACACCCCTGGTTTAGTTCCGGTTTGGATTCCCCCTGTGCTACTTCAGTGGCAACTGGGAAGGGGAGAAAGTTTCAGTGAGCTGAAACAGGGGAACAGTGGGTTCGAGGGAGGGGGACCCTCTCACTAACTCCCTCCATTCCATCCCAACAGAGGTGGCAGCACAGCCCTGGACAACTTCCCAGGCATGTTGGGTTGGGGAGCCAGCACCTCCTGCCCTTCTGTGTTCCTGTACACACAGGCTGCAGAGCCTGGCAGCTCAGCCCTGCCGTCCTGCCGGGTTCTTCCCAGTCTTGTCCTGCTCCGGCTCTTCAGGAAAACTCCCATCCATTGGGATATTTGAGAGTTTGCTTCTCAGTCAAAAGCAAAGCACTCCAGGGCGGCAGGAGGGAGAAGGATGGTCCCGACCTCCACAGGGATCCCATGATGTCTCCCCTCCGTGTTCACAGGGCCGGCTGCTGGGGGGTAAGGAAGAGCCCCAGAGTGACGGGGATACAGGCGAGATGAGTGGCGTCCCTCCCTGTGGAGGGGGGTCCCCAATGCACAGCCAGGCTCCCCCTCAAGGGTACTCCCCAGCCATGGCCCCTATGCTTGGTGCCTCCAGGTTTGAGTGCCCAGCTGTCCTCCTCATCATCATCCTCTTCCTCCTTGGCACAGCTGCCTCCTCCTGTGAGAGCAGCAGCTGCCGGCCCAGGCAGATATTAAAGCACCTGCCACCTACTGATGGGGGGACATAGGCAGAGGCCCCACCCTGCAGGGTGACCCCCAAAGGTTTAGGACTCTCCCTGCCATGGGCCACTCTCACCCCACACCTTCGCTGGAGGGACCAGCCCCAAATGAGTGGGTGCCCCTTGCAGAGCAGAAGGACCACAGCCCCTCTCTTGCCCCCCCATCCAGAAAGAGTCCCCTAGTGTCCTGGGTGCCCCAGCTTCCTGCAGCACCATCAGTGCCATCAAGCCCCATGTGGTGCTGGTGGTGAGGAGGGAGGCAATGGCCCCATGGGGTCACCCCATGGAGCAGGAGGAGGAATGTGTGCCCACGGCCCCGTTGGGATATTGGTGTCCTGGGAGGGGAAGCGCTGATGCTCGGGTGCACAGCGGGGTTTTATTGATGGATGGCTCTGTCCAGGGGGTGGGGAGAGCAGGGGGAGCAGAGGCACATCCATAAACAGCTCGAGTTGTGAATGGAAAGAGACAGATTAGGAGCCAGGTGAAAACATGTCACACGGTGGAAAGAAAAATGAGCAGCTGGGCCAGACCAAATTGGTGTCTGATGAAGGACGTGGGGCCTGGTGGAAAAAGGATCCCAGGGCTGGCGGTGCTGCACGGGGGAGGCTGATGGGGAACAGCTGGAGCCGGACACGCACATCTGGTGGAGCAGGGTGAGGGGAGAGGCAATGGCTGCTGTAACCACCGTGCCACCAGCCACCGCACTCAGGGCACGGGGCTGTGGCTCGGCCCTCGGATCGGCACGGCAAGAGGGGCGGATGCTTCACTTTCAGGGTGATCCTGGGAAGGGGGCACAGCCCCGTGGCCCAGCCCGCAGCAGGGATTTACCTGGTGGGGTTCAGGCTCTCCTGTGCCAAGGGGTCCCCAGGTGGAGGAGCCACTGCCTCTTCCTTCATTTGCATACATGTAAATAAGCAATCAACATAATGAGGGCAAATGCAAACCAGGCTTTCAGTTTGCAACCAAGTCCTATTTTTAACCTTGGAAAAGGGTTTCGGCAGGAAGCTGCAGGCCCTGCCCTGGTACCCATCAGCACATCTGGCCGTGCGGGTGCTCACACTGATCCTTCACCCCAAAACACCGCTGACCCCACGACCACCACTGGGTCAGTGCCTGTTGCACTCTGTTCCTGTTACCAAAGCAAACAGAAATCCCACATGTTTGTGGAAAGGTTGACAGCATCACACCCTGCCTTGCAGGAGCCTTTTCGGGCAGCTCTCCCACCCACTGAGCCCCAGGTCGTGCTTCCGGCCAGGGTGTGCACCCCGGGAATGCCCCCGGCGCCTTGGGAGTGAAAGTCCCATGCTTAAACATGAGGGTATATTTAGACAGTGTCAATTTAAGTTTGCACATCAACCTTATAAATATGAAAGCCCATCTCCGCGAGATGTTTAAGATACCTCATCAGCCCTTGAAAAATATGCAGGAATATTAATTAGCCAGATTTGGGTATTATCTCATAATGAATAAATGAAGAGACTCACTGCCTAAGATGAACCACTGGTGGCTCATTGGGTTTTGTTGCTTTCTTTTAAGAAAAGAGTGTTTCTAAGGTAATTCACTCATTTTAACCCAGGCTGGCACAGGGGCTCAGAGGTTGCAGCCATGCCAGGGCTGACCAGGGTGGGACACAGCAGACTCCTCCTTACCTGAAAGGACCCTAAAAGCTGGTGTTTTGCACCCCCTGATTTGGCCCCAGCTGGCTGCACTGCCTTTGGGGACAGAGGGACAGGGTTGGAGTCCTGTCCCAGCTGCAGGAGACCCAGGCCCGAGGTGGAGGCAGAAAGTGCAGCTCCACTTCTCAAAAAAATTATTTTTGGCTTCTTCCCTTCCCGCCCTCAGTCCTCACCTCCTGCCCTCCTGCTCCTTTCCCTTGGCTGCTTCACTCCCTCCAGCTGGGCCAGGATAGGAACTTCCCAGTTGCTGTAGAAACCCAGATGAAGGACACACTTCAAACGAAAATGCCAAACAAGAAATGGCTTTGTGTGCGCCCGGATGGCCGCTTTTCCTTGCCAGCACGCGTGGCTTTGGGGCCCTTCTTTGGGGCACCCTGTGTGGATGGGGAGGGCTGTAGGGACAGTGGAGGCTCCCTCACAGCCCTGAAAGTTTGTGTTAAGCAGCAGGCAGAGGCTGGGGGTCACTGGGGAAAGCACTTCAGAAGTCTCCATCACCCATGGGATGCTGCACTGCAGGATGCAGCCGCCACTGGGGTTTTGACATCCCTGCCAGCTCTGGCACCATCTCCCCCTCTGGTCTTACAGCTAAGACACCCCTGGGATCCCAAGGGGCATCACCACCTGATTTGCAAGATTTTAGGGTGGTGGAGCAGTTTCCAGCTGGTGGGAAGAGGCTCAGGGCTGAGCAGGGGACATCCAGGCACAGGGTGGGGACACCAGCAGAAGCCTCCAGGTCCAGGTTGATGGCCTAGGCGATGGGCCAGGTGGCAGAGCCACGTCCCGTGGGTGCAGGGAAGCGGCAGCAGAGGAGCTGGGTCGGGATGGACCAGCCGGCAGCCGCTGTGGGCCGGAGCCGTCCCGGGGCCCCCCCGGCGCGTGGCGGCTGGCGGGGCCGGGGCGGCGCGTGGGTGCGGGGCGCTGCCGGCTGCCGGAGCTGCCATTGTTTGCCTTCAATCAAGATGTTTCAGGCAGAATCAAAAGCACCAACTGGGGAAATCATCATCACAAAAAATCTTGCGCCTGCAAAATAGGTCAAGTAAGACTCCAAAGAGAGAGAGCGTCTGATCTGCATTGCAAGGAAGAATAGCAACAGCTGTGATCTCCAGTATATATGGATGGGCTGGGGGGGGATAAATATATATATCCATGCATATGTATAACCGCTTACAGCTGTTGGGCCGTATGTTCATTAGGGCCAACTGTTTTGCAGGCAGAGGGATCAGCGCTAATCGGGAAAGGGAGTTTATCATCACATTCAGAGGCAAAAGTGTCAGGAGCAACTGCGGCCCCCCCGCCCCGCAGCCCACACCAGCTGTGCTGTGCTGAATGCACCCAATTCAGGGCCCCCCCAGCCCCCCCGGGCTGTGAGAGCTGCAGCTCCTGCCCCAGCTCCAAAAGCAGCCGCCAGCCGGGCCCAGCCCTCTGCCCAGTCCCAGACCCAAGCACTGTCCCTGGGTGCAGAGGTGGCCATGCCTGTTTCCCCATTCCCCAGACCAGCTCTCCGTGCCTATGCTACTGACCCAGCCCCTCACAGTAAGGTCCCTTTGCTTATCTCCGCCTGGCTCTGGCCTCACAGGTGCCAGCTATAAAAATGAACCCAAAATACATATAAATCCTCCTGTCTGACATCAGGGAGGGTGATGGAGCCAGGGCAGGACAGCTGGCTCAGCCACCCCAAGACGTTGGGCTTTGCCTGGTCAGTTGGGACCCAGCTGTCGCAGGCTGGGGACAGCATAGTGTCCCAGCCCACAGTGATGCTCTCAGCATGGGGGAACCTGCTGTCCCCAGCAGTGTCCCGCTCAGCACCCCAGGCAGAGAAGCATTAAAGCTTGCAGGCTGTGGCTCCCATTGGTAGCATAAAGGGTGCAAAGGCAAGCAGCAAGGACAACTTCTATTTAAAAATATCTCTCATCCAGGTGATTTACTTGCAGGGCGTTCCTGCCAGCTCCTAGTGCAGCCCAGAGTTGGGGCCTAACCCACCTGCCAGCTCCCCTTCCTCCCAGGGTTATTTACTCGGGGCTGCATTTGGCTGCCTGGCTGTGCCCCCCCAAGGGCTACAGCTCGGAGGCGTGCGGTCGCGGCACATTGCAAGCAGAGGGGCTCCTTCCGACCCTTCCTCTTCTGAATGCGATTTTTTTTTCTTTTTCCCATTAAAAAGGATACAGATATTCATCTCGGTCAAACAGCTACACAGGAAATGCAGAGGGGGCACCCCCCACCCCATGCTGTTTCCAGCAAGCCTTTGACAGCGTCCCCCAGCACAGGCACAGCCCGACCGCAGCTTTACAGGAGTTTTGCTTCCAATCGGTGCTGGGAAGGGAAATAAGTGAACAGATTGCAATAAAAAATCCAACAAGCCCAAATTCAGCCAACTGAGCCCGAAGCTGCCATTTCGGCAGGAGCCAATCACGAGGCTGCGGTGCGAGCTTGTTTCCACTTAAACAAAACAAAATAAAATGAAAAAGCTTCAGCCAGCGCCTGGGTGGGTGCCCGGGTGGGTGGGCTGGAGCACGGCCGTGGCTATCGGTCCAGCTGCCCCGCTCCAACGTGTCCCAGCAGAGCCGGGCTGGGGGCTGCCAACGCAGCGAGAACGCGGAGGCTGAAATATCCGGCTCTGCGGCCACAGACCACTTCTCTGCTCTGATAAAGGCAGGCGTCCGGGGGGTGCGAGGCCATAAACAGGGAAATACTGGTCAAAGAGGAACAAAAATCTCTGTGTTTTTTGCTCCTGCAGGCTGCAGATTATTATTTTCTTTTTATTTTTCCCCTCCCCACACCCAATCCGCTCGGTTCCTTGTCCTTTCGGGAGCACTAAATTCATCATGTGGATGTAAAGCGGGGCTTGTGCGGGGAAGGGAGCCGCGGTTCGCTCGAGCAGACGCATGCAAGGTCACACGCAGCCTCCCCATAAATTACCGCGTCCCACCATAAACAGCAACAGGAGAGGGGAAGCGCGGCGGCTTCAGGGGCTGGGGGCCGCAGGGGCCGATACGTAACGTTGTGACAAGTCAAACAACTCTCAGGGTGTTCACTTGCCAGAGAAATATTTTTCACATCCAATCCATTAGGCAAACAAGATGAAAAAGTATTTCCTACTTCGCTGAAAAAATACCAGGACTGAGTATAAAGCATGCCTTAAAAAAAAGAGAAAAGAAATTAAGTGTGACCATCTATAATGTTTTTTTCCAGTGGCTCTGACAGCCTTCCAGGCATCCTGACTGTGCAGGGAGGGAGCTGATGCTTTAAAGAGTTCTAACAGTTTCTCGCTTTTTGGCCCATCTGGGCGTTGCAGGAACAGTAATGAGTCAGATTAGTTGGAAAGCAACAACCTCAGATTTGCTTCCCTCCCTCCAAACCCCCTCCCAACCCCATTTCACTGAACCAAACCCAAATAGTTTGCTGCTTTCCTTTTTCCCCTTCCCTTTTCCTGCCAGGTCAGTGGAGAATGTGTTTCATGACATGCTTTTTTTAACCTACAACATGATTTTTAAAAAAAGAAGATCCTCCCAGAGTTTCCCTTTCTCGCTGGCTGACTTCTCTGATAGTTTTGGACAAGTGAAAATGCAAAGGAAAAAGGCTTCTTCAACAGTTTTGATCACTTCCAGTACCAGCAACCATTTCTGGTGGGGTGACAGGAGCAATGAAAGAGCAGCTTCGCAGACTGACTGGGGGCTCCTTGGGAAGAGACAATCGTGTCAGAAGATGAACCTGCTGAAGAAAAAAGGATCACCCCCAAACACCAGTTGTCTTTCTACTAAATTTTAATTTATTTCCTTTTTTTTTTGACAAAGACATCTAAATTATACACCGAGTAACAACATGACCAGATATTGCAAATATCCCTTTTTGGTGAAATACAAAAAGGGAACATAAAAGAAAGAGCTTGCGTGGACCTGGCCGGCCCAGGGAATGCAACAGCTGCCACCTTTTGCTTTTGGAGAAGAGCGAGCATGTTGGAGTGGGCTGGTCTCATCCCAGTACACTTCATAAAAAGAGTCTGGTGACCAGGTATACTTTTCACAGAGAGAGAACTCATTAATGTGCAAGAAACATTATAGGTAGTGGGAAAAATGGGAGAAGGTTGCAGGAGGCTTTGGCAAGCATTCTCCAAGGGCAGGAGAGACATTCTCCAGTGAAGCTGCAGTGGAGGACACAGCCACAGCTTGGGCAAGACATGAGTCCCCACACCCAGCAGTCATGGTCAGAGCAGGGGCTTGGACTCAGGCTTTCTGATGTGCCCTTGGAGAATTTCACTTCTCCAGCACCTCTCCCCTCCAGGGAACACAAGGGGGCGGGAGCAGGAGAGGCTTCTTTCCTGTATCGCAAAGGTAGAACCAGATTTAATGATGTGAAAGTGAAGCACGGGAGGGGAATTAACCCCTGTGACAAACATCCCGAGGTCTGTCTGTCACTCGGAGCCTTTAAATCACGGCTGGGTTTCTTCCTACCGGAGGGGCTCCGGTTCAGCCGTGAGTCACCACGGCAGGGTGGGGTTTGACAGGCTGTGTTACCCGGGAGGTCAGGACAGAGGAACACAACGGTCCCTTCTGGCTTTAAAACTCTGGGAATCGATGTGACGCGAGGCAGAGCTCCACCCACACCAATGAGCCAATGGGGCTTGGTCCCCCCAGCCTCACTTTAAAGGAGGATGAAGCGGACAGCGCTGGAAGGACGGAGCCCTGCGTGTCCATTGCCATACACCAGGGCGGGGCTGAAGAGCTGGCGGAGGGGCAGGGGCTGCGCTGATCGGTGGCGAGCGTTTCTGGCTGGCCCCAGACAGTTGTCCAGGTGGTTTTTAGCCAGGTGCTGCCCAGGGCAGAGAGCCCTGCAGAGGCCATAGCAGATGTAAATACATTCAGATAAGGAGGAGCAAGTAAACAGAACCTCAAATCCTTATACATTTTCACCGGGTTGCACAGAGAAACGTTTACAATACAATGAACATTTACAGCCATCACTGCAGGATGATATACTTAAGACATGGTCATTTTAACCCTCCACCTCCATCCTCCCAGCACAGCTCCCTCTATCACAGTCTTCCTCTCTTACCGCCTGGCACAGGAAAACCAAATTAACTACTGGGTTACAGGTGACACTCTGGCAGGTACAGATGTACGCAACCAATACGTGTGGCTACATGCAAACATAACAACTGAGCCAGCAAATGTTTCTGGATCCTGAGTTCAATAAGGCAATTTTCCCTTCCCAACTAAAGTGATAGAAAAATTACTACATGTTTATTTTACACACATTTCCAAGTTTAACCAATGTGAGACTTAAAAAAAAAACACGTTACCCTCCTGGATGCTTTTCAGCCCCAGGAAGCCAACTGTGGCACTGGTGGGCTGTCACAGACTAAATTTGCCACTGCTAAAAGAGTAGGGAGCGAGAAAGCACCAACTCAAGTCCCTTGCAAGTGTGAAGGATCAATGCCTGAGCCCCAAAGGGGGCTTTGCCCTGCCCTGCCTGGGCCAGAGGAGAGGTACCCAAGCATTTCCCTCTGCATCTGGTAAGCAGTGTGGGCAAATCCAAAGCTCGGGGAGTATCTGTCTCTCAGCCAGCACAAGCCTGCCCACAGGAAAGGGCTGCAATTCTTTACATTGCTTGCATCAGGCAAATGCATTAATTGCAAGGAAAAGGTGTTGCTGGGATGAATTTCTCCTCCTTGGACTGACCCAGGAACATGCCATGCTCAAATTTGCAGCGTTCCCGATAAGCCTGCGCAGCTGGGGAGTCACCGAGCAAGCTGCATTTAAATGAACATCTCATCTTATGACTCCTTACTCAATCCATGCAAAGCCGGAGCTGTGTCACTTTGTGTCATTAGCGATTGCTTAACAGCTCACTTGAGCCCGCTCTTCCCCCCCCACCCCGCTCCCCAGTCGTCTGGTTTTTAAAGCAAGGCTGTGCTACTCCGGCATGCGTGTCCTGCCTCCCTGCTGGAGACAGATGCACTCAGAGGGTGCTGACTCACGGACGCAGGCAAATTAAAGTTGGATTGCTAAAGCAGTTGCTGTCCCAGCTGTCCCTGTGCCCCCAGCCACAGCAAAGACAGCTGAACTACACACGGATCAGCCCTGAACTGCTACTGTACATCCTGATGTATGGGGGGACCTGGAATGAGCCCCAGATGATTTTAATATGCCAAGCTGTAACACGTAGGCGGCCAGGGGCTGCTTCACGTACAGTGCAGATGTTTGTGCTGTGAGGTGGAGATGTCCAGGGGAAGGGAGGAAAAGAGAGCTGGGAGCTCCAGGGGTGTCAGCCGTCTGCCTGGGTCCATGAGTCAACTCGCTGACGCGTGGTAAAGCCACATGCTTTAGTACATGCAGCTCTCCCCATCCTGCGCGACCGTCCGTCTCCAGGAGGTGGAAGGGGTAATGCAGTCCCCAGTCATTCTCTGGCCTTTCGCAGGCAGGCAGCAAACAAAGCTGGCAAGCAGGGCAGTGGGATTATTTTACCATCTGTGCATTAGAAACTGGCCCAGGAGTCACCAAGCTCACTTCATGCAGGACATGGCTGCTTTGGCGTGCTAATCGCTCCCTCTCCCTATCAGTCGGGGGCTAGATTTGAATTGGGGATGAGGAGGTGGAAATCACATTCTCTTTCCTATTTCAGCAACTGCATCCTTTTAGAGGGAAGCCGGCTCAGAGAAGAATGAATGCTCATTTTAAAGAGCACTTCCCATCTGCCGTTCACCAGGATCCTCACCCTCCACCAGGGCAATCCACAGCCAGCACCAGGCTGGCAGGACCTCAGGCCCTGGACAGCCAGCCCACTGTGGGGCAGTGCCCCAAGAACCCGGAAGCGCCGGGCAAGGCGTACTGAGGTGGTGGGGTAGGAGAATACATTTTGCACATTTCAAAGAAGGAAACCTGGGACCTGATATCTCATTCTAGAAAGTAATCATGGACTTAATTGCATTTTCCTGCAGAGTTGCCTTAACATCAAGGGAAAATCAACAGGGATTGTTCAACATCAAGACTAATCTCACATATGGAACTTATTGAACAGAAGAACAACGTTTTGCTGGCTCAAGGTGAAATGCTGGGCTAAATTCTCCTTCAGCTGCGAGAAAAGCCCTAGGCACGCTCATCCTGCATTATTCCAACTGTAAAGAGCTTCAATTATACACATATAACCCTCCTCTCCCTTCTACAGCGGTGTCACAATGCAACAGTGCCTCGTTATCATCAAACTCCTCTTTTATGGCTATAGGAATATGTGGAAGTCTTGTACCCTTGTTACACAAATGACTCCTTAGCAGCTTTATTTTAAGAAACTACCCACAACTGGTAACACAACTGCATTTTATCTGTCGCTGAGGGGAAGCTGTGACTGACACCCAGGCGTGTCCTCAGCAACCGCGCGTATAGGGCAGCTCCTATGCATCTAAGCCACTACAGTAACTCACCACTCCCTCTGCTCCACACTGAATCAGTCTTGCTTCTGCTTACAAACTTGCTTGCTAATCAGACATTTAATACTATTTATGCATAGGGAGGAAATATGTAATTCCTTTATTGGGATAAAAAAAATTATACTAAAGAGCAGGTCAAGTTCCAAATCCAGCAGTAGGTTTAAACCAATGTTGTTCCCTTTTTTCTCTCTCTCTTTTTTTTTCTTTTAACAGCTGTAGCTGTGCACAGATGGAAAAACATTTGGTCAGAAAGCAGCAAATTAGTGTTTTCAGGCTAGAATTCTGCTCCCACCGCTCCTCCATTTCCATGCAGCTCAGAACGCTTTACTTCTTCTTAGCACTGACATTTTTGCACACCCAGTTCATGCCGTCCTTCAGACAGAGAAAGGTAATGTTAGTCAAGCGAAGGGAGGAGGAATCCCCCAAGCCCACCCCACCACCATTCTGCAAGCACCGTGTTCTGCCTCTTCATCGACCCCCTGCCTGCCCTTCTGTGCCCAAAACCACAGTGGGTTAAAAAAATAAGTGCTTCCTTGCTTGCTAGATGTTGTCACACAGAGGTTATTAAATCTTTCATCTGACCATAAAAAGTATCATCATCTCATCATGTCACTATGTCTAGGTCCTTCGAGGAAGGATCACTTTGCAGTCAAGGTACGTCACTGGCAGATGAAGGCTCAGTTCCAGGTTCAGCTACAGATGATTTGTGTAACCTCGGGCAAGTCATCTTATCTTTGGATTTTAGGGGACTGTTTGTTATACAGTCAGCCCCCTGTTAAGAAAACAGCTCTAATTATCCACTCATCCACAAGCCTTGAAATCCAGATCCATGAAAGTCACTGCCATAACCGGAACTGGACCCTGCTTCCTGTTCCTAAGGGCCCCCGCAGAAAATGGGCCCTCAGGGATCCCACAGGGGTTCAGTGCGAAGCTATGTGGTCACGTTTGAAGAGGCTGATACACTCTTTAAGGTATCTCTGTAAAAATGTGTGGGTGACTTCTCTGGCCACTGCAAGCAGGACGGCAACACTTGTGCCATGAATACCCAATTTGTGAGTTTATTGCTGAGATCCCAGAATGGGATATGCTATTGAAAGCCAAAGCAACACTTCATCTGCTCCTGTCACTTATCCGTTAGGAGACGTGCACAATGGAGTGCAAGATGCACAGTCTCCTCATATTTGTGTCCCATCAAATCCCTTACCTCTATCCTGCCTACGAGGTATCTCTGTGGACAGGGAGGCTGAAGGCAAAAGGTAGGGTTTTGGGGATGAGAGGGAAGCAGCACATCTTTGTGTTTGGAAATCAGGCAAATGTCACTTCAGAGTTCAGACTGGGGAGATTTCATTGTATTATGTTCAGTGGTAATTTTTGTATCATTACAACAACAACCTTAGACCCTAAGAAAGGTCAGAGCTTTTGGGCCAGCATCACGGTAGCCCCACAGTAGCAGTGTTGCTGGTGTCCTATACCCTTGTTCCCAGACTGCCAAAAGGCTGACAAGGACCTCAACTTCTCCAAGGAAGGGTGGCCCAAGGCAGAGTATGGCAGGCCCTTCGGGTGAGCTGACACTCACTGTTGTGCCTCTATGCTGTCCCTCAAAGGCCACAAAGGTGGTGGCCATGTCAGAGGGGAGCTAAAGAGTTAAGAGAGAAGAGAGGGAGTCCTCAGGGCTTAATCAGAAGCAGAGAGGTTCTCACTTGAAAATACCAATTCACCTTGATAACTGCACTATGTGACACTTCTTATCTGAAGGGGAGCAGCAACTTTTGAAATCAGCCCTTGTTGCTGTGTTAAATGAAGAATAAGTGAGCCCAGTTTGTGCTGGGGTGCACATGAGGCCCTACGCTAATAACACTTCTAACTCTAACCTTGGGGAGGGTTGATGTCTCCAGTTTCATTTATTTATCTCCCCAGCAGAGATCAGTGTAAAACAAATTGTCTGAAATCCTCAGAGCAAATGGGAAAAGATGAGCAGTAGATTCATTTTAAGGCCCGGTAGCTTTGTGTCTTCCCCTTTCAATAACACTGATAACCTAGGTGTAAAACATGTAATGCCTTAAGCAATCAATATCGTGGTTTAAAGCTTATCACTTTAGAGAGGGAGCGAGTGATTCCCAGCATGAGGAATGCCAGGGCTTAACAATGGGGCTAGGAGGAGAGGTGTCAAGCCTTTGACTTGATTGTGTGCTTTAGAAATCTGCATGATTGCCTGCAAAGAGTAAAAATAAATAAATAACTAAAAATGCTCCCACAATGATTTCAGCTTCCCCTGCCTCGGAAGCAATAATCACATTTGCACACATCATGGCATACAAGGCAAGCAGAGCTCCTCATTCATTTTGAATGTAGGTTTATTTGCTGAACCAGAACAGCTGAGACAGCTTAAAGTAATAAATATCAGCTGACACCCTCTGCTATTCAGCACAGTAATCCCAGAAACAATACATCACTGCAAAACAACAAACACGCATCCCATCTTCTACCTAATCTGACCACAACCTGAATTCACAGTGATTAAAACTCTGCCTGCTGCCATTGGGGAGCTCGGCAAGGGGAAAGGCAGACCATTGCAGCACCAGCGCGGCAAGGGTCATAAAGCAGAGTTTATGATGGGATTTACCATGGCTGGGAGCCTGGCTGCATGAAGCATTTAACGAGGGCAAAAGAATGACATAGCAAAATGCAAGAGGAAAGGTGAACTCCAAACACGCTTGAAATACGTAAGTAGGTCACCAAACTTTTAAAGCAGGAATAGATTTTAAAAACTCTCTTCTGGCATGAGTTAATTGACAGGAAAAATCACATTTAATTGTAAATATCCCCCTGCCTGACAGTGATAAAGGGAAAATTAATATGTTCAGCTGTATCAAAAAGGTGTATGTGAGATGCCTTCCTCAGCTACGTCTGCAGCTTCTGGTGCAACTTTTTTTGGGGGGGGGTGGATGGTTGTTCTGCAGTGTCCCCAGATGCTTTGGAGAATACCAAATGCAGTGGAAAGCAAAAAAACCTAAAAGGTACGTTTGCAGTTTTTCTACCTATAGTGTGAAGCAGGATGGAGTGTTGGTAAGAGAGAAATCCAGGGAAGCTGCTACAAACACAAAAGAGCTGCTATGGGAAAGGCAGTTGGGAAGGAGGAAACAGTGCTGGAAAGAGTCAAGTCCTCAAGGAGTCAACTGTTGTCATCCTTTGTCCCTGCACACTCTGTCCCTATATCTGCATGTTTAAAAGATGGTTCTGTGAAGAAAGTATAATCCCTACAGTAACATTTAAATCTTGATAGATGTCCTTGTGCTGCTTTGTTGAGACACAGAGACATTGGCAGGTACCTGAGGATCGAGGCGGATACAGTATTAGTATTCCAGCCTCAAGTCAACCCTGGGAAAACTTAGTCAGGGAAAGATTTCAGATCTTTCAGCTTTGCCTCTCTTAGCTCCTTAACAAGCAGCTAGTAAACTTTACCAAAGCAAAGAGAGAGAACCCCAGGGAAGAGAATAACGCTCCTTGCAGAGAAACGCTGCTCACACAACCCCGCCTCGCTGCAGTCCCATCTGCTATTGTGCCAAGGGAGTTGTACTCCAACGCCCCTTGGGAAAGTACTGGTAGAGCCTTCCCTGGGAGAAATAAAAAGTCCTGCTTAAGATTAGCCCACTGCTTGCTCATTCTCTGCATTATCAGCTTTGTGGCTATGGGAGTGAAGTAATCTGACTTCAAACACAGCAAACAAGTCCCTTCCACCCCATAAAAAGCCTCGCGATTTCTACTCCCCTGCAAGCCCAGGATCAGGCAAGGCTACAAACTTGTGACCCCTAATGTGACCTTAAGGACAGCAAAGCTTAATCCTTTCATGTAATCCTCTGTCTGCCATAACAAATTGGGTCAGGCAAGTGCAAAATTCTGAATCTCTAGCATTTTTGGTATGCATTATTTTAACTGTCACTTTCTTCTCCCTCTGCACAGCCAGGACTGTGCCTTCATCATTTGTCATTTCCTTGCACCTCCAGTGATCATACAGGCTGGCTCTTACAGGCTCCTGCCAGTACATTATCCATTGGTTTTTGACTGGGTGAAAGCTTATTTTTTTGTCCTCTGAGACCTCGTATCCCTGATGCAGTACTGTAGACTCCCTCCTTACCCTTCTTAAAAATCAGAAGATACTGCCCTGTAATCTGGAAACATGGTTGCTTTTCCTCAACATGCACAGGCTCTGCCTGCCCCAGGAGAGCTGCAGTCATCAAAACTGGTTTTAAATCAGATTTACAAGTAGCTCCAGAACCTTGTTAGGATGTGGAAGGATCCCCATCCAGCCTGTCCTGGCTAAGACATCTTTAAGACAAAATCTAAGCTCTGCAGATACCACATTGCCAGGGGTGGTCCTGTTCTGAATCTTGCCCTTATGAAAGTGCTGAATTGCAGCACAGACATAACTTAGGTCTTGGGCTTCATTCTCAACTGGGTTGAAACAGCCAAGGAGGAGACAGAGGCTCAGCCCTTCCCACAGTCCTTTGGGCCAGACGGGCTCTGGCATAAATTGCAGAAGTTTAGTGGCTACTCTCAGTTTCACTGGCTTTTAATGGTCTCCAGAGGGCCATTATGTTTGGGAGACTCTGGACACAATACGCTACATCATCATTCTGGAGGACAGTTCCTCGGGGCAGGCTGAACTCCCGCTGCCTTGATTGGAGAATCTTGCTTCAGACAAGAAACAAGCTGCAGAGCACAGATCAATCCCAAGCCTTGAGTCATGTTTAATATCACACCCTGGCCCCTAAATAACACCTCAGCAAGAGAAGAGGCAGCAAAGCAGAGAGGTCCTGCTTGCTTTCACACCGCTCTGGCTGGCCAGGGTGGAATGTACATAGCTTTTGCACACCAGGGGCTACAGTTTGAGATCTGGTCACAAATACAACCCCCAAAGAGCCTATGTGGCACCAGAGAATTGTTGTGAGGCAACAGTTCCCTTATGTTCCTCTGCTGTCATCAGTAATCACCTCCCTCGCTTGCTGTACTCTGTGCCAGGGTCTCGGTGTAGGCTGGTCAGGACTCCGCTCCAGAGGCAGAGCCCAGATGGCCATGGCACAGAGAAAAGGCCTTCCTGCTTTTGTAACAGGGGCTGAGGGTAAGATCAGACCCAAGCAGACATTTTGCTTGAAAAAGCCTCGATGGCACCATGAAGTCTGATTAACAAGACAAGTGCTGCCCACAGTTACAGTCGGGAGGTAATGAAGTCTTCAGCTGGCATAACAGGGGCTGCCAGCTGGCACCCAGAGACACTACGTGGAGTTTCCAGTTAACCCAGTCACCTCTCTTCTCAGCCTGCTCAGGACACTGCTAGGCCCCTTTTCCAGAGTCCCTAATGGTTAATTTTAAAAGAGAAGATGACTATATGGATTCCCCCCTTAATTAACAGTTTTATTAAATAACCCATTTCAAATAATAGTTAAGTTCTCTAAATTTATATCATTCTATTAACCATAATCTAATCTCATTAACCTTGAAATCCCCAGTCTTAACTACCCAGTTCTATACACGATGGTGCTAGCTGCTAAACTAATTAAATGACCTTCAAACTATTTCTCCTTCATGTATTGGCATTATTTATCTTTGCTCATTGCTCTTCTTTCAAGCTGTCACAAACATCTTCCCGTATGAACTCTGTTCCTGCATGTGCTCAGTACGAGATATGCCACCGCTCTTCCTTGCAAAATCCGTCAGCAATGTCTCCAATTCTACCCCAGCTAACACATTCCATCAGCTGTGATGGTTGGCATGCTCGCTCCTTGGCTTTCATTCTGAACACCTGATGCTTCCCCGTCTTCATTTGTTTTGCTGCCACTCATCGTCATTTCTCAAAGAGGTCCTTAAAGCAGTGACCTGAGATTTAACCACATATGGAGAGCTCCTGTTCTGAGCCTCTGGTACCCGTGGCCCTGGTGTACCATGATCCTCAAAAACATCTTTCCTAATCTCACTCTTTAAACAAGTTCTTTGATTCTCCTAAAATGTGACCTCTCCTTAACATCCCAAGACCGAAGACACCATTTCTTCCTAGGCTGATCTGGGTTTAGTTTAAAAGCCATCTCCCAAAACATTTTGTTCAATTTGCAAGGAAAGGGAGTGCTTGATGTTCTTGCTGTCTGATTTGATAGGGCTGAAGTTATGGCTGAAGAGAAATGTAGGGGCTCTTCTTCTATAAGCTACAGAGAGTTTGCAACTTTCCTGACTTTTCTGCAATCATCATTTATGGAATAAGGTGCAGTATTTAGGGCTTTTAGACTGCCTACAACAAAGTGGGATGTTATTTGGCCTGCATCTAAACTAATTTTTCTAGATAAGCATGATGAACAAAATACATAGGCCTGCGAATACATTTATTTAGTTCTGGTCTTCTATTTTCTGGAAGTGAATGCAGAAGCAGATTTCATTTCCCTGGCACAGGGTATTGGGCTGACTATTTTACACTGCTGGATGATTAGAGATGTGCTGTGCTTCAGGGAGGAGGCACAGTAAGAAGGTGCTGTCAATGGAGAAGTGTGCAGCCCTCTCCAGAGAGCCCACAGACCTTCCTGAGAAGGAAGCACATTTCAAAGCGCAGGAACAGAAAGTGACACTTTGTAGCATTTACTTCTTCCACATCCAACACTCATCTCTGAATTTCATCTGTCTCTTTACAGCCCCTTACAGCTGGAGAGCTCCCTTGGACTTCCATAACCTAGAGAAGGGCCTGGAGGACGAAGGAAGGTGACCTATGTTTGCCTGAAACCCTGTCAATTGCAGCCTCGCTTTCTTAGTCCCATTTCTTTGGACTGGAAACTCCAGAGCAAATATTAGAGCTGAAGCCCTTCACAAGACTGGCTACAACACAGCTGAATTTGTAGCTTAGCTAACTAAAGGCCCTTTTAGAGGACACCATCTACTACATTCAGGTCTAAAAATCAGGTTGAGAATTTTAAATCAGAACTACTGTACTGGACCAGACCAATGGCTCATCCAGGCCAGTATCCTCTTTCTGGATGCCAGGGGAAAGACCATGTAGGAACGGGATCTGCCTTACTCTCTTCTTCCCTCCCAGTCCATGGCCCAAGCTGTTCCTCAGTCAAAAGCTGCTTCCAGATCTTAGTGGTCAGTGATTGCCTGCAGAACCCTTCTTCAGAAATTCACTTAAGTATTTTTCTGATACCTTTTTTTTTTCTGATACCTTTGGTCTCCCCAACATCCTGTGCCAATGAGATCCAGAATTTAATTATGCAACTTGCAAAGAAGCACTTATTTTTATTTCTTTTAAACAGTTTTCTGATTATTTCATTAGGAACACCCTTCCTCCAGCAATGTAAAAAATAGCATACAGTCTATCTGGCATTTTTATACCTTATTTTATAAATCCTGGAGATGTTCCCACTCTCTGTCCCCTCTCTCTTCCAAGCTGCTAGTCCTAATTTATTTATTATCTGTGTATATAGATGCCACTCTGTGCTGATCATTCCTGACAGAGGATCCTCAAATCTCTCCTAATTCTGAGCAGATATATGGACCATATTTTTTTCTGATTAGGGTAGTTAAGAGCCTAGAAGAAGTTACGTAGAGAGGATGTGGAATCTCCATGCTTTGAGATACTTATAACTTGACTGGACAACACTCTCAGCAACCTCCTCTAGACTAACAGTTATCCCTGCTTTAAACATGAAGTTGGTCTAAAGATCTTCTGAAAACCCTTCTACCTAAATGTTTTCTGGACTTAATGATTCTATTTCTACTACTAAAACCTTTTTAAATGCGGCAAGAGACTGAAATTAGGGTCATGTTCAAGGTATGGGCTCACCATGACCTTAACCTGCTAGAAAAGATGTTTCTTGTTTGCTTTCTTGTAATTGTCTAGCATTTGAATTTTCCTCTCTGGCCTTTGAGGAGCTCTGCTCCCAAGGATCTGCTTCTGAGTAATGGCAACTAGTTTTGAGTCCATCGTCGTATGTGTATAATTAGGATTGTTGTTTCTCATGTGCATTATTTTGCACTTGTCAACACTGCCATTTCATCTGCCATTTTACTGCCCACTCAGCATGGAGGGCTGCTTCTGTGACTCTTCATACTCAGCTTGAGATCTGACTATCCCGAATTGCTTTGTAGCATCTGCAAATAAGGTTTTACTGAAACTGCAATGAAGATAAATGTCTTCACCATTCTGTTTCTTTAAATATCAGTGAAGGGAGTACTCGGATTTCGAGCTCTGCAAATACTTCATTAATTCAGGAAAGCCTAAGAGTGAAATAAACAAACCTAGGTCCCATTTACATTACAAAGAGCTACTATACCGCAGGAACTGACTACAGCACAGGAGCCCAAGACACAGCTATTACAGTTCAGCACTGGGACACAGTGCAGGCCCCTCGGTGGGTTTTTGCTGCCCCACATGCTGCAATTTGGAAGTGGCCATTGCTCTATGCGCAACTCTTGCATTTCTTTGCATCAGAAAAATTGATCAGTTTTTCCTCCCTGGCGCCTGGGTTGAGCAAAATGCCAAATGACATCAGTAGCAAAGGTAAATCAGATTTCTGGAGTGCACACTTGTACCAGTCAAAGGGTTAATAGTAAAAGACGATTTGTACTGTGAGAATGATTAACCTGACAGCAGTCTCTTTAAAAGAAATCAATGTCTTCATCTGGGCCAGCTAAGGGCTCCTGGGTTGGGGGGGGGCAATCGCTCTCCCCTTTCCCAGGGATGGAGAGATCCCAAGGGCCCACAGCTCTCCCTTCCCTTTGCACAGGCCCAAGACACGCAACCCCCGTGCTGTGCGCTGCAAGGCTTTGGCTGTGCTGACCCTTATTGCTGAGGCAGCCGGTCCAGCCCCACCCTGCAGATCAACAATCCTTACAGATGGCCTGCTGGCACAGCAAGCCTTCTCCAGAGCCTCACCTGTACTCCCTCTCCTGAAAGAGCTGAACAAGACTGGATCTGCCAGACTCTGTCCCGGATTGTGTGTAGGTTCAGTCCCTCGGCAATCTCCGAAGCAGGGGCAGCCGTCAGCAAATCCTGCTTGTTAGCGAATATGAGCACGGGGACTCCGCTAAGCTTTTCTTCATCCAAAAGCTCAGCCAGCTCCTGTATCATTTACAAGGGAGTGGGGTGGGGGGAAGATGGTGAGAGGGAAGGGAAGGAAACCTTCAACGACCAGTGGTTGTCTCTAATTAGAAATATATTTAGGGCAAATGCTAGAAGAGTGTGTTCCAGTGAAACCTAGATCTTATTATAAGAGAGCAAAAATGTATACAATCATCTCTGCCCAAGGTTCAAAAGCTATTTCTTCCAATTACAGGTTAGAAAAATCTTCATTTTGGTCTGAAATTAGCAGTTGCCTTAAAGGCTACAACTCTATGTTTTACCAGTCTCTGATCCCAGGAGACCAAAATTGATGAAACAGCAAAAAACCATGTAAATTGGCAGTATGAGGAATCTGTCTTAAGTTATTGCCTGACTGGCACTTGTACCTGAGCAACCATTGACACTGGCCCTGATTTCTTTGCTAATAATGAGTTTCAAGGGGTTGTTCGAAGTTTTAATCACTGCAATTTAAACAGGAGAGGACTTTTCCACCCCCATCACCTCCCCAAAATGGAAATCTCCCTCCCGCAGAAAAAGTGCTGATGCTTTTGAAGGCATTGGTTAGCTGAAGACAAGCTAGATCAGCCATAATAGCTGGATTTTGGCTCCATATGCACAGCACACATTGGATGGCACCTTAAAAAATGGGTTTGTTCATTCAAAACTGGTTGACTCAAAAAGATTTTTTGAATAGCCCAAATCTGAATCTGCAGTGGATCAATGGTGGCTGAAATACTTTGTGTCTAGGACTGTGCAATGGTCTCAGGTGAAACCGGCACTCAGTCCCAAGTCACTTCCCTATGGGAACATATGACCAACTCAGCAGAACTTGAACCTGTAGGGACTGCTGGCATTGCAGACAGATGAGTATAGGAGATTTTTGTGGGCTCCTAATTTAGCTGGAAAGGTCTCATGCTCTCAGATACTGTTCTGACATCTTTTATCCACTGAACAGAAACTTCTGGAATAAACAAGTACAGCTGGGGAGATGCTAAACTGCAGTGGGAATACAACTCCATCCCCCCAAAAGCAATGTTTGGTTTGGAAACCAGGACGAGAGGATGGAGTTATAAACAGAGCTGGCTGGGAATTTTTCAACAAAATAGGTCTTTCATCTGACACGGCTGATTTACTGAAACCAAAAGTGTTTGCAATTTTGCACTTGGAAATATGAGGAGGGGTCCAGGCTGACTCTGCCTGACTCAGGCAAGTGCTCTAAGCTGCTGCTTCCTTTCCATCTCTTTTGCCCAATGAATATTTACTTACTGATATCAAATGAAATAGCTCCAGCAGGGGAAAGATTCCCCTACCCCTAGAACAACCGAAAGTTCTGCTGTTGGGGTGTGTCCATGAGACTTGAGAGGCAAAAGATCAAGTGTCTCCTTCAAATCAGGCACAACAGAAGGCTTTAATCTACATCTCCCATTTCTGTGGGGTAAACCTATTGCGAGCTATTTTGGGACACTGTCACTTTCTTAATTTTACAAAACAAAGTTTAAAAGTCCTATTTTTGTTCCAACCTAAAACAAAAAATGTTACAAAACATCAAAACTTTACAAAATGGAAATCTTATTTTCTGGCCAGTCCTAGTTCGAAAGTTCTTAGCTTTTTTCAATTACATCCAAAAGACAATCAAGTCAATATGATTTCCATTTCAGCTTTGTAAATAAGAAAATAGGATTCCTCAGGGTCTTGGTTTGGCAAGGTTTAAAGGACTTAGAGAAGTTTGTGCTTTCAGTATTAGGCTCCATTTGCTATTATTGTATAACTTTAATGAACACTGTTCTATTTAAATGGAATTAGGCTACCTATTTTCCTTGTTTCACATCTACCAAAATAATGTGTATTGATGTTGAAAGGCAAGTCTCTTGAAATGCAAATTTCCTTCATAAACAACAAAATCCTCTTCCTAACTTTCGTGAGCAAGGGGCACTCAGAAGCACTGAGTTACTTCAAAGGATGCTGGGCATAAGTAACTTACCTGACCCGTTTCTTCAAACCTCTTTCTATCTGCACTGTCAATGACATAGATCTGAAAAAAGAAATGACAGGGAAAGTTACTCTTCCCAGAAGACTCTCTTCCACAGTAGCATGTGCTTAAGTGAGCTGAACCTACTAATTATGCTTTTGGGCACTAAGATCCTTGCTATTATTTGCAGCAAATGTTGACAAAACTTCATGATGTTCTGAAAGGAGAGGAACCACCTCTTTTAAAGCTGGGGGAGTGGACAGCCATGTAGGTAAAATCAGAAAGGACCTGGCAGCAGTACTGGGGATGCTGTCACCATCTCCACAGCATATATCATCTGAAGAGAACAGGAGACTGCTGGTACTGTTTCAAATGACCAGCTTACATGCTGAAGCTGAGCATAGGAGGGCAAAACCTGGGGAGCCAGACAGGGCCTTTCACCCCAGCAAAGTGTACAAACACCGGCCTGGTGTGACTGTGCCGTGCTGCCCTCTAGCATCACCTCCTCAATAAGCCACCAAGCCACACAATGGCACTCAGGGGACAGATGAATGTGTTGGGGACATTGAGTTCATCTCCATCAGGCAATCCTACTGCAGCCTCCTGGAGAGGGTGGTTGGGGATGAGGGCTGGATTCAGCCTGCAAGACTCCATCTTCAGCTGCCATCTAAAAAAATGGGGAACCTCAGTATAACATTCAGGCAAGAATAGACTGGTATCCCTTTTTCATTGCTTGTTACGTGAAGGTTTTTGAAGAAGGATGCTGGGACAGCAGACAGGGACAGGACTGGTGACAAACACTGAGCATTTTGCTTCCAGTCGCTGCCATTCCCCATCAGTAGTGATTGAAGCTGCTAGCATGTCATCTGCATGCTCTTTGGTGGCTTACAGGGAGCAAGTGTCAGCCTGGTTTTCAGGGAATAGATGAGCACAGCACCCCGCCATCAAGATAAATGGCATCCTTGCAGGCAGTCTCAGCATAAGATTCCATGCTTCCAGCATAATTTCAACTAAATAGTAGGGGGAGGGAAGATCTCTAGCAGCAATATCTATTAAACTATAGGCACTCCCTTAATGAGCAGCATTTGAGTTGTTTGAAATGGGACCAAACACGCAGCAGGAGAATCTGTATGCCAGGCCTGAGGAGGTAACCCAGCAACCTCCCAGCAGCTCTGCAGATCACTTGGGGGCTGATGTGCACTGACAGAGGCTGGGGGACATGCAGCAGGGCTGGATGCAGCTGGTGCCACGTGATGGGGACCAGCCCGTGGGCATGGCGCGACACACAGGCCTCTCCCTGCAATGTGATCCCAAGCACGTGCACCAATACTGGATCAGCTACACACATCCTCCCTGCCCCGACCCACTTGGGGTAGGAAACAGACCAAAAGAAGGAAGAAGCTGCAGGGCTGGCAGTTGTGTTCTGAGGCAAGACTGGACTGTCATCTGTCCTCCCTCAAGATATCTCTGCGGAAGTCCACAACATATGAAAGCAATGGTCGAGTGCTACCTGTGAACTGAAAGGCGGCACCTTCCATATTACGGTGCTTGTCTAACTGGGAAGGAATAATTCCGGGTCCCAACCAGCCAGGCTTTCTCCTGCACCGCTCATTCCTCGCTAGGGAGCTGTTTTGCAAGATGAGAACTAGAGACAACAGTGCTTGGGGCAAAAGCCACAAAAGCACAGCACAGAGAAAGTAAAGTATGTGCCGAGTGCCTACGTCCAAACCAGCAAGCACTGTGCCAAATAGCTGCAGGTGCCTGTCTGAATATGCAATCAGCCAGATATCCACACCTTATTTGCCTGCGTTAAGCTTCCAAATATCACAGGTGTGTGATGCAAGACCAAGCTCTCATTCAAAGGCACCTGCATGGATTTGAATTTGTAATTACTTCCTGCCTTTTAATACTCTTTAGAGGGTCCTTTCTGTTTCATGCAATGCAGTTTAGGAGAGAAGAGAAGCAGGGGGTCCTGGGAACTGTAGTGTATCTCATCTCCAACTTCCTTCTATGGCCAAGGCCACACAAGAGCCTGTTTTTGGCTGTGGTGCTTGGTAACACAGTTTGCCAATTGAACACCATGCTGGAGAATGGAGATTTGAGAAAGAAATTCCTGTAAAGCTGGGTACCTCCTATGAGAAACAAGCCAAAACACAACCTGGAGTAAATGGGTTGGGCAGAAATTGCAAGTGGTGGGACTAGATGAAGAAACAGCATGAGGGATCAGTTGGCTCAATTTACAAATGCACAATCTGTACCAGGTTTGTCAGAGCGTAAAATTACTGGCTAAAATAGGGGTGAGGACTAGCAGAAGACAGAGCAAGCCATCAACATATACGTGATCGCAGTTTTGGTATGTATGGAAATAGCAAAGCACTGCCCCAACGTGCCATCACCTCCCAGTTTGGGACTGGGTGTCAGCATGAAGTGCAGCTAGGGGAACTCAAGTCTATCTGTGCACCAGCTATTTCTCTGAATTCACACTGCTGCATCCCCCAAACTGATTCTGCTTCTATCCACCCATTTTCTTACTCGTATGAAAAGAAGGGGTTTCTCTGTACATTGCTTTAACTGGGGTGAGAGAGGGGCAGGGAAAACAACTGCTGTCATCTCCTTCAGTCTTCAAATTCACCTTTATTTCTGCACCTCCCATGCAGCACACACTGGGAAGGGTGGAAGCCCACAGGCCAGTGTAGCTCATTGCCTTTGCCAGCAGAGTCTTCCAGATACTGTTTTGTGGTTGCACAGCCTCTGCAGCCCGAGCACCTGCCACAGCAGGCAGAGATCCCAATGCTGCTGCTTTGCAGGGCTGACTTTGATCTGCACACTTACTGCCTCCCCACCACACACAGCGCCAGAGCTTGGGCTCAGTAGGTTCAGTCACCTCACAGCCACGCCATGTCTCTGTTCTCAATGGCCACAGAGGAGCACAATGTGTGTCCTGCTCACTTCTCAAACCCAGATCTTACCCCACGGAAAATATCACAGTTTCTCTTTGCAAAAGCAGTAACTGGGTTTATGCAATGGTGGTTCCCCTTGAACTTTAGATTCCAAATTAAGGCTCAAAAAGGAAGATTGGCAAAAGAGAGTACCGAAGATTTATTAGTCACATTTAAATAACAGCTTCATTTGGATAATGTTTTCTAAGCCTGCAGGCACAGCCAGGCCTTTCAGCAACTGGACACGAGCCTTGCTGTAGAGAGTCCTATTCCTAGTTGCACTGATCCTTCCGTGCAAGTGCACTGAAGCTCCTGACACATTACTGACTATGTGTGTGACAGGAGGGAGGAATGGCATTTTTCTGAGAGAGCTTCCCACTTTCCCATGGGAGCCTGCAGACCTTGGCTTTTCTCTGTTCCCACAGGCAATATTGCTTGGGGCAGGGAGAGGCCTGCATCCCCCAGTCTGCCTTCATCCTGGCATGTGTGGCTGCATGCTAGAGGTGATCTTTGAAACTAGCCAAGACAGCACCTCGAGGGTCCTAGGGCAATGCGCTCTGGCATGGAAAAACAAAGGTCCTGCACTGTATTTATAACTGTGGTCATCTGTAGCTAATTGTAAGGTAATTACAGCTAAGTTGTCAAAGCCATTAAAAGACAGTCTTATGATTAAAGGAGCAAAAGAAAGGACAAGAGGTCTCTCTGTGTCCCTCAGTCAGAAGCTTTCCTATCTGATGCCAGACATAGCATTTAATTGTTATGCCTCAGTTTCCCCACCTATAAAACAAGGGCACCATACTGACCTACCTCTACACACGATGCTTAAGTCACTAATGCCCATGACAGGCCCTCAGAGTCTCCAGTGAAAGGAGCTATAGATGGGTGAAGTACAAGTTATTAATGTTCTTTCATTTGAAAGAGACTGAGATGAGAGGAGAGGAACTGGCTATAAACAGCACCATCCTGTGAAAGTAAAAACATGCAGCTGAATGATTTCTGCAAACATAACTGTATTTTTCTTACTGCACCCAACCAATCTTGCCATTTAGCTCAGAATAACTCCTGTTACAATGGCAATGGTGTTGCTGAGAGCTGGGACATTACATTACTTGTTTCTGAATTTCTGGCTGAGACCTTGGAAAGCCATTGCATGAACACAGCATTCAACTGCAGCCAATACTCACAAGGATATCAGTGTTTTCAAAATAGTTCCTCCAGTATGGTCTGATCTTCCTCTGTCCGCCTATGTCCCATACGTTCAGTTTGAAGCCTTGAGACTGTACACTTTTGATGTTGAAGCCCTGGAAAGAGCAGAAACAAAGCCACATAGAGCATAAACCTGAATGGCTGGAGCATGTTCATAGCCAGACATTAACACCTTATATATCCCATGCCTGCAACGTGCAGTGAGATGGGCTGGGCAGCCACAAAGATGGATCAGCTGTGGGAGAGGCACCAGCAAAAGCAGCCGCCAAACCATCAGTTTGTCAGTGTTCTTGGGTCAAGGGTTGATGCTGTCATGGCTATGGAGACATATGATGCAGTTAGTGCCCTGAGAGGGCTCAGCAGGGTGGGTGCAGGAAGAGGTGGGAGAGCTGCAGATAAGGAGAAAACAAGGGCACTGTGAGAAGCAGGATTGAGCTTGTGAAAGCTGAGTAGACAGTCACAACTAATATGAAGCCAGAGGTCTCAGCTCAATTCGACACGACACAGCTAATGCTGGGCTTAAAAGAGCAACAGCTGCACGTATGAAGGCTCCATTTCATCAATTAGAGCACCAACTGAAAGTGCATTCAAGTAGAAAAACAGGATGTGGCGTGGGCTGGCAACGTGCTGCCACACCACCCAGGGGACCAAGGCTTGGAATTAGGGTGCCAGGGCTGGGAGCTTAGGGTGGGGGGAAGCGTCTCCCATAGCTCTCTAGCAACCTCCTCTGGAGCAATGCTGCAGTGCTTCTGATGGGAGACATCCCTCTCCTCAACCCCAAAGCTCAACAAAAGGGCATGAGAGACATTAGGGAGGGAGCACTGGTATATGTAGGACCCTTGGAGCTGGTTGGGTGAAAGATGCAAAGAGACAAGGGTTTGCCCAGTGCTGCAGCATCCACTCTACATGTCCCCTGTTTGGCAAGGACAACAGGAACAAAGTCTCATCCATGCAACCCTAGCATGACCCAAAAGCCTTTTGCAGAACTCCACAGCACTCATCCACTTTTGCACTACCTGACCGATCTGGCCTGAAGCTCTCTGGCTCCTTCAGGAAGCCTCCTCTTAGGCAGAAAAGACACAAACTTAATGGTGCACCAGGCTCCAGTTGCTCCCCTTTTTACTGAAAGACTCTGATGAATAATTAGTGCTTTGTATAAGGTGGCAGGTGGGACCACAGTAACTGCCTCAAGAAGGAAAGGCCTTCCTCACCTGTGTTGGTGTGATGTGGCTGATGTCCTCTGATGCCAGCTGTTTCAGGAGTGTGGTCTTGCCTGCATTATCCAGTCCCAAGAGGAGGATTCTCACCTCCTGGTCTGGGGTGCTTTTTAGTTTGCGCAGGATTGACAGTAAACCCTAAATCCACAAGAGAGATCATAGCTGTTATTTCCCCACCCCAACTCTCACCCCCCACTATGTCACGCCCTCCTCCCTTGAAATGGATTCTGTCTGGTGGTATGTCCCAATACACCCCCTAATACCTTTCTGCAGTCCCTATTCCCATTTCATTTCCTACTCCTCCCTTTGCCTCTATTTTCTTCCATCTCAGAGCATCAATGAGGTCTCAGACAGCACAAATGTCATGCAGTGGGGTGCCCCGCCGGCCGCACTGCTCTTGTCACACAGCTGTTTGGCATTCCCTGTGCCAGGGAGACAGTGCCTATGCACACCATGTGCAGAAGCTGCAGACCAAGTCCTTGCAAGCTCTTCATTACCTTTATCAGAAGGAAAACCCCATGAATTTGATCTGCCTCCTAGTTAACTGCAGGTTACTATGTACCTGACATTGGTTCTTTTCATAGAAACTCTCTGGTCATCTCAAACCCCGTTTATCTGTCTAAAACATGCTGGACCCATGGGGCACGTGCAGTTCTGATTCTCAGGATGTAGAACTTAACAACTATCTCAGATCACCACACATCCTCGCTAAGAAAAGCACAGTGGATTCCAGTCATTAGCCAGGCTCAGCTCTCTGAGCTGACAGTATCATTCAGGATTACGAAACAGAATATGCAGGTCAGCTCATTTACAACCATGCACCTTACAGCAGCAAGCTTTTGTCAGTGCCACCAGTCAGAGACCAGCACCTCTGTAAAATGGTTGGAAAAATATTCTGGATCCTGGCACATGACCAAGAGATGCAAATCACCCCACTTCCATCTGCCTCTCAGTGCCCAACCCATCCCACAGGAGAGGGGCTGTTCAGCTAAGGGCACAGGAGCAGGCTGTGACACCACGAATGCCTGGGTGCCTTTGGGCATGCTGCCATGCTGCTCTGCAGCCCCTGCATGTCAGGGACCCCTCCTCAGAGCCCAAGCAGCACACACCACACTGAGACCCTGCCTGCGGACACAGGTGCTCTTGCTACTAATTTGCCTGAGAAAATACAGGAAAGAAATAAATCTACAGCCCCTTCTGGAGCCCTCAGCATTCCTGTTTCATCTCTCCCAGACAATTCCCTTGTTGAAGCCCACTAAGACCCAGAGCCAGGAATAAAGTTCAAATATCAGCAGAAATCTGAACCCATGGGGCCCATATCTCAAGCCTTTTTGTTCTCCCAATTGCAAAATGGAGACAATGTTTCTTGTCGACCTGCAAGGGTGTAATCAGTTAAATGTCTTGAAGTGCTTTGTTGCTAAGAGGAACTAAACCCTCTAAATATTCCTGCTGAGAGCCAAGGACTGTTTGAGCCTTGAAGGTTGCTCTCGGTCCCCTCCAAATCGTGGCAATCAGAAACTTGTCCTCAAGATAAAGAGCTGCACATCGCAGTACAACTGTCATCGCTGCAACGCATCCCCCATCTCCAGCAGTGTCCTTCTGCCCACTCCGGGAGAGCCCAGCCTCAGCCACTCGGCAAACGCTGCTTCTGACTGCTTACCTCACTGCTCCCAGGTGGGAGTGCTTTGGAAAGGACACGGCACTACAGGTCGTGATGCTAAAGCTTTCAGTAATGCTCAGAGATTCAAATACATGTGACATCCAATCCACTCCTGTAAGCTTTTTCGATTTCAGAGTAATTTATTTTGTTTCTGTTAAATTACCACAATTTAATACCGCAGCTCAAAATACACGTGTGACGTGTAAGAAACAGGGAGAAGAGAAGGAATTTAGTAAAACTGGGTTTGAAAGATATCTGTAGAAAGCTGCAGGTTTGCCACTGTTGCTGTGCTTTTAAAAAGCACTGTGGAAAGCCGAGGTTCAGGAATTCAGAGCCTGTGCAAGGAACAGCAAAACTGCAGTCTTACTGCCTAATAAGGCTCAAGGTATCACCTATTTCATAGGTGATAGGCAGGTAAAAAACTGGGAATCCAGGCCCTGCTCAAGAGCTGTTAACTGGCAATGGGCTTTGCTTGGTAGAGGGTGCCATGGCTGCTCAGTACAGGCACAGGCACAGTAAATCCCCAAACAGCTTTTAGCTGAAGTGTACAGGCCTGTAACACCACGTGCTGGGCCCTGAGGGCCAGATGCTCACAGCTGGCTCTCACTCATGGGCCCGTGGCTAATGGATTTGAAGGGTTGTGTTCACTGCAGCCAGTCACTGCAAGCCCTGCCAGCCCAACAGCTCATCTCCCTGGCCACAGTGCCCAGCCCATGTTCTGCCCCAATGGTCTGCACTTCCACATGTCCGAGGGAAGAGAAAAGGAACAGCAGCAAAAATACCTCTAATGGTTACTTGTTTATATGCATGTCCTAAGTGCCCTTGACATCATTAAAAAGCACAAATTTTAACTGTATGACTAGCAACACATTTTCTTTTCACCTGCTGTCAAATTTACAGTTGTGTTTGTTGGCTTGTAAATCCATGGATTTCAGCTCACTGTGGACAGACTCCACAGGAGCAGGAACTCTAAAATTCACACATTCTCCTTCCTTTCTAGGGAAACCTTGAATTTCCCATTCTTATGGGCCTGACCCAAAGCCAACGTACATCAGCCAAAGCACTACTGCCGACTTTGGAGAGCTCTGAATCAGGCCCTATTATTTTAGTTTATTGCTCACAGTTAAAAAAAGAAGCTGTTGAAATGCTAATCCTATTCACAGCACCACTTGCTAAGAGCAGAGCAGTGTATCCCAGAGCAGATCAGGATTAGGTGCCTTTATATTTCAGAATTCAACTCCAAAATACTGAGCGCAAAGAAATGTATTACAAAGTATTGCTTATCTACCACAGAGCAATTCTCAAGGGTTGGGAAGAGGAACAGTTGTAAATGTTAATAGAGCTTCTCCCATTGTAGATGGATGCTATTTCTGGGCTAGTATGACAGCCTATGAGAAAACGATCAGCATCGTTCCATATTCTACTCAAGTGACACTGCTGCATGGCTGATCACAGGATTATCTGGGGTAGCCAATAGAAGAGAAGATATATATAGAAATAAAAGTATTCTCTAAGGTATAAAGTAAGCTGATTTAAAAGGCTGGAAGACAAGCAAGCCAACATAGAGAAGTGGACTTTATTTCAGTAGCTGCCAGCATAGGTTACATGGTCTGTATATACAACTTAAATCAAGAGCCAAATAATAGTATTGGTTCCTATGACTGTTACTATTTTAAATAGTATTTAAAACGTGAATCCAGCATTCTCCCTGTAGTTAGCAAAGACTTAAAACTAAGGAAAGCCATGCTGAGATGGGTTTCTCATTTTTTTCTTTTTAATTTTTTTTAATTGGTCTTATGAGCACACTGGCTAGGAAGACAGAAGGCATTTCCTGACAGCTTAGTAGACTGGAAAAAATAATTCATCAGAGTTCCCTGCTGCATGCCACCACTATGTGGGACAAGCAGCCCCTGTTGCACACACACTGATGGACAAGCACTCCTCTGCTGGCAAACACAATGCTGAAACTAACAGGCTGAGGAGAGTCAGAAAGCAATGCCTTGTCATCGATGGGAGATGTCAGGTAGAAAGCCATGAAATGGGAAGATCTGGTGCAAAGAGCATACACAGAAGCAGCAGAGGAGCAGATTTTTGAAGCACGGCAGGTAACAAACGTCTCGTGCTGGGACTTAGCCAGTAGTGAGAAGGGAGGATTCCCAGGATGCCTGCATGGCAGCCAGGCCAGCAGCACTCGCTCACTGGAGTGTCCAAGGTAAGAAGCAGGACAAGTCTCGAGCAGGCCAGAGTAGATGTGAGCTGGCTGAGGAGCCGCAGAGACGCCTCACAGGAGTGTAAGGGCAGCGTGTCAGCTGCACAAAACTAAGCAGACTGCGGCATCTGTAACAGAGAAGGGAACTGCAGATGCTGCTCAGATAATGAACAGCACAGCATGGCAGCGTGTGCAGCCTTTGGAGAAGGGCAGCCAGACAGAGCAACTCAAGGCTGGGCAGAGTCAGCCAGCAACCGCTGCTTGGTCACCTCTGGGTTAAGCAAACTATGTCTTATATCAGATTGGCTTGTTTAAAAACATCTTTGTCCTTGGTGGAGAGGGTTTTCTTTACAAGCACCATGAGGAGACAGACTGATGGGGTCAGCAATGAGGAGACTGCATTTTCCAGACAGTGAGCGGGGACATACAATAAGAAAAAGAGACTCCTGACAATTATTATGAAATCAGAGTGGGGCATTAAATTCGGCGAGGCAACTAAATGGGCAAGAGCACTCATAAACACATTGAGCATGAAAGCAAAGCTAACCATCTTATTAGCATCCTTCAGAAAACAGGGATGTGTGGTTTTATGAAAGTATATCATTGCTAGGTTTAAAATACCCACCAAATTATCAAAGGACTTTCAATTATAGCTGCATGCAGTAATCCTATTCTCTCTCTCAAAAAAAAATCAGACATATATAAAAATACAGTGACATTTATAGTCCTAGCTAAGGGTTTTGTGGGTTTATTCAGCTTTAAATCCATGCTGTATATGGATCTTTTGAACTAGTTGATGCATGTAACTACATCCTGTACCACAGAAGCCACTGAAAGGAAGATTCACTTTATAGGCCAAAGCAAAAATTGGTTTGGGACAAACAGAGCATTGAGATAATCTGTTTAAATATTATATCAGATTGGCAATATAAAGCCATAATGGAAAGAACAATTTTCCCTTGTAGTGAGGGCTGGATACATGGGGCATGGGTAAAAAGCTTGTGGCCCACAAGCTGCTGCAGAGCAGGGTTGATTCTTACTAGGAAAGAGAAGTAAATGTATTCTGTTTAACTTTATTAGCCACAAGGTTCAGACAATGAATTTAAAATAAAACCACCTTCAGTCACCACCAATTGTTTATCTACTAGATGTGGATATTCAGGTAGAATCAAATCACTTCACCAAGATGCAATACAGCCACAAAGCTCAGCAGCTCAGCCTGCCATTATGACCACATCTCCCCATCTCTACACCCCTGCAGAGATGCCCTCTTCCCCACTGCTGCAACCACAAGTCACTTGTCTTTATCCTCAAGACTCATCTCAGCCAAGGACATTTGCCATTGAGGTGACAGCACCTGTCTCCCCACAGCTCCCCAGCACTGCTGAGCTCTATTCTCAAACTTCTGTGCCTTTCCTACAACTGTGGGAGAAACTTCACAAAATATCCATAAAACCAGCCCATGATTCTTCTGCTAATTCCTTCTCTGCCACACCTACAATCCTTGATGAGGTTTAGGCAGCAAACATGTCAAGTTCAAACCTGTCTTGGATTCTCCTTACTCGTATCAGTTGGTTATCTCTCACCTCAGACAGACCGTATTTCCACAGCATGGGAGCACCTCCGTGCTCTGCCGGCACAGCACCTAGCACAGCTCTGGGCACCAACTGATTTACTTTTAATTAAGCAATATGGTAGCAGTTCACCATTTTTAAAGAGTAAGTTGAAGACAGAGGGTACGTGTGACAATTTCAGAAAGTCACACAGGAGAAGCTGACACAGGCAAGGACGAGGGGCTCAGTTGAGCCAAATATCCTGCCTTGCGCAGTGGATGTATGAGGCTACATTTGTCATCCAGGGTGCAATCCTGCACACACAGAGCTGGAGGAGGGGAGTCCTTCCTGACAACTGCACTGATTAGCTGGTGCCCTGAAGAATGACGTCTGATTACCTTTATCTTCGGCTGCAGAACTGCAAATGTCACTAATGGTCATAAAATCATCCAGTCTTTTTCAAAATACAACCGAAGTAAATTAATCTATTGAGCACAGTTTATTCAATACTTCTTACTCTGGCAAAACTCCCAAAAAATCATTTGCTTGCTGCATGTCTCCACCATATGGTGTCATTCAATGCAGACTTTCTTTCCTGCATTGAAATCCAAAATTTAATGGAGTCGAGTCACCTACAGAGTTTTTCCAGCTCAAACCTACTAATGTAGTTTTCTGTCAAAGAGGTCACACAGCACTTTCCAGTTTGATACATAAACCAATACCAGCATGAATCCTCTTTTCATAATTAAAATCAAACTCCTCTGGTTTCAGCAGGTTTGAAGGAAATCTTTTGCCCTGTGCAGAGAAGAGCCAATGCGCAGCATTGGACAATGTCAGCAGTCTCTGTCTGGTTTTAGAACTTCAAAGTCTTGGCCAGTGACTGGTATACTCTCCTATCTGCAGGTGGTTTCTCAGATCAACCTCTCAGCAATCAGTAAAATAAACCAAAAAACATGACATTGAATCGTACTAAAATGTAAAGTAGTGAGACACTTATAACCCTTGAAAGTGTTTTTTTTTTTTTTATGGGGCCATTTTAAATAGAGCCTTACTGCCAAGGAACAAGGGACAAAAGAAAGAATTTCTGGGTATGAGGTACACCTAGAGCAGGCAAGACATAGATGCTGGTTTTCCTAGGAACATGAGCTCAGGACCAGAAGAAAGATGCCTGACTATGCATTTAGCTATGCTGGTATTTTATCCTCTCCACCAGATGTGCCTCATGTCAGCTAGACACTCTGTGACTCAGTTTCCTCAACTGTAAAACAGGCCACACTTTGACAAATCTGGTTTTGACGCAATGATGTCATCTTCAATCAATGGTTTTAGAAAAACACTGGCCATCCTCCGGCCCCGGCATCTATGGATAACATACCATCTCTCTTGGTAAAGACTGTTATTACAGTGACGAGGAAGCCACAAGCTCTGCTTCACACAGCATTTCCTAAACTTTGGAAAGCAGCATATCCTTTCAGGTAGCAGCCTCCCTTCGCCCTTGCCACGCGCCCACTGCAGATGCTGCTTAACAGTGCCAAAGACTTCAGCACTACACATCTCTCATGCTTTGCAGTTTTATGGCTCATCCTTCCCTCCGTGCTCCAACTATGACCTTCCACCACCCCTGCCCCACAGCTGTGAGAAATGCTGGTGTGCTCTGCAGAAGGAGACACTTCCCCTCTGTACTTACTCACTTGGATGAACACTGAAATAATTTAAACCTCAGCATTAACCCTCTTATCACTGGAGTTGGAGCAAGCAGTCGTTGAGGGGAGTTTAAGCACTTCCCAGTGCAATCTCAACATGGCAGGAACGTGCTCATGGGCAGCTACCACAGCTCAGATGACAAGCAGTAAATTGCTACATCAAGCTGTCTGGATAATTTCTGACTGCTGACCCACACCCCCAGGCTGCCATAGCTGCTTTGGAGATATTTGCTGCTGTTTCAGTTTCTACCACAAACGATTATTCTGTTTTAGTGAAAGTTGAGAATCTAGAGAGATAGTGCACTGCTCTCCAATCCCCCGCCCAGTCCAGCCAGCCCACCAAGCACCCCAAAGTGCCACCCACCCTGCCTGAGAGGCTACAATTCAAAAAACAACTCCAAGAAACAGAAAATAGACAAAGAGGCAGTAAAATGTTGTAACAAATAACATGAACACTGGAGAACACCCAGTCCACCCTCTCCCCACACAAAGTGCCTGGATAAGAGCAGGCAGATCCCAGACTACACTAGCTTATCAGGACATCATAAGGCAGAAGAGCAGATTTGGCAGCTGCAGGCCAAATGTGTCCCACAAAGCACTGCACTGCTGGAGGCAGCTGCCCTCATCTTTATGGCAGATGTCCATCCTGTGATGGCTTTGGTGCCTGGTGTGACACACCCCATCACCAACTCATCTAAAATAGAGCAGAGCCCACAGACCTTATCTCAGTCTCTTTCTCTGTGGCCCAGCAGGTAGGGATACAGCCAGAATTAACCCAGTGAAGATGAGAAGCTGCCTTTGGTGCTTTTGCTTACACCTCCTCCCATGCATGAATCCCTCCACTTGCATGAATCCAGCTTGTGTCCAGAGGGCTCCTGGACAAAATAAGGCTTTGCCCTTGGGAAAGCTCCTTCCCCATTGCTATTTCCTTCTGCTTGTGCTCTCTCTTCCTGCAGCATCCTCACAGGTGGCTCCACATCCACAGCAGCTCACTCTCACCACCCCTCATCCATAGTTCCAAGCTCTCCTTCCAGTCCTCCCTGCACTTTGCCAGCATCACACTTGTCCCACTCCAACTACCCTGGCACTTAAACCCAAATTGTTTCCAACACCTGGATGACTCTGGTCCATCAAGCGATGCTTCCTCCAACCTCAATTCAGACTGCACCACACCCTCACCACCCCACCTGTCTCCCAGCACTACCCTCCACCCAAGACCCCAGTTTGTTCCTTCAATCCACGCTGCTACCTCTTAAACAATTTTTCTCCTCCAACACTTCTTTTCTCCCTGGGAGCTTTCTTTCTCTCATCAGTATCAAAACTCCACTTCCAGTCTTTCCCAAAGTTTATTCTTATTTCTTCTTTTCAACCCAGACTGTCTCTCATCTTGCCAGCCCATGGCAGAAAACCTCAGAGCACACAACATCCCAGCAAACTATCCCAGTCAGCCAAACACTGACTGGGTTTTCCCAGTGACTCACCAGACTGTCCATCCCACTCAACTGGCAGTTTTCTTTCAGTCCCTGAGCACTTTGTCTCAGTCCTGGCCATCTCTGAACACCCAACCCCTTCATCCAGGCTCTCTCTGCCATGACTGAACTCACCTTCTAAGGCTATGTATCAAAAACTAGCTCTTCCACCTCAGCAAGCTCTCTTCTAGCTCCCTCAATTCCTATAGCCAGGATTCAAGTCCCAGGGTGGCCTCCTCCCACCTGAGCTGGGTTGTCCAGTGCCCCTTTAGAGTCGCAACTGCTCCCAGACTCTTCACAGTCAGTCTCTGAACACTGCCTTCCATCCTTGCAAGGCTCTTCCATTGCTCCTTCCTTCCTCAGGCCACTGCCATCCTGGTCCCCAGCCCTCCCAAGCACCCACCCCTCCATCACACCTTCTACACCTTGACGGAATCAACTCCAGGCATGCTGATTCCATCCCAACAAAGACCCCCTCGTAGCATCCTCAAGCCTCCCAGCCTCTGCCTAGACCCGATTCACAGAATCACAAGATCAATTAGAGTGGAAAAGACCTCTGAGAGATCCTCGAGTCCAACCTATGACCAAACACCACCATGTCAACTAGAGCACGGCATCAATTGCAATGTCCAATCTTTCTAATCTTTCCCTAAACACCTCCAGGGATGGTGACTCCACCACCCCCCCGGGCAGTCCCTTACAACATCTAATCATCCTTTCTGTGAAGAAATTCTTCCTAATGTCCAATCTGAGCCTCCCCTAGCACAGCTTGAGGCTATTTCTTCCTGTCCAGTCACTTGGGTCACTTCCATCTGGAGAAGAGGCCAATCCTCACCGGTCTACAACCTCCTTTCAGGTAGCTGGAGAGTGATAAGGTCACCCCTGAGTTTCCTCTTCTTCAGACTAAACAATCCCAGCTCCCTCAGCCACTACTCATAAGACTTGTGTTCCAAGCCCTTCACCAGTGCCGTTACCCTTTTTGGGACTCAACCCCCTTTTTTATGTCCCCCATAACGTCTGTGTCGTGCCAGGGCCCCAACCCCAGTCAGGGTCTTCCATAGCTGGAGGCCCCAAACTTACACAGTTCTCATCCCTTTCTATGGGTGCCCCCAACCTGCACAGCCCCAGGACCCCACACCTGACTGGACACCCCAAGTGGGCACTCAGACCCCAGGCCTGCCAGACTCCCTGGGTGGGAGACCCATCACAGGATGGGTCAGGCTGCAAGGGACCACAGTCGGCCATCTGGTCCAACCTTCTGCTCAGGCAGGGTCATTCTTGAGCACATGGCACAGGATCGTGTCCAGATGGTTCTGGAATATCTCCAGTGAGAGAGACTCCACAAACTTTCTGGGCAATCTGTTCCAGTGCGTAGTCATCCGCACAGCAAATTCCTCGTATTCAGGTGGAACCTCCTGTGGATCAGTTTCTGCCCGTTACCTCCTGTCCTACTGCCCGACAGCACCGAGCAGAGCCTCGCTCCGTCCTCTTGGTTCCATCGCCTTAGCACCCCCCCTCATGGCCCGAGGCCTGCCCGTGCCTGCCATGAGCTCGGCCGGGCCCGACAGACCCTCCGGCCCCCCTCACCCCACGCTCCGCGGGGGGATCATCCGCAACCTCAGAAGCCCCCGGTCCCGCTCGCCCGGGCCCCGGCCCCGCTCGCCCCCGCCCCGCTCACCATCCTCGGCGCGGCCCGGGGTTACCATGGGCAACTGCGTCACACCCGCCCCGCGCGCCGACGTGCCCGCGCCGGGGGGCGGAGCCAGAGACGGCCCCGCCCCACCCAAGCGGTGCATGCGTACGAGGCGGCCCCGCCGGCGGCGGTGGGCGCGGCCGCTCGGGGCTCTGTGATTGGCTGGGGGCGGCCACGCGTCGGAGCGCGGGGGCGGGTGAGGGACACGTGGCCGGGAGGCGGGAGAGGGGCCTGGGACCGCAGGTGGGGACACGTGGGGACGCGATGGGACGGGCAGGGGCGGGGCGGGACGGCACGGAACGGGGCGGGGGGGTGCCGGGCCGTGCCGAGCCGTGCCTAGCCGACATAAGCCGTGCCGAGCCGTGCCGGAGGTGTGCTGGGGCTGTGCTGAACCGAGCCTGGGGTGTGCCGAGCTGTGCTGTGCCAGGAAATTGGTGAAGGGTCTGGAGCTCAAGTCTTACGAGGGAGCTGGGAGTATTTAACCTACAGAAAAGGCTCAGGGGGACCTTATCGCTGTCTGCAACTACCTTTGAAAGGAGGTTGTAGCCCGGTGGGAGTGGGCTTCTTCTCCCAGGCAACCAGCAACAGGACGAGAGGATATAGTCTGAAGCTGTGCCAGAGCAGGTTCAGGTTGGACATTAGTAAGAATTTCTTTACAGAAGGGGAGATTAGACATTGGAAAGGACTGCCGAGGGAGGTGGTGGAGTCACAGTCCCTTGGAGGTGTTTAAGGAAAGACTGAACATGGCACTTGGTGCCATGCTGTAGTTGATATGGTGATGTTTGGTCATAGGTTGGACTCAGATGATCTCAGAAGTATTTTCCAGCCTAATACATTCTGTGATTCTGTGCTGTGCAACAGTGGACAAGTGGTGCAGCACCCCGGGGAGCACACAGTGCAGAGCAGCATTAGAGGGATGTGCAGGGCTGTGCTGTGGGGGACACAGCACAGTGTGGGGGTGCTGTGCTCTGCACACACGGGGGTTGCAGTGCAGTGCCCCTGTGGGAGTGCCTGCAGGGCAGCCTTGTGGACGGGTGAGCTGGGCCCTACAGTGCTGTGCAGCACCATCACACCCCAAGGAGGGGGTGCCAGGTGCTGTGGGGTGTAGCACAAGTTGGGGGACCCCAGGCAAGCAGGGTGATATGAGGAGGAGCAGCCTCACTGCAGTGTTCTGCCAGCAGCAGGAGTGCAGAGGCCTCCTGGGCTCAGGGCTGCTGAAAGTCCAGTTGTCCTGTTAAACATAAACCTGCCATGGCTCTCACCCAGCTGACTGCTCCTGTGGCCGTGGCAGGCCTGCACTCAATGAGCAAGAAAGGCAGGATCCTACTGAGTGGCCTTTTCCCCCTGCCCAGACCCACGCCAAAATGGCCACCATTCCCCTTGGCTTCAACATCGACTCCCCACGCTGGGACCAGAGCACGTTCGTGGGGCGCCTGAAGCATTTCCTCAACATCACCGACCCTCGGACAGTGCTCGTGCCGGAGGAGGAGCTGGACTGGGCCAAGGCCCTGGTGGAGGGCTGCAGGTGAGGGGCAGGGGTGCAGCTGGGGCAGGTGCCATCCCTGTGTTCATGGCCATCCCAACCACTGTGCAGTGTTGCAGGGGGGTGGAGGCAGTCATTCCCAAGCAGGTACACTGTGATGTAACATCTGTTGGAGGCAGTTTTGGGGGGGTTTCCCAGGCTTCTCCCAGGAGCCTCAAGCTGTGACATGCATCCTTCTCAGGAGATGTTTCCCCTGCCTTTCATGTGGTGCCCGGCGCTCTGTGCCTCCGCAGTGCCAGGTGCTGGCGGGTCTGTGCAGCTTCCCCTGATGGGCTTTGGGCTTGCAGGGCCGGGGTGGTGCCGCCAGGAAGCAGCCGGGAGCAGCTGCTCTATGCCAAGAAGCTGTACGACTCAGCCTTCCACCCTGACAGCGGTGAGAAGATGAACTTCGTTGGGAGGATGTCCTTCCAGGTGCCGGGGGGTATGGCCATCACTGGCTGCATGCTCCAGTTCTATCGGTGAGCTCCTGGGTACACCAGGTTGGGGACACAGCCCTGACAGCCCCCAGCCCCTCTCGAGGTCCCCGTTGGCCAGAGCATGGTCAGTCTGCCTCCTCTGGGGCTGGGTGCTGCCCAAGGCATGCCCATGGCTGCTGTGCTTGCCTGTGTCTCATGGTCAAGCCCCATGTCTCTGGGTTCTGTCCCCAGCACTCAGCCTGTGGCAGAAGCATCGTAGATCCCCTTGGTCCCTGGCATGGCTGGGGATGGTCTCACCTCACCCTGAGCTCAGCTTAGCTCTTCCCAGAGCCCCTGTAATGATTAATGTGACCAAATCCTACTTGGCTCCTGCTCTTGGTCTGTGGCCCATAGCAGTCCTTGGAACTGAGGACCAAATGTGCCCCCAGGCCAGGCTGCTTCAGCACCCCCAGCCCCTGCTGACAGCTCCCTGCATTTCCCTTCTCCGCCTCCTGCATCCCAAAGCTTGCTCAGACCCACGTCTCAGGGAGACTCTTGTGCTCCCAAGTCAGTGTCCCTGAGGCACCAGTAGAAACCCAGGCACCCTCATCCCCCAGAGCCATTTGTCCCCATGTGTTCCCTCCTTGCTGCTCGCTTTGACAAAGGCTTATCTCAGCCCAGCAGACGATGGCTGCCACTGTGCTGAGAGCTGTGTCTCCCACCCCTGCCCAAGTGCCTTACAGGACTGGGCTCCCCGCTTCCTATGCTCCCCAGGGCAACCAGAACTCCTGGGATGACTTGCCAGCTCTGCCACTGGTTTGTGACTTTGCCACAGTTCCTCAGTTTCCCTTTGGAGACACCACGATGAGTGGATTGCAGGCATCTTGGCTGTCTCCTTGCCAAGACTGGCAATGGGCACAGGCCAGGCATCCCTGACAGCCCTCGAGTGCTCTCCCGGTCCCTTCCCTCTGCAGAACAGTGCCTGCCGTGGTTTTCTGGCAGTGGGTGAACCAGTCGTTCAATGCCTTTGTCAACTACACCAACCGCAACGCTGCCTCCCCCATCTCTCTGAGGTGAGCGGGCCCCACAGGATGGAGCGTGTCTATTTGACACCCCTGGATGCCCTGTAAAGACTTCCTATTGCCGTGTTTTGGGCACAGAAGGAACAGGGCTGAGTCAGAGTTGGTGATTCTGTTGTCTCCCTTCTTTGAAATCGCTGTCCAGGCAAATCGGGGTGGCTTATGTCACGGCCACCGGTGCAGCCCTGGCCACCGCAGTGGGACTCAACCTCTACACCAAGGTATGCCAGGCCAGGGCCAGGTGGGGCAGCTGGCCACATCGTGCTCTCCTGTGCTGATGCCAGCCTGTTTCCCGCAGCGAGCCCCCCCCTTGCTGGCCCGCTGGGTCCCCTTTGCAGCTGTGGCTGCTGCCAACTGTGTCAATATCCCCATGATGCGGCAACAGTAAGTGTCACACGTGGCCGGGGCGCTTGAGGGACCCAGCTCCCTCCAAAGGCAAGCTGGTGGCAGCCAGGCTCCTGGGCTGCCTGGCCTCCCTGCCTCGGATTCCCATCCTGGGAGCTGGAGGGAGGTGAACTGAGGTCTGTGCATTTGCAGTGCTGTCTCTGTGGTGGAGGGTGCTGTGTGGGATGGCTTAGCCTCTACCTAGAGCAGGAGGGGATTTTTGGCTGAGGATAGCTGTTCTGGGATCTGTACTGGCAGATCCCTCAGACCCAAAGATCTCCTGCATGTCATGGGGGAACTCCAGTCCGTGATATCCTGGTGCTGGGACACCCCAGGTTGGGTCCTCGTGGTGACCCGTGTCTGCTGCTCGGGGTCCCCCACAAGCCACGGCACAAGGAGTTCGGGTGCTGTGTGAGGGACTGTCCCCTGGCTCAGCTGCGTGTCCCGGGCAGTGTCTGTCCCCAGCACGGCCAGATCCTGCTCGCAGCTGTGCCCTGAAGATGGCAGCATCGGCTGGGCTGGGGACCGAGGTGCCCCGGGGTGGTGGAGCCCCGTGCCCTGCGGGCATCCGGGGCTGCTGCGGCAGCACAGCACAGAGGGCTCCCTTGGCATTGCCCTCACCCCCTTGCTCTGTCCTCATGCTTTCCCGGCCATCCCGTCCTCCACTCACGGCTGCCTGTCCCCTTCAGGGAGATCATCAATGGGATCACAGTGACAGATGAGAACAACAATGAGCTCGGCCGCTCCAGGGTGAGTCTGGGGATGGGAATGTGGGTTGGGGCATGGTGCTGCTGAGGCTCACCTGCTGCTTTTGCTTGCAGAGGGCAGCAGTGAAGGGCATCGCGCAGGTTGTGCTTTCCAGGATCACCATGGCAGCACCGGGCATGAGTGAGTGTGGGGCAGGAGGGTGCGCAACTGAACTGGGGACTCTCCAGGACCCTCCACCTTGCCCTCCCCTGCTTCAGTTTCCCTCATGAAGAAGAGGGAGGGTGGCCCTGCATCCCAGATGGCATTTGCTCTCCTCATCCTGCCATTCCCATCAGAGGCCCCCAAGCCCCCAGCCCCCTTTGTGCCAGACCACAGCCCGGGACACAGGGGGTGCTCCTGTGGCAGTTTGGCCCCACAAGGATGCATCTCGTGTTCTCTGGCCCTAGCCCCTCATCCTGCAGCCTGGCATCCCCCCTGCTCCTGAGACCCTTGAAATGCTGCAAACCCAGGAGGAGGGACGGGAGCATGAGGAGCACAGACCATGCTGCCCGGATGATGGATGTTTGGGGGGTCTTGTGTCAGGTCCTTGCTGTCAGCAAACACCCGGTGGCCCCCAGCACAACTAGGTGCTGCCATGGCCTCCATGTGGATGGTCCTGCTGGGACAGCCCTGCAGGCTGGCTAGCAGGATAGCTGTTCTGGGATCTGGGCTGACCTTTGCTCTCTGTACCTAGTTATTTTGCCCATCATCATGGAGCGGCTGGAGAAATTCACCTTCATGCAGGTGAGTGCATGTTTCTCCTGCCAGTGGGTTCTGTGGCACCGCAGCCCTGCTTCCCAGCTGCTGATATGCTGGGGATCAAATGGGGAGCTGCAGAGCCCGGCTTGCTTTGCTCCCTACTTGAGTCACTGATACACCAAAGGCCTCTCAAGGGACATGGAGAGGCTATGGGAGGGTGGCAGAGTTTGGTGCATACCAGAGGTGTTGGGCATTCAGCCCTACTGAGGGGAGAAGTCTGCCCACCCTGTGAGTGGGTCTTGTGGTGAGGCCAGGGACTCATTCCTGGCTCTTCTCTTGCAGCGGATCCGGGTTCTCCATGGGCCTCTGCAGGTGCTGCTCTGCGGGGGCTTGTAAGTATCTCATTGCTCAGTCGCCTGTGAGTGCCTGGAGCTTGGCTCCAAAGAGATGCTTGGAAAAATACCTCTTTCCCAGAAGGGACTGCAAAGCTGCTTACCTTTCAGCTTGGGCTTTCCCCAGTTATTGGGAGTCATGGGGTGTGAGCAGCACCTCTTGGGCTGAAATCCCTGTGGCTGGAGGGTAAACAGGCTGCGATCCCCAAGACTAATGCTCCGCTCTTCTCTGTCCCACAGCCTCCTCTTCATGGTGCCAGCAGCCTGCGCCCTCTTCCCACAGCGATGGTACCTGTTCCACTGCTTCCCCCTCCTGCACGGCATCTCAGGAGCCTTCCTCCTCCCCTAGTTCTTCTCTGCCCATCCCAGGAGAAGCATGATGGGCACCCACCCTTCAACCCAGGCAGCGCCTGCCTGTACATGCTGGTGCCCAGGGCAGTGGAAGAGCACGTGCCTCCCCTGCTCTGTGAGCTCTGTGCTGGCAGCATCAGGACACCCAGCTCCATGGGCAGCTCTCTGCCTTCCAGCACTGGGAGGGAAGGGTAGTGGGTCTTGCCATGAGCCTGCAAGATCCCAGGGACTGCAGATGACCTCAAATGGCAATGGGGAGAGAGGGTGGCTTGACTGGTGGCTGGGGAGGAGGATCATGGCTCTTAGTGTCTGTCCCCTCTCTCCACAGCTCCCTTGTGCTGGCTGACCTTGAGCCGGAGCTGCGTGACAGCATCGTGGCCAAGCACGGGGACAAAGTGCCGTATGTCTATTTTAACAAAGGACTGTGAATGGAGACTACCTCAGGAACCATCGCACCCCTCTGGCCTCCTGCCACCACCAATCCCACGTCCCTTGAGCAGGGTCAGAGGCACAGCCCAGCCCAGCACAATCCAGCCCAGATCTGCTCCCCCACCCAACGCCTTCTCTGCGGCCTTCTTCCACTGTAGAAGCAGGATCTGACTCTGCATGTCCAGCTTGCAGCACTTTGGCTTGTCCTGAGCCACCCCAATCTGCTGCTGGCCACGTCCCAGCCTTCCCATGTCCCTCTTGCCCTGAGGGATGCCTGTGTTTCCTGTGCCTTCCTTTGGCCCTGAGCAGGAGGATCTGCCCAGCCTGTCTGGGGGGTTTGGCCCCATGAGGCATGAGGCTCTCTCCCTTGGGGCTCAGAGCACAGTTCTACCTCCAAAAGCAGGTATCCTGCCATTGTACCAGCAACCAAACCACATTCCTGCCTTAAACTGCCACAGTAGCCTCTTCCCAAGAGCTGGATCATGTCTTGGCAGGTGTGAAGGGGCCTGTTCTCTCTGCACCATGAGAGTGACCACCCCAAAGTCCAGAGGCCAGTGCTTGGACTGTGCCTTCCTAGCTCTCAGGTTCAGGTTCTATTCACTCTGTGATTGCCACAATCCAGGAAAGAAATAGCTAATTGTTTTAAGCTCTAATTTTTTCATCCCTCTGAGCACAAGAGCCAGCTGTCACCCTTGTCCTACATCTCTGGTCCCCACAGTAGAACCATGAAACTGCAGCTTTAGGGGACAATTGTCTCTGTGCTCCCTTTGGCATGGGGAAGAAGACACAGAAATCACAGAACTGTTAGGGTTGGAAGGACCTCTGGAGGTCATCTATTCCAGCCCCCCTGCCGAGGCAGGGTCACTAGAGGAGGTTACACAGGAATGTATCCACGTGAGTTTTGAGTATCTCCAGAGAGGGAGACTCTGCAACCTGCCTGGGCAGCCTGTTCCAGTGCTTTGCCACCCTCAATGTAAAGAATTTCTTCCTCATGTTGAGGTGGAACTTCTCGTGGTTTAGTTTATGGCCATTGCTCCTTGTCCTATTGCTGGGCACCACTGCAAAGAGCCTGGCACCATGCCCTTGGCACCTGCCTCTGAGACATTTATATGCATTGATGAGATCCCTCTCAGTCTTCTTTTCTCCAGACTGAACAGGCCTGGCTCCCACAGTCTCTCCTCATAAGAGATCCTCCAAATCCCTCATCATCTTTTTGGCCCTCCACTGAACCCTCTCCAGTAGCTCCTCTCTTTCTTGTCACAGAACTGTCAAGGCATTAACTCAGGCTCTGAATAGCAGCACTGCAAACAACAGAGGAAGGCTGAAAAATAAATGTGGTGATTTTTAAAAAACAAGCTGTGGGATGTGCTTCTGGCTGATCTCAGTGTGTCTGGTTCTCTGGGCTGGGCTGCTACGTGGGTCTCATGCTTACCTTGGAAGGGAAAGGTGTGGGCCTTGTGACTGCCCAAGCATCAGGGTGAGGGTAAGCAAAGCAACCAGGAAAAGGAGGAAGAGTGTAAGGGATGGCATGAGCTCTGAAAACCCTTGGGAATTCAATGGCAGCCTTCCTCTAGAGGTACTTGGGGGTGCAAAGTCCCAAGGCAAGTGACAAAAGGTGATTGTGCTGTGCTCACAGTGACCCTCATCCTCTTGTAGGGCCTGGGAGGATGACTGGGTGACACTTACGCTCTGACTGGGTGCTGTTTATCTTCATGGCCAGGTAGAGTTTCATGATGCTATCTTGGGTCTGCCATGAGGCCTCTCCCACCCCAAAGAAAAGCAGCTTGAGTGTGCTGCAGCCTAGTTTGGGGGAGAAAGGACGCCAAGTCCTGGACTAAAACCCCTGTTTTCAATCAGCTGCATCCAGGCTCTCTGCTTGCTGATGAACATCCCTTGGAGGGACAAGCGTGTTTCTAACAAGCCTCATGACACGGCTGCTCCAAGAGCCCCATGGCCCAGTGGATGATCCATGCTCCTCCCTCCAATCAGGGATACGTGTCAGATCTCTGGGGCAGCAGCACTCTCGCATCAGCCACATGCCTGACTAGAGACACGTTAACCACTCTGCTCCTTCAGAGAGAGCAGCCAAACCCAAAAGGTACTTCTTGAAGTGCCAAGCTGTATCCACAGCAGGTTTGCTTCTGCCAAAGCTGCAACAGGCAAAGGATAACGTCTGCAACCACATGTAGCTACTGCTAGAAAGCTGTAAAAGAGCTATGAAATAATTAATAGCAGAGCAGAAAGTAGGAAAACGTGTTCAAACTCGTATATCTGTTCCCTGGGCATTATTAGATCTCTCGTTAAAGCACAATTGAAGTAATAGATAAGCACATGAAATGAAACAGATGTCACTCCTGTTGGGAGTGGAGAGAAGCCACAAGGAGACACCTCTGCTCTCTGCTTTTCTTAAGCTCCTTAGCTCAAGCTGCTCTTGTCCTACACCCAAAACAGCCGTGAGGACTTTCAGTAAAGTACCTGTAGCAGTCTTTTGGGTCCAAGGTGCCTCTGGCACGCTTGGGAGCATGGCGATATTTGTAAAATGATGTGCTGTAGCACCCAAAAACTGCCCTTCCCCTATGTATCACAGCCACATTCTTGCTGTTCGCCCTTCCTGCCTCGCCAGTTTGGGGTGGTCCTGGCAGGGCAGGGGGCTCTGTGGCCAGTGATTCTGGGGCTGCAGCCACACGAAGCCAAGCTTGGGACCATGGCAGCAAAGCCTCAGCTGTTTGGCCACTCCTTTTTTCCTGTCCCCAGCAGTACTGGAGGGGCAATGGAAGACAGAGACCCCCTGAAGTGCTATTGCCATCTCACATCAACTCTTCCCCTGCCCTGGGGAGTGGGACATGGTGCAGTTTATTGCTTACAGACAGAGGAAGAGGTTTGCCCTGGGCTTGTAGAATTGGCAAACCATCCTCAAGACAGACAGTCCCCCCCACCTCCCTGAGCTTACAGCAGTGGATTCCCTCTTCAGATCGACAGGGATTTATGCCAGCTGACAGTTCAGCTCAGCAGGGTTTCTAGGTTTCTAGGTTGTAGCTGGAATATCCCCCCAAGGATTCAAGTCATCTCAACAGCTCACATCACTCTGGAGATGGTCACTGCAGCCAGTGCCTGCCAGCCCTCCCCAAAACCACAGTAACTCCACAGCCTTGGTCTCACGGGGGAGCAGAGGGGTTGCTGCCAAGTTGTGGCCAGCCTGGCCTAAATTTCCCATTGCAACAGGAAGGAAACCTCATTGCCAAGAGTCAGAGCCAGACGCATCCCTGCTTGGGAAGCGCAGCAAGTGTTAATTGCTCTCCGACAATGAGTCACACCTGATCTGGGCTTGTCCTGTGCTCCGGTGAACTCCTTGCCTTCTCCCTGCTGTGCCTCTAATTTCAGGGCTAGCTGGGAACAGGAATAAAGCTCCTTCAATAACTGTGTGTGGCGGAAATGTCAGTGTTCCAGCATGTTTATGACTTCACTTCAAATGGTAACCACACCAAAGATGTCACGTCGGTCTGCAGCAGAGCCTGAGTAGGGGCTGGGGAGGCACGGGAGGCTGCTGGGCTCTCTCAGGCACTGGCAGTCCCAGTGGGAGGGCTTGGCCACGGGCCGCAGGGAGGCCGGGATCTGGGTGGCACAGGAAGAGGAGCGAGCATGGTGCAGGTGTGATGGGTGAATGCCTGCTGGCCCACGCTAGCAGCGGGCGGGTGAGCTGATCTGGCAGGGCTAGGTGTGCCCGAGGACTGCCCTGATAGAAAAATGCCAGGGCAGGAGATAAGCTGCTAAATAGATTATTTTTTTCTGTCCTTTCTTAATGTGTTATCTGAGCATCTGATAAACCTTATCATGCCAATCTGGCATGGAGGCTGTCTGGCACACTGAAGAGTGGCAGTGTAGAAACGCTCTGACACTGCCCCAGAAACATGGGCTGTCTCTCCCAAGCTGTGAATCAATGCCAAGTGCCACTGCCCCTACTCCTGCTGGGAGTGTGCACGATCCCTGTGTGGGGATACGCTGGGACACAGCCGCAGAGGGAGATCCTCTTCTTCATGCTGCTCCTGTCTCCCAGTGGTGCTGGCACCACCACATTGCTACCCAGTGGACGCCTTGAGTCCAGTGCCATGCCGCTGCTGCCATCCCAGCACCCTCTCCATGCCTCTATTCTCAGTGTGCCCCAGGTCCGGGCGGGCTGCTGGGGTTTGGGGCAATGTGAGTGCACTGGGGAGCAGGCTGAGCAGGGGTCACGTTGAGCAGGAGTGACCAGGTGAATGGAGAATGAGTGCGTGGCTGCCACAGGGAGGCTGTGGAGGAGGATGCCTGTGAACCCCCTTTTCGCAGTGCCTAGTTGTGCTCACCCAGGGTTCCATTGCGGGGGGGGTGCAGCCCCCTCACCCCCTTCCAGGCAGTTCCGCCACTCACAACATGGCGGCCCGAGTACGACCTGAGGCTCCCTCCCCACTGCGCCACACTCAAGATGGTAGCTCCCCTCCCGCAGACCCCGCACCTCCCCGTTTTGCCCTAAGCGACATCGCGTTGAGCCAATGGCAAGCCGAGATCCGCGCCGCCTGCCCAATAGACGAGGGGCGGGGGCGGGCCCAGGCGCGGGGTGCCCCTGGGCTCCCGTCCCGGGCCGCAGTCGGGCCGGGGAGGCGGGAGCGGGGGGTGGGGGGGATGGCGAGGAGGCTCCGCGCCGCCATGGCCCTGTTGCTGCTCCAGGCCCTGCCCGAGGGGCTGCCCGCCGGCGCGGAGCCCGCCCAGGTATGGGGGGGGCCGCTTGGGGGGGTCTGGGGTCGCGCCGTGCCTGGGGGCTGCGTCCCGGGGAAGGGGGCCGGCTGTGAGTGCGGGGGGCTGCGCCGGCCCTTGGGGCAGGGGGTCTGGAGGGGCCGGTAGGGTGTGCATGAGGTGCCAGGGGGAAGAGGCTTTTGGGGGCCCGCCTGAGGTTTGAGGAGCCCCGTGACTTGAGTGAAGCTGGAGGAGATGCAGAGCTCTGTGTCTGGGCTTGCTGTGTACCGTGGGGATGGAGAGGTGGTGTAGGGGTGCGTGCACGGGTGGCAGTGCCGCTTGCAGGGGCTTTGTGCGGCAGAGTGGCTGCAGGACGAAGGAGAAAGGTATTTGACTGGACACCAAGGGAGAGGTGGCTGTAGTGAGGACAAGAGGCTGGAGCTGGCAGGTGCGCAGGGGCCTGCGGGTGGAGGTGCAGGTGTCTTTTGGGGGTGGTGACAGGGAGCAAGGTGACCTGTCAGGGGACGGGGCTGAAGGAGGTTTGGAGTGAGCTGGAGAGTGGCAGTGGGGCAGCTGGCCAGAGGACGTGGGTCAGCAGGAAAGTGGGATTTGTGTGGTGCTGCTCAGGACAGGTGGGCTGGTCTTCCCGTGGCAGGAACAGCGGAGAGGAGGTTCGGCGCAAACCTGTGGGCAGCGGGAAGGAAGAAGGAGTGTGTTTCAACTGGGATGAGGGGAACTAGGCCTTATTTTTGTAGGATCTGACCACCTGCTTACTACTTTTGTCATGCCTGGGAAGGGTTTTAATGAAGTTGGCTCTCTCTTTTTCATGTCTTTACTCTGTTTCCTGTCTATGCTACAATATGTACTGTTCACATCTTCAGTGGTAGTCTTGAGTCCAGCTGTGTAGACACCCATAACTTCTCCCAGCTTGATAATGTATGTTCAGTGACACTTGGCAAGGACTGCATTTGGCCAAGCGACCTGAGCACGACATGGATCTTATGGTTCATGGAGTCAATATGTCTTTTTCACCCCAAGGAGAGCATGGATGGAATATGATGACTCCTGGTTTGACATGGTGTATTCCGTATAAGGTACAAATTGCGGTTTGCATTTGTTGAAGGTCAGAAATAGTGAGATGCTGATCTGTTACTGTAGGTCACAGGTGCCATGAGGTGCATTGTGCTTAATGTCACAGGGATGCAGATGGATGTGTCCTTCTGGAAGGTGTCCACTAAAATTCTTCTCAATACTTCTCCAGAAGGAGGAGGTGAGGAGTTTGTCTATGATTACAGATGTTATTCCTCTTTCAAATTCTGTTCTTTTTTCAAGGTGTTGAGCGCACCAGATCTAAAATCTACACAGATTTAAAAGCTGTGTAATTTGCTGTTGGTAGAGCCATCCCAAATCCCCTTCAGCCGCACTGAGGCTAAGGCTTGGCTGTTGCTGCCCTAGGGAGCCAGACGCAGGATTGTTTTGAACTGTGTGTTTTTCACGTTGTCTCAACTGCCTTTAACAGATGGAAGTCCTGGTGCTTGCTCCATTTCACCTGCAGGCCGAGGTACATAAACTAAATGTAAACAAGCACATCTCAGAACCGTTTTGCTCTCTGGTTGTTGTGGTACCTAGCTGTGAGCAGAGGTCAGGTGGTAGGATTATCTGTATGGTAGCTGTGAGTCTCTTCAACCCTATATATGCTAATAAAAATGTCATACCTGCTCTGAAGACTGCAAGATGCTCCCTGCCTCAGACAGTTTATACGTTAGTCAAAGGAATAGGAAGTAGAAAAGGAGGAAAGGAAAAAGGAGGAGGGCGTGGAAGCAATCGTACAGCTGGATTTCTTGTGGAATAGTGGCATTTGTGACTTGTGGATATATTCTCTAGTTAGTCACCAGAAATAATCCTAAAAAAGTATGTCTTGAGTGGTACAATACATGAGAGTGGGGGAGAACAGGTTTGGCTGCCTACGTTTTCTTTAAGAGCATTTGGATAGGGATGCATCTTTTACTCATTTTCTTTCCATAGTTTGTCTATATAAAGCTCTCGCATCTTATTTTAGATCTTAAATGTATACTCTGTCTGTCAAAAGGCTGGTATTATCTCACTGCTAGAGATTGACAGCTGCCCACTCAAAAACCAGAGTGGTAATGTAGGATCTTGAGAAATGAGCATGTAACAAAATTTGATCTGCTTTGGTGTTGCCTTAGAGCCTGATTTCCTCAGAGCCAATGAGTTTGTAGAGAAGACCTGCAGCAGGGGAGTGCTGGACTTGGAAGATCTCTGCACTAAAGGTTCCTGTGTTTCTACCTGAAACTCTGACAGCATTTGTCTCTTGTCCTCTCCAGTGTGCTGTTGCCCTTGCTGCCTCTGGTGACTGCTGCCTACTTCCACATACCTTGCAGTCATCTGCTATGTCCTGATTGCTTCTGGTGTCAGGGAGAGCTTCTTGCTCAGGGTCTGTGCCCCCTCGCCTGGAAGAACCGTACCACAGACCTGGTGGTGTAAGGCTGGTGTGCAAGAAATGCGTCCTTTAAATAATTCAGGAGGTGGAGCTGTACTGCTTAGCACTGAACAAACATTCAGGAGGACACACTGTGCTCTGCAGGAGGATCTGATTTTTTCAGGTTAAAATAAGTCCGGGATGCCCGGGATCGTCAAAAGACCTTTCTTTTAACTAAGGTGGATGGAGGAGAAAATGATGAGCTATCATCTTCTATCCCAAGTCCAAGTTTATCTGTCTCCATGACTATTCATTGCAGTTTCACTTGTAATCAGAGCACAGAACTCTGTTAACTCGAGTGGAAGCATTTATTAGTAGATTACAGGCAGACGTATTCCAATTATGTTGGAATAAAATCAGGATAAACATCACAGGAAGAAGAAATCTAGCCATGTTCACTAGAAGCTGTAGAAGTACAGCCTTAGCAGCACACCTTAGCTGTTTGCTCCATCTTGGTTTGAGGCAGAAGGAAATAAGAAATTAATATATTTTAAAATGAACTGGATCAAATTTGTAATGAAAAACTTCAAATATTAATCATTTTTCTATTGTAGTTTGTCTCTACAGGGCAGAATAAAGGTTATTTGACCGTCTCAACTATCTGTCTGCTTCCCATGCCTGCAGCTTAATTATCACATAGTTTTCTTAACTGTTGTTTTCTTTAAAAACAAGAGATTTAAGTGTATGTTAACTATGTGACAAGTCTGTGGAATCCATCTTTCTCTAATACGGTGGCTTTGAGCCAAAATCTGGCTGAAGCATGTTCTTCTTAAAGACTGATTTCATCCCAAATTAAAGAGTTTGCTTGAAGTACTGTTACTTGAGGCATGATTCATCATATGTGACAAAGAGGGCAGATCCTTGCTTTAAGGAATAACTCAGCATGACTGTCACTGTGGCTAACACCCCTGTAACACAGAGATTCTGTCCAAGGCTGTGACCACAGCTCTCATTGCACCAATGTGGAGTTACCACGCTTCATCCAAGGCTTTGGCTGGATTCAGGCCCTTTCAGAGCATCACTTCAGGTAGTCTGTGAACTGAACAGCAAAGTTTCAATTCTCATGTAAGAGAGGCTCCTCATCTGTAAATTTAAAGCAACTTTTTTGATTAAGGTAAAGGTAATTAGTTACAACTGCACTTCTGTGTCTCCTGAAATGCATCAGGTTCCTTCAGGAGGAGAGCTGCTTGAGTAACCATAGGACATATTTTGTCTGCCATATCTTTGTGACTCTTGTTTTTTTGGCTTGCTGATATCCACAATTTTGGCAGGAGGCAGCAGAGGTCAAAGTACGTGGTGTACTTGCTCAGAGCAGGAACTTCTAAATAACTGCAGGCTGGGTTAAGGACTGCTCTTTCTGTGATGATTTTACCACTGTGAACTCCGGTGTCTCATCTGTATAGCACACTTTCCTGCTGATTAAATTTTGTTTGTGAGTTGCACTCATAATTACACAAAATGCTGTAAGAATTTCAACTTGCATCTCTGCAGCTGGGCAGCAGATGGAAAGCTAGGTCTGAAAATGTCCACTGAACCCTGGAGAGGAGAGTGGCAGATTTCTTCATCACAGTCAAGGCATCTCTGTGACTGGGACCTGTCATTGCCTTTCTGAGAATTTTCCTGCCACCCTGCAAATATTAGTTAACAAAAATATAGCACCTCTTTAAGAATGAACTTGGGCAACTGTTGCGGAGTTGTGGTGTGCCAGAAGGGAACTTGGAAAGTTTAATCTGCCAGAGTTGTTTTGATATGGTTGGGGATTTTTCCATCCTCCCAGCCTGTTGGGCCAGGTCAGCCACATCTGGCTAGTGGGAGCATCCTGTTCTGAGTGTTCTTGAGCAGTGGCTCTTCTGTATGAGGTGCTGCTGGGCAGCAGGGATCCTGCCCAAAGTGCTGATCCTGCCATTGGCCCCGTTAGGGGGGCAGAGGATGGATGCGCTCAGTGTTTGGCCACATTTCAACAGCAGTTACTCAAACCTGGCTAAAATGCCCACTGAACCCTACTTTGACTCCCAGAAGCACTGCTCCCCTAAGCATCTTCAACAGCTGCTTTTCTGCTGGCAAAAGTGGAAATTCTGCTCTTTTATATGGCTCTGTCAGCCTGTATTAACCCACTGTTACGTTGACGTTCACCTTTGTCTTTCTGTGGTATTAGAAAGGCACTAATGTTGGTAATAGTTTGTGTTTCTTTATAATCCTCCATATGGCCATCCTCTGAGGTAATGGGCAATATATTTAGTAAATGCAAACCGCCCACCTTTTCTTTTTGCCTTTTTTTCTCCTTTAAGTCACATTGGGAGGATTGGCAGGATTGAACAGACATTAGCTTGTGGCAAAAAGCTATCGCTGGGCTAATGATCCTGTGGCCTACTTCTCCAGGCAGTGCTGTCGCTGATGTGCCCTGTGGTTGTGGCCGTGCCTATGCAAAGGTCTCCTTGTCAGGCATGTCCAGCAGTTTCAGTAATGCTGAGCTGCACGTGGCCTTTTGTTCTGTCTCCTGACAACGTGTACTTGGTACCAGGTTTGGGGATATTCCTCTGATCTGAGCTGCCCTGCTTTACAGGGTAAGAATTTGCCCTTTCTGGTTAGCTGCATAGGAATCCTCTGAGCTTATTAATGCATTTAACTAGTGACTTCATGGCTCTACACAATCCTGTCTTGCATTTGTTTCAGTGGGTTCATGAATCCAAGACAACCAGGGAATCTGTGCTGCTGTTTTTGCAGTGTGGGGGAAAGGACTCAGCATGTAAGAGATCTCAAAAGCTGTCTCTGACACAGGGCTGGTGACAATCTTGGAAGGGCCATTAGTCATGGCAGCGCAGAGACGTTCACTGCAGATTGCAGGACAACCTGATTGTGCCGGGTTTTGGTCTGTGCTTCTGAGTCAGCAGGAAAAGAGCACAGGGTGAGGGATGGTATTCTTGTATGAGTTCACTGAGAGATGCTGACGGGGAAGTTGGGTCCCTCCTTCCCCCTGCTGTCTTGTGTGATTAGAAAGCTTACAGCCAAGAAGAGAGATTTTGAGATGCCAACACTTGGGTGCTGTGGCAATGGAGCTCTGACAGGTGATTGTGTGGCCGAGCCTGTGAACAGTGCACATAACAAACATGCCTGAAATAACAGCTGGCTGGAGAGGACGGGCTTGCCAAGCAGGAATTGCATGCCCCTACCTTGCTTGTTAAAAGAAGTGTGTTGGTGTGGCAGTCACAAATGAAGCTCTTTCCATGACTTCAGCAGCAGGTACCGTTTGACTGCAAAGGAAGGCTCAAGGTGCTGCAGAGACCTGCTGTTTATCTGCTTGGACAAGGAGAAACTTGGTTCTTCTCTAAAGGTGTGATTATCAGTGCAATCACCACCTCCAGTATTATTTTTAGATGATGGCTGTGGTCTGTGCAATGGCTTTTGGAACTGTAATGGAGCAGTTTGCGTGCAGGGGTTTGCTACGTGCAAAGTGAGGTAGGTGATGGTGGCAGACTGATGCAGCAGGACAAACCATTTAGTGCCAATGTGGCCAATATTCTCTGGTATGCTGTGCCCTGAACAACACCCGCAAATAGAAGGGAGAGACTTTGTGTGGAGGCAGCTTGTGGTGCTGCTTGTTTGCAGGCCTTCTCTGCTGAGCCAGTATCCATCCACCTGGCATTGCCCAAGGTTGGTCCAAACTGGCCAGAGAAAAAAAGTACATGAGAACTGGGTTGTGTAGGAGATGCAGGTGGAGTTTTCTGACTGTTCCTTCTCCCCAAGCACTTTTATGCTGGCATACTGTAAACCAAATCCAAACACTGACAGTGCACAGGAAGCTTATGAGCAAGTGACTGAGAGGTGATCCCAAGTGCAGATCCCCAGGGGACAGAGCTTTGGCCAGCAGCATTTTAAGTGGCATCTTGCTGACAATGGGTTGCAGAGGTGTAGGTGGGTGTGGCCAGCATCTACCAGGACTGCCAAGCTGCAGGGTGCTAGGTTTAGGGAATGAGAGGCAACAGGGACCTTTCTTTTTCTCATAAAGGATCAAGACCTTGTGTTCCTGACTGCAGTCTTTAGGACTAGCAGAGGAAAGAGTGAACCTCAAGAAAGGAAAGATCTGCTAGCAATAAAGAGGATTCTCCCTTCTTTCCTCTTTAATCTTCATTACTAGGAGGTGGAAGTTTGTTACTCCAAACAACAGTAACAGTTTGTTACTGTTGTGGTGATGTGTTTTTATTTCATCTCTAGTTTTGGTGTGTGCAAGGCAGTAATAAAAATTTCAGAGGCAACTCAAGAGCTGAGGTCCATGGGGTTTGGTTTTTTTGTTTGGGTTTGGGTTTTTTTGTTTGTTTTGTTGCTTGTGGGGGTTTATTTTTGAGATCTGGGAGGGAACATGGGAAAAGCAGAAACTAACCCTCTCTTGGCTCTACTTCAGGCTGAGGGAGCTTGTCAAGATACTGATTTCTAAATGTCCTGGAGAGTGAGTGACTTGAGCAGGAAAATGGATTTTGTTAATGAAAGAAGATAGTTCACAGAAGAAGGTGAGCTTTATGTAGTTATCAGTGTCTATCTCCCCATCCATTTTGAAGCTACTGACCAACTTGAATGAAATTTGATAGGAAGATACCTCAAAGATGCATAAAATTTTGACAGAATTCCTGAAAACAGATAGGCATAGAGACACCTTAAAAAACCCAAACAAACAGGGAATCACTGAGTGAGAAGCTACACTAATGAGCTTATTAGCACTGGGAAATTTGTGAGTTGGGTTGACTGACTTGATACATGCCCTACCTCTTACCAAAGCCTCAGCTGGAGCTCACAGTTTGTGAGCCTGTGAAGTAAGTCAGCCTTGTGGCACACACTGATGGGAGGTCAGCTTTATGGAGCTCCAGTGGTTACAGAACTACTTTTATTTTTCTTTTTGTCTCCCACTGGCTGAAGAGCAACTTGAAGGTGAAAAGGTTGATAAGCTGCAGAAACAGCTATGAAGAGCGTGTTTTGCCAGGAATCTCAGCAGACATCCTGAGCTTTCCCTGTGTAGAAGGTGTCAAGTGTTCATTTGGAAGCAGGGAAGACACTTGACCATTAATGACTCGCCTGCAGACAGTGCAGAGACTTTTTAGTGAGCAGAACTGATTCATTCTTTTCTCTGTGTCCCAGCACACATATATGACCAGCAGGTCAAGTACTGTTCTCCACAAGAGATCTTTTTTTTTAACTTATTGTAGAATCAGAGCTCATAATCAAGACAGTCTGGGATAATGCTGCCAGTCAAACAACAGTGTAATTGTGGCAGCCACACCAGAGGCCTGATACAGAAAGAGTGCAAAATATACAGAAGTCCTCTCCCTTGCTAGTTCGGTATTCCTCACTCTTTGTAATAAGCTTTTTATTTGTTTACACTGTATCAGTAGTTGCTTGCTTTTTTAAAAACCTCATTCTCTGTTTGGGATCCTCTTTAAATCCCAGGTGGTGGATGACTGCCAGCAGGAACCCACAGGAACTGCATGTCTTCTGCCTCCAGCAGAAGATCAGGCCATCCTGTTGCATAAATTATCCCCTGTGACAGCCATCCCACTGGTGGTGGGCAGAAAATCTGTCCCACACAGCTAGCAGTCAGTAAAAGCACCTTTTAGAGCTGAGCTGAACAAGAATTGGGAGTGACTGGTGTGGAATGAAAGGGTTAAACGGGGGCTGAGATCAGAATGAGCCAGGAGGTAAGGGAAGGGCTGGAGGAGGTGGTGGGCATAGTACAGGAGTGTTGTAAACACTGAAGAAAACCTTTGAAGAAGGCAGAGTCTTCAAGGCCAGGACACTGGGCTGACTTCATCCCGGGCTGACTTCATCACATCCTGTGTATCAATTGTAACTGTAAAATTACCAAACTTGCCTCTCTTCTTGGGGGGAGGAAAGAGTTTTCTTCAGATATGATCTGAAAGACCTTTAGTTACGTGCATTCCAAGCAGAGTAACTACCTGAATGCATGTGAAAGTCATGACTCATGTCTGGGTCTCCTGTGTGATGAATTCCTCCTTTTCTTAGTGGTTGTCTCATTTGTTGTTTGCAGACTGCTTTTCAAACAGTGAATGCCAAAGAGGAGGAGGAGGGTTATGCCTGTGTTGTGTTGTCTTCAAATTACCTTGTCATTTTGACTTCTGTCTTTTTAGAAGATACAAACTTCACAAACAGCTTGCATTTGATTCTCCAAGCTCCTGTGATCCGCAGCTTAGACAAAACAGGCTTGCAGACATCTGTCATTGCTGATTGTCTCCATTTACTGACACTTAGCACTTGGACTCCAACAGAGCCTGTCTTAAATCGCTGTGTCAAAAATAAGAGCTCTTATTTTCCTCTACTTTTTTCCTAGCTGTATTGTTTTCTTTTTTGTCTCATTGTTTTGCTCCTTTTTCCTACCCATCTCACTGGGAATTTTTGCATCTCACATACTTGGTTATTAATACCACTCTCGTGTTTGCGGCTCTTTGTTTTTACTGAGTTTCTTGCTTTTCTGCTCTTTGTATCTCTACTTTCCAGAGTCTGTGATCATACTAAACCAGTGGTTAGGCTGTCAAAACAAGAGTTGGGAGATTTTTCTCTTCAGACTCATTTTGTGCTCTTAGGCCCATCCTTTGACTGCAAAGTCCAAGGATCATCCTGCCAAAGATGAATTCAGGAGGTCTGGAGCAATCATTTTCTGTTCTGACACCTGCAGTCTGCTTTCTCTAGATGGACCAGCTGAAGAAGCAGTCCTCCTTTATTTTCAGCATGATATATATTTATTGAGAACATTGTGCCAGGAAAACTTTAGTTTAAGGGCCAGACAAATCTGTTGTTGCCTTGTTTCACCTTTGCTGGTATGTGACTTCAGGCTGGTATGAAATGTAAGGACTTGCTCAATTCCTGGTGTGGATGAGGCTCAGACTAATCTCCTTTTTTCACAGCCTTTAACAGAGCAGATAAACTTTGGGGAACACAAACAGTGACAGTGATGGTTTCTTGTCTGTGTTATGTTATCTAACAGTATGTAACCAAAACTTCTCTTGCTATGATCCTACTCTAAAAGATTTTAGAAGTGCAACCAGAGGATTAAATACATTCAGTGTGTCCTAATAAAACAGGACTAAATCTGCGTATGCAAACAGTGAACGTTTTGGCTTTGGCTGGAAAATGTAGAGGTCTTCAAGGGAGGAGAGCAGCACTAGACAAGATGTTCACAGTGACCTGGCTGGGTGGTATGTGCCCCTTGCATCTTGATCTTTTGGAACCAAACAAATGGAAGGCGTATTTGTGTCCACGGAACTGTGTACCTTACATGAGTGTAATCTGCAGGCTGGCCGGGCTGCTGCTGTTGATGTAGCCATTATCATTACACAGAAAAAGTTAATTTTACAATTCTGGAAACCTTAAGTTGTAGTGGCACTTCACAAGCTGGGACAGACTCTGAAATGAATGATCCTAGATTTTGGTTTTTGTATTCTCATGCTGAGAGCACTTATTATCAGTAGCTCTTCTCTCGCACAGGCACTGCCTGCCAACAGTCCTTCTGAAGGCACCTTCCTTCAGGACAGGGTGCAAGGTAAAACTTATTTATGATTTTAACTAGTGTCTCTAATTAAAGAAATGGTCTTTAACCATACTTCGTGTCTCTGGTTCAACCTATTAATTTGTTCATTTACAAGTCTTGTACTGCTTCTGTGTTGGTCAGCTTTTTCCCTATCCTGGCAGCAGGCATCTTGCATATACTACAGTCATGAGAGCTCTCGAGGGTGAAGTGTCTTGCTAGTTTACTTAACTCAAAAGATTAGTGCAAATGTAAACAATGGAAAATGAGTAGAAAATTTCTTGGGTTTAGCTGTTGTTGGGTTGGTTTTTTTTAGGGTGAATTTATAAATATTATTTTTAAAATATTTTTTAAAGCCCCAATGTACTCCCAAGTCCTTCCTTTGACACACAAGTAGTTTTGCAAGAACTCTTTAGTTGTGATTCTGGCTTATTTCACATTTCTCATCTACAACGGGGACATTAAAATGGCAAATGTACTATGAACTGTATTTTTTGTATCAGAATACCAGGGGATTGTGTAGTACCAGCTGTATAAATACTGTGTAATTTTCCTCTTCAGTTGGATGTCTGGATGAAAATCTTCAGGTCTAAATTATTAATTGTTAACTAAGAAACACTTGATTTTCTTCTGCAGGGTTTTGGTCCAAAGGTTTTTAATGCCCTCAAGTACTATGGTCAAACTTTACCTAATTGTTGAGATACAGTTTTATTGTTCTTGGCTTCTTCTGTACTTGAGTGGAGACTGTTTTTCTATTTATCTGGAAAGCATTACTGTAAATAGTCAACATGTGAAGACACATGAGGATTGAGCTTTAGTGCCCCTCATGAATTGCATGTGCTCTGTTAACTGCATAGAAAACAATTAGTTCAAGTGAAAGCTTTTCCTTCTTTGCAGCTGAGTTAATTGGTTCTGTAGCAAAGTCAAGACATGGAATTTGTTGTATCATTTCCCCTTGGAGATAACAGCATACAGAGATGCAGATTTGGGACCAAAGCAGCAGGTTCAGTGAGCAGAGCAGTGGGAGAAGCTCAAGCTGGCTGAAATGCAAATACAGAATCTGAAGAGGGAGTGCAGAACCCAAACTGGCAGTGCAAACTGTTTTTACAGCTGCATTTTGGCTTCTGGATGCTTAGTACAAGGTAGTCTCTTTTCTAGGCCTTTGAACTGCATACCAAAGTCTTCAGATGGCCATGAACCATGAGAGTCTGCCATGCATACCTTGGGAGTGAGAGGAGCCTGGAGCAGGTTGCCAGCAGGTCCTAATTGTTGCGGGATGCTCTTGGGCTGGACAGGCAGAGGAATGACTTCCAATTGCCCGTGACATGTCGCGGACGTCATCACGAAAACTTGCCTTGCTTTCTTTGGCACCAGGAATTTGACTACCCAGCAGCCCAGCTGCTGGGAAGGCTCAGACATCTGTGTTAAGTTCTTTACAGGGTGAGGTACCCAACCTTTCTGCAAAGATTAAGATCATCTGATGTGTCTAAGGAGGACATTTTGTATGTGCACACTGAAAAGACGTCCTCAATTTCCAAATAAGCATGTGCCTTGCACTCTTGCTATTTTACATTTCACCTTTCATTTAGGTGATGAAATGAGCATTCTAGTTTAACTTGCTAGTTCTTTAGTGCTGACCTGTCTTCTCCCCAAGTGTCTGGGCTTTCCATGGAGCAGAAGTGTTTCAGATAATCCTTGTCCTTCTGCAAAGAGGCAGCAGGCTATTTCTGTGTGGGTGGTGGGTGTTCGTCCTTGTATTTGTTGCTCTCACTAAAGTGAGAGCTTGTTCAGTTTGTGTCAGTAACACCTTTGATCCTCTTATGTAAAGGGAACACTGGATGTCCTGCAGAAGACCTCTTTAAAGTGCCTTGCAATGTTATGCTGCTACTTGATGGTTAATAAAAGTTCATAAACCCATACTGGATTGGAGACCAAGTACAGTTCTCCATATTGTATTCTGCAGCACACACGATTTATTCTCAGCTGACTGACCTTATGTGGACTTGTGCCTGTGTAAGTAGCAGCTGAAATCAGTGGTCTGAGCACTAATCTGCAAGTTGCAGACAGTAGGTTATTATTTAGTGAGAATGCTCCACAAGTCTCTTGCTGCAGCATTTTCATTCAAAAGGTCACTTCCGTGAGTTTGTGCACAGCTGAATTTAATGTTCTTTCTCAGCAAGGCAGGCCACACTGGAGAGTGCATAATTATAATAAGTACAACTTTGTTCTCAGCTGAAAAATCCATCTGAAATAAATTTTTCCAGCCCTTCCAAGAAATGCTTTTAGTAAGATAAATAAAAGCAATTCTTGCCTATTTCACATTCATTCAGCAGGAATGTTGGTGGGTGTAGGGTGCCTCCACTTAAGTCACTCATCACAGTGCCTTCTGGGCTCAGTCTTATTCAATAGCTGGCTAAGGATAGCATTTGCAAATTGGGTTTCTCGCAAACCAATTAAACCCGAGTTCATTATTTCTTACTTGGTTTGAATCCTGGTTATTATTTTGAGTAAAATTGTTCTTAGCAATAAGTACAGAGAGTTCAGTTACACTCTCAACTCAGACAAACTTTAAACAATGCTTTGATAGGTGCATCTGGTTTTTGGGATGTGCATGTATTTATACAAGCTTTTGTGGCTTATTTTCTGGTTGGCACTTCTGTGTAGTCAAAGATTTGTTTTCTTCTGGTGTTCTGTTTCGCAACAGTGGAAATACTGAAAAAGTCTCAGCCTAAATATGGAAGGCAGCTAAGAGTTGTTCTTTTCCTCCATAACTTCTAAGCAAGTACTTAAAAAAATCCCCTCTTTGGTTTCATCTTTCAAGAGACTGAGCAGAGTGTGAAATGTCCTATCTTCTCTTTCTTGTTTTTTTTTTTTTTTTTTTTTTTTTTTTGTCTAGGCATAGCAAAGAGGCTCTACTAGTTGATCAGGATACTGTTACTGGCAGAAGCTGAATTTTCGCATAGTTCTCCTGGGTTCGTGTGCCGGTCTGGTTACCTTTGAGGTTTCAGAGGGGTTGTGCAGGGTGATCCTTAAATGTCTTTGTGCTTCTCCTGCAGAGACTCTAGATAAGCAGTTTCCAAACTCCTCCGCACAACTTTTGGTTTAGGAACTACCTGGTTCCCAGTTGTTCCTACTATTGTACAGTTGGTTGTTGCTGCAAGGTCACTCTTCTGCAAGGCTTTGCTGGGATCTGCGAGACTGCAAGGGAGAAGAGACTCACATGGCAGTGTCAGTCGTAAATGAAGGGTAACACAGTCATTCTGCTCTTGCCCTGAATTTGGACAGCCCTGTGCTGTACTGCTTGGCATGAAGAACTAGCTGCATGTAAGCTGTGGTACCTGGTGTCTGTCTTGTCCTGTTTTCTTTTCACTTTGGAGACTGGGAGGCATGGAGGTCTTTCTAAAGGAAAGAAGAGCCTGATATCTAGGAAAAAAGAGACTGTTGACTACTAAGGGAGAAAGCAGGGGGAGGTGACTGAAATCTGAGTACTCTGACTTCATTAAGTGCAAGTGATAGTCCTGGACCTGAGGATGTGAGGTGGAAACTCGAATTTACTTCCATTCACCTTCTGTGTGCTAAGTTAGATATTCATCTCTCAATGACTTGGTACCTCTTCAAGCCCCAGTGGGTTTCCACTGACACCAGAGACTGATCAAAGGGGAAATCTGCTCTCTGTTGCTAGACTGGACTTGTGCCTTATGGTCACATTCATTTAATATTGATTGGGAGCAGATTTAATCAGCACTTAGATCATGATGGTCTGCCTTTTTTTCTCAAGGTATTATTTTCTCTCCTTGCTTGTCTACTGTATTCCACTGCCTTCCTTTTCCTGATGCAAATCTTTGTATTCTCTATTTTATCTGTTGAAGCCATCAGGACTTGAATACTTGGTACTTGCTAATGAAGCTTGCTTGGCAGTGAGAAGGCCAGGGAAGCTCACTTAAACTAATTGTTGTTTTAGGATCTCTCCAGGCACCCTGACCTTATGTGCAGACATGGTTTATTTTAGAAAGATTGTCTTAAGTTAGAAAATCAGCTCATGTCCAAAAATGAAAACACACATTGATCAAAACCTGAATTTCATGTGGGATGTGTAAACATGTAATTTGGGTTAGATCCGGGCATTGGAAAATATGTGGCACTGTTGTCCAGGAAGTTCCAGTGCAAGAAACGTGGGGAACTTCAGGAAGTCACATTAACTGCCTCCGTGGGGAAGTGCCTCAGAAATCCTGACCTCTGCGTTTCTGCCATGTGTGTGACGCTAGTGGAGATGATCACTTGAGCAGTTGCAACATTCTTGTATACATGAGTTTGAATGACACAATGAACTGTGGAAAGAATAATGCTGTGCTTCCCAAATCACCTCCCAGAGACTCTCCCTCTGCCCCTGCACAAGAGCAGTTGCTTTGATCGTTAAAGCACTGCCTGCTTCCATCAATGCCATGTTTCCTATGGTCAAATCACAGAAACCTTTTTCAAGGGCTCCATGTACTTTAATTTCTAGGGGTGATGGCTGTGGTGCTCTCTGGCACCTCTGCTCTTTGCCAAGCCACCATCCAGTGTGTTAGGTTTTAGGCTGACACAGATATCCTGTTCATATCCCCATCTGCTAAAGGTTTCCTGTGCAAGATGTTAGTTTTACTCTCCTCTTTATCAGCCCTGACAAAAGTTGTTATTTTAAATATTGCTCAATATGATTTTGGGATGACTGCTAATTCCTTCAACGCCTTGTTTTGTTTTAGAATTTCTAATCCCATTTTCTATGAGTAAGTTGAGTTGCGTGGTTTCCCCAGCAAGGATTAGGGTTTACTGCTATAGGTACGTCATCCTGCCTTTGAAGCTGCTTGCTCATGCTTTCCTTGGCAAGCTCTGGCAGATGTGCTTGGGAACAACAGAGATTGTATCTATTTGAAGCTGTGAAAGGGTTAATCAGAAGCATGTTTATGAAATCACGTTGCTTACCCGTACAAGCTTTTACTGTGATCTTTTTGAATGCTTTTGGAAGATTTATCACCTGCCTTTGTAATTTACATTACATTTTTCTTTCCTTTCTTGAAGCTATTTTAATGCATGTGTGATATTGTAAAAATTACCTATGATAAGTACCTTTTCTTGGCAAGTCCTAAATTGCTCACCTCTTGGATGCCAACTGGAGAACGTTGGTGTCTTCATGTGGATGGTTTAACAGTTTTGGCTGGTATGTTTGGGGAGACTGAATGAGTGTAGGGAAGCTGAAGCACATCTGTAGTTCCAAACCAAACCCAAGCAAAGGACTTTCATCCCCTGGCAGGCAGATCGCTGTTTGTTCAGATGCTTCTTCTCAAGAGCCTTTTTGTAGGATTGGTCACACTTGTGGTTGAGTTTGCATATGTGATAGGCAGAGGGGCTGATGGCTGTTCATGGGAGTATTATGTTTCATCAGGGAGATTAAAGATATTGCTATGGATTAGGAGATGGTTTTGGAGATTGTCCAATGAAATGGAGCACCTGCACATATGCAGTACTTTTTAAAAAATGTTAAACAGTAACATTTCCCTCTGCTGGGAATTGTTAATTGTGCTTTTGGCTCTATCTGCCTCGCTGGCAGATGTACCATTGTGAAATTTTTACAACCATATGAAACACCAGAGAATGCTTCTCTTCAAGAGGAAGCTGATAGCTGCCTTCAGCTGATGCCTCTTCGAAACCAGGTGAGAAGCATGTGCTTGCCTCATTGGGACCTGCACTCACCTCCATTGCCGTAGCACCAAGGTACTGATGCAAGGCTCCTGGATTGCAAAGAGCCTGGATAGTTTTGGTAGGGTAGATGTTATGATGCCGGGCTCTGCATATTTGCATGATAGAGTTGAACAGATTGTGAAAACCTTAGTTCTAGTAAGTCGTCTCAAAGTGGATCTATTTGTGCATTTTGATAAAAAGTGTGTCTTCATTTTTAGTAAATTTCTAAAGCCGTGACAGAGACTCTTGGGACTTTCTGTGCTTACTCCTGTCTGGTAGTGAATGCTGAGCTTTGCAAGTACTAGCTTTTGGTACAAACTCGTGTTGTGCGCTTGTAATACAAGGATCTTCTAGAAACCCATAGGAATCAAGTGACTGTTTATTTGTATTTTCTTGCTTGTTAAAATTGCACAAATGTAGACTCTTACTTCTGAAGATTTCATTTCTTCCAGAGGAAGTATCATCTCCTGGGATTGAAGTATTTGCTGATGCAAATCTCTGTGATCACAGTTAGAGAACTACTGAGTGTCACATCATTAGGTCACCAGTTCAAATCCAGTCTGAAGAGGTAACGGGCATTTTTATACCCCTAATGCCTTTCATCAGCATTTATGTTTACTTGCTTAAATTAAAATTGGAGCATCTGCTATTCAAAATTATGGTTCAAGTGGAAAATAAACACTAGAAGCAGTTCTTTCTATAGCAGAAAATCCTGTTTGACTTGTGTTAGTATCTGTATATGCTTGTCAGCACACATAGAGCTTTAGAAGGAATAAAGCCTGCAGAGAAATGGATGCATTTAGTCAAGTCTGGTATTTTTGGTATGCTTTTCTATGACTTTCAAATTGCAAGAGCCTTTGAATAAAATATAGGAGGACACAGAAGGCAAAGAGATTTTGAAATTGGAAATGCAATGGGAGAGTATTTTGAATGGCAACTGAAACACTTTTGGATGAAGTACTCCTGAAATTCTTCCAGGCAGCTGCTCTTCTAAAGAATGATGGTTGGTTGGCTTTTTTTTTTCTTTCTTTTTTGTTTGTTTCTTCTAGCATTCATGTCTGAATCCTTGTACAAAGCTGCACTGCTAAATCTGACCTCTAAACTTGGGTTTCTGGTCAAGAAGTGTGGCCTTCAGTGTAGAGTAACATCTGGTACTTTTGATAATGGATTGGACTGTACCTTGCCTGGGCTTCAGAGAGCTTGAAGGGTTCAGTTCAGCCACAGAGGCTTTTGCAGCTTCACGGTTCCTCTTTGTCAAGTTGTTATTCCGAAGTTGGGAAATCCTTGCAGTCTCTCTGAGATGTGTTGGGATATGGAAAGCCTGGCTAATCCCTGCAGTCAGGGGCTGACCTCTTGTGTGCTGGGATCTGCCTGCAACCGCCTCTTACTTCCAACCTTTTCCCGAATGTTTCCTGAGCGCTCTCTGGCTTGTTTCAGGGACCAGCTTGGCAGCGTTATCAGGAATCAGTAGCTGGAGTCCTTCAGGAAAGAAGTTGAAGACGCTGAAGTATGAATTCTGGTGTCCTGGTTGTTAGAATCTGTTAGCAGAGACGTCAAGATGTGAAGAAGAGAGATGTGAAAGCCGGTACAAGTGTTCTTTTCTTTGTGCTCCTGAGTTGAGAAATTAGGATCTGAGCTGGCTTCCCCACCCCAAAGGCTGTTGTATAGCTTCCCATGCATCTCATGCCATGGGAGATCACTGGTAACTTTTGTCAGTATTTTGAGGTACAAAAAAAGTGGGTTGTGAGGTGTGGAGAGAGAAAAATGAGATATTTAATGGCATGAAAAAGCAAATTTGCGCATAGAACTTGAGTTATCACTGTGGCACTTTGTTACGAGGGTTCCAGTCCTGTGAGTCTGGAATATATGTTTTCATGTGTGTTTACTCTGTAAAGAGTCTTCAGTCATGTGAAGGTTTGAGTTCTTGGCACTTTGGGAGAAATTATGAGGTCATTCATTTTCACTGATGCCACTTATTGCTGCTATTTTGCTGGTTATCTCAGAGGCTGTTGGCAATGTATTTATGACTTCCTACTTAGATTATTCAGTTACAATCAAGTATGTCAGAAGCACTGAGTACATATTTCTGTCTCTTTTGATGCTGATTTTATAAAGGCAGTATTGAAGTTCTGCCTTAGCAAAGGAATACCAACTATCAAACTATTTCTGCCAGTATTTTAAATCTCTGATTGCTTTTTGGCTTGTAATTGATATCAGCCAGAAATGATGCATGGCTAGGAATCTTTCTAAATTATCATCCATCTTTTTGCTGGAGACCAAAAGAGGAAAGTTACTGGAGTGGAAAGAAAACTTTTTTTTTTTTAAGCTGAATCATGAGAAGATTGGCAAGTTGCAAGGGAAAATTTAAATCTGGTGTTTGCTTACTATAGTTAACGATGAAATCCTTCTTTACAGAAAATTATTAGAGTGACTTATGCTTTCAGTCTCCTTGATACTGTGGAAGAATAAAAGAAAATAGAGTTGTCTTGATTTTTTTAAATTCATTTTTAATATAGATATTTGGTATAGGACAGTGGTAAACAAAAGGAAGGTGCTTCTTTTTACTGACAGTTCTCCAAAGATTGGCCCTAAATATATGGTCATCATCATCAACTACTAGTTTTCATAAACAGTATGATTTTGTATTTGTTTTTCCTTATAACATGCAAATAACTAAATCACAGAATGTCCTTTTCTGAAACTTGTGAGCTTTTAAGAATTCTGGTTGTTTTCAGTACATAAACAAATATTAATACACTGAACTAGTATGAAAAATATCAAATGAAAAATGAAACGTCAAATCCTTTGTGTCATGTGAAGTAATAGGTGTTTTCTATAAACATTAATGACTTACTCTGTTTTTGATATAGTAAATTCTATTCTTATTCTGCTGGTAGGAAAGGGAAGAATAGAAAACTGTGACTTTGCCAAACATGAAGCCCAGTACATTTTGAGAATGGACAACTCGTTATTTGGAATCCCAGTTCTGTTTTGTATAGAGGCCATAATTTGTCTTGCAAAAGAAACCTGGCTAATGTTAAAAAAAAAGTATTATCTGTCTTTTTGAAAATAGATGAAATAGATTGCAGAAGAACACATTTGTCAACAGGAAATAACCATAAACTTAGGAGGAGTGCAGGCATCGAGCTCCGCTGAGCAAGACTGCAGAGAATAAAGACAGAACCTCTTTCCCCTCACTTTTCAGTCTGTAAGTAGGACCAGAGAACACCTTCTTTCATGAGGGTGGAGCAGGCTTTTCCATCCCATTTGTGCGTGCAGTTTGTTCATGTGAGTCTTGGTGCCAGGCTCTCATGACACAGACTGGGGGCCACGTGGAGTGAAGCTTCAGGTTGTCACCAGCCCACAGCCACAGCTCTTCCACTCCCGGTGACAGAGGAGTGTTTAGATATTAGTGGGATTTGATGTAGGTCAAATCAAACATGAGAATTTCAAGGTGTCCGTGTGCAGATTTTTGTCATGCTGCCAGATGTGCTTTACTAAACTGTTGCATGTAATGAACAGGCTTTTGTGATTGCATTGATCAAGATAGTACCTTGGGTGTGCTCCTCATCCAAGGGGAAAGGTGAGGTCAGTGGGAATGAATGTTGTGCTGCAGCTTAGAGTGGAAAAGAGATACTTTGGTGTCCTTGGAAGAATAAGTCTTGGACTTCTGCTGTGGGGCATTCAGTCCAACACGGCATCTTAATGTTCTGTGGCAGGTGATTTTCCTGCATTCCTTGTTTGCCTGCCCTACTTGCTAAAGTGAGGACCAGCTCTGTACTTTGTCCTCTGCTTTTTCCTCTGGCAGGCAATCCTTTCTGTTGTCCTGGTACATGTACTCCAGCCTTGCCTGCCATCTCCTTTTGGCTCAGAATTACCTGCTGTGTTGTTCCTTGTAGATGTGGCCCCAGGTCCCACCTTTCAGAAAACTGGAAGCCTGGTTTTAAGCTCACCTCCACAAGCTTTTTGGATGTGATGCATAGCATGGGGAGCCATTTGGATGTTGGGCTTTCACATATTTGGATATTGTGGTGGGAATGAAGGCAACCAGAAAAGCAACAGGCAGGAAAATCCTTCTGTCTGCTGCATCTGCCAGTAGCCCTGGAGGAATAAAATGGAGATGTTCTCTTAACTTCTCCACTTTTCAAGTTAGATCCACTTGTTTGTTCAATGAGTGAAGAGTTTTGTGTCTCAGAACGTGTTCAGAAGTGGGATGGCTACATACAGGGCTCTCAAAAACTCAGAGAAGCTGATGTTGGCATGCTCATATTCTGTACTGTGACACTGTGACACAGTGACATTCCTGGTAAATTGATGGCAAAACATAAAGTCTTTTTTTCTCTTGCTCTTCTCCACAGTTTTAACTCTTCTTACAAGATTTATCTCTGATCAAAGGATATTAACAAGATCTTTATCTTCTTGGTTTTACAAATTTGGCTTAAAAATTCTCTACTTCAAACTTGGCAAACATTGCCTTAGTATGCAAACAGTGGGGGTGGGATAGGGGAAATCACTTGGCTGTTGAAAAACTACATATGGGAAAGTCACATGGAGCTTTCAGTGTTTTATTTATAATTCTGCAAAGGCCTCTTCTTATTTGAAAAATAGGAGAGACCAAATAGTGTCTTCTGGAAAGCAAACAGCTAGATTCTTCCATGAGTATTTTTAACACAAATATTAACTTCACAGATTGTGACACTCTTTTCTCCTTAAATACTTGTTTTTAGCCTTCAAGATGTATAACTGGTAAACTCACATTGTGAAGAAAACTGTAACTCCTGCAGCATCTGGCTTTTTAAATTCTAATTGTGAAGCCATAAGAGATGCTTTGTTTTCATTTAGCAAATACATACTGAGTTTCCAGGAAGGTAGCTTGATTTGCAATAAGCGTACCCAGTGAGAACCATATGGTTTCCATGTTTGTCTTTTATTGAAGGATTAGAGTATTTATTTCAAAATCTCTTTTTCAGAAGAACCCTAGTTTTAACATTACCATTAAGTAATATTTAAGTAAGAATCTTCTGCATTTTCAGATTTGGCTGTATATGTGAACAGACATTTACAAACACAAGTCCTTGGAAGGATTTTACTAGTTAATAATGTAGCCATGAGTTTTATGTCAGCTTGATTCTGAGCAGTGTTTTGCTGATACCAGTATAACTGTATTATGTGAAATTGCTTGAACAGAGCTAAAAGAGCGATAAAAGTGATCTGCCCAAGAGGCTTTAGCATTCTCCCTCTGCTCAGATTGCTGAACATGACTAAGTCTTTGCAGAATGACATCTAAGGTTACACTTGGAGTCATTAGGTTATAAACAGTCCATAAAATGTTTTGCATACTTCATGTTAATATTCCTCTGAAGATCAAGATTCCCTGGGGAGAAATGAGAATATGCACCAAAAACATTCTCAGTCTTGAGGTTTATCCACAACTTCCTAGATCACTAAAGATCAACTGTCTCATGGAGACATTATTGCAGTACAAATTTTGATGCTGCTCTGAGTGTTTATAAATATGGGGGGAATATACAGGGTAGCGCCCTTTCTGTTAGTTGTTGGATTTTCATATTTTTGCTGACTGGCTGAGTTGTAAATTACATTTGAAAATCTTTTTGACTCTAATTTGGTAAATTTATATGAACCTTCATGTTCAAGAATGTTTTTGCCTCAGGCTGTGTTGGGAAAAAAACATGGTAAAAGTGTTCAGATCTTGACAGAATGTCTGAATCTGTGCTATTGAATAGAGAGAGGATTTCTTTCATTTCTGTTCATTCTTAGTAAGGCTTAGAGGGGTTGGGGGTGGGTTCTTGACCTTTCTTGAAGATGCCAGAGTGTCTCTGAGAGATCTGACCCGCCACGTATTTTTTTTTGCCAAGAATAAATCTGTCTCTAGTGTGTCTCTAGGTTGTTCCTAGACACAATCCAAGTAAAACTGGGTCTGTGGGGGGACTCTGTTGAACTTGGGAAAACGTTGTCTTTTGTTCTGGCATTAGCATTTACTGCCGATACGGAATGCTTGGCATCAGCACTGGTACAGCAGCAGCCTGTGCTCCTTGCCTGTGTGGTCAGCTGACCTAGGGCAATGCTCTGAAATAAAACAAAACCTCCAGACCACCAACTTGCCCTTAAGAAACTAATCTTATTTCAGATTCCCCTGTTAACTTTGTGAAATACTGGGATTTATAGACCTGGCAGGATGGCTCTGGCAGAGCTATCACATGACAGCAAGATCTGGGCTCTCAGTCAAACCCCTGACTTAAGTGGCATTTCTCATACCTAAGGATGCAGCTCACAAGAGATGTCCTTGGCATCTGTGTGCATCGAAATTTCTTCTAGGTCATCTAAATGAGAGCAAAGAGTGGAGGACTTGAACAACAATCTGGTGAGAACTGCTGTAAGTGGCAGACACTCCCAAGCTAGCTGCAGTTCATAGACTGTAGGAGCCACTGGTGCATCTTTCTCCTCTTGAGAAGTTTAGGAAGAAGCATTTTCCATGTGTGTGTTGAGTTTTTGGAGGCCTGGCTGTTCCTCGGGGTATTCAAAAGCTGGCTGCAGACAACTTGACAGCAGCACTTCACACTAATGAGGAAGCAGCAGGGTTGCGCTTCCTCCAGCCTGCCTTGAAAAGGGAAGTAGAGAGGCTCAGCTGCGCAGAGCTGCAAGACTGTGGAGCATAAAACAGCTCAGAGACTTTTCTCTAACTGCACAGCTCAAGCATACACTAGCTGCAGGTATGAGAATTAACCCTTGTCCAAGCGTGCTTTTTCTGACAGCAAAGCTGCTTGATTTGTCTCCGTTATGGATGTGGTTTCCAACCTGAATCCTTCAAGCATCTTTGAGGGTCTCTTTTGGTGCGTGGTGGATGCACTGAATGCCACTGGTTCTGCTGGCTTGCTTTGGCAGATAAAAGTTCCATTTCACTAATAGGTTTTTACATTTAAAAAGATGCCTTTAGCTTTTTTGATGGTGCTTTGCTTTGAATTTCCCAAGAATTTTGGCACATTTTTGATGGTTGCTTATTTTTCCTCATGGTGACTTCAAGTCAGTGTGAGCTCAGACTGCAATAGATAGTCCACTGTGTACTGACACTCTTAAAAGATAAAGCCATGCTGTCAGTTTATGCTGAATTCTTTCCACAAATGGGGTATATGGGGTAAAAGTTGTTTACATTTTTCTTTCTCATGCCAGACCTGCATTTTAAAAGGATTCTGAAATTTATTATCATCTTCATTATATTTTGCTGATGTTAAAACCATCTACTAAATCCAGCCATCTAAAACGGAAGGAACAGTAAAGATTTTACTGTTTGTATCATTTACCTTTGGTGTAAAAATTGTATTGCAGCTAGTAAGAAACACACAAAGGCTTAGGAAAAGGTTCTGCAAAACAGTGTTAGATAAAAAAAAAGGAAAAAAAAGGTATTGAGCTAAAATTTAATGAGGGAAGTGAGTGTACAGTAACTCAGTAACTGATACAGACTGAAAGGGTTTGCAACTCTGTTGGTTCTTGAGGGGAAAAAAAACCCAAAGAGAAAGTGCACAAACTCCTGTTTGTAAATCTACACATATTAAAATAAATACTAAATATATAGGGGGTCAGATTAAAAGAAAAAAATAAGATAAAGTTAGAAAATGGTGAAATGCTTCAGTCTCTATTGAAGTACTACAATAAATCCCTGAAGGTTTTATAAGCATCTCTAAGGCAACAGGAAACAGGAACAGCAGTGTGGATTTATCAGGAACAACCTCATGGGAGGGGGCTGATGAATTTAATTTGGTTAATTCAATGGATGTTTTACAGCCCAGCCTGAGCGAGGCAGCACATTGGTTATGGGATACTGAGTGAGGATCTGTGTTCAGGAGGGTCCATTAAGTGATGAATATGTGCTAAGGAGTGTCTGTGGTGGTGACTGGGATCCTGGAGGGGTTTGTTCTGCCTCTGTGCCAACAGTTTGGGAGACAAAGAGAAAACACTTGAGATGCAGATGGAAGGTTGTGTGTGTTTTTTAAAACAGGAGAACAACTTGAAGAAATAGCCTGAAGCCTATTTCACTTTTCCTCAAGTAAAAATGCAGAGTGCTTAGCGATGGAAAAAGTGAAATAGTCTGGGATTTTGGACCAAAAATTGAATGCTGTTCTTTCAGTAAAAAACCCACCAAAGCTTTAATGGTGTAGAAATGTCCTATACAGGTATTTTGTAATACTCCATGCTAGTAAGGGATATGTACCATTTTGGATCCCACATCTTAAGATGGGTTTAAGTTTCAGACTGAGAAAACCAGTAAAACCATGATTTAATCCTTGCAGTCTAGGAAATAAAGACTTCTTTTGTCTTCTGGAAGCAGCTTATAGAGGAATGGAACAATTTTCAGGTGAGCTAAGTTAAGAAGATCGCCGTGATCAGTTGCCTTGCTTTTAGTGCAGAAATAAAAATTACTGCCTTATCTTGCACTAAGGCCTGAGTTAATGTAAAAGGGAAGGAACATCCTTGTGTTTTAAAGGGCATCAAGCACAGGAGCATGTCCCCTGTTGAGGCAGTGGGTACACTAGAGATTGCAGTTGCCTTAAGAATAGGTTAGAGAAATGTTGATGCTTTGGGTGCAGCGAATCATTCCCAGAGCAGTTTGACAGCCTGGTGTCTCTGGGTTTGCCTCTTTGATTTTCAAACAGCCCTGACTTTTGCAGCCTGTGTTAAGGAACAAGTACTGAAAGGAGGACAAGTGTGATGGTCAGTCTGTAATTAAATCCGTAACTAAATCCTGCTCACAAATGTTGCTGTCTGTCCCTAAGCTCTTTATGTATTTTTACCTGGAAGATGTCTTTTCAATGATCTGATGACTTTACAAGGTGCAGGCTGGGTCTCTGAAATTAAATTGGTGGTTAGTTTTCTCACTTGTTTCCAGGAAATGAGGGTTGGTGTCCTGGTGTTCCAAAGGAGATTTTCAGAACTTCTACTCCCCAAATTACCTTCTTCAGGGGAAAAATACTACTGTAGGAGCCTACGATGTGTCAGAAGCGAGTATTTCTAAAAATGGAAAATGTTTCCTTGCCTTAGAGTTTCTTCATTCAGCAGTCACCCACAGGGCTGTGAGCTTTCTGAGTGCTGAGGGTAACATCTATTGTTCACCCTTTGAAGAAGAAAGTAACTAACTGGGTTTTGTTATTTTGGGCGTTGCTTTGTTTTTTTTTTTTTTTTTAATTTACTGTTTTACTGTAGTCACTCTAATTAGCACCAACTACTTTCCTATAAAAATGTAGGATGTCATTCATGTTTTGATCTGGTTTGATTTTTTTTTTATACTGATGCATACAGACTATTTGGTTTATGCTATGGAAGATTTCCAAAAGAAGCAATGATTGCAGGGCTAAGAGGTCACTGGTTTTGTGATCCTAGAGCACATGCATGTCTGGGAGCCAGGCTTGAGCAAGCAGAAAACAAGTGCTTGGTCTTCTCTCTTTTCCTGCAGCCTGCAACCTTGCTGCAGAGAAGTGCATGAAAGTAAAACCGTGTGGGTCCTCCTTCTGCTCTGCACAGCCAGGGGAGTGTTCACTTTATCTGCCAGTGGAATAACAAGCACTAATGGAAATTATAGCTGTTTGGGTAAGATAATGCCCATAAAGGCAGGCTATGGTTATCAACATTTCTCCCCAAAATAAAACTGAGCTAAGTTTTTAATTACTGAACTCTCTGAAATAAGCTTACGCACACAAGGGGGGAACACGTTTTGCATACACCTAAAGGGAAAATCCTACACGTACCAGGAAGGAAGGGGAGTGAGACCACACGGTTTTGGAGGTATCTGCCCTTGAAAGGGCAAAGCCGCCTGGCCAGCAGGTTTGTCACTGAAATTTAGAAACTGGCTGTGATTCCAGGTGCCACCAGTGCCTTTAAATGCTTAAGCAAAGTGCAAACTGCGTAACGCCGGGGCCGGTGCTGAAACGCGACACCGAGGCATCGCTTCCTCCCAGCCGCCTGTTCCTTACATAACTTCGGGCTTCCCGGGGCGGCCTCTAGATGAGCTGAGCCCGACAGGAAATATTTGGGTGGCCGGTGGCAGTTCTGCTAGGCACAGAAAGAATAGCAATTAATTGTATTCTGAATCCACCGGTTGTAGTATCTCAGGCATTATCCCTATTCTGTGGTTAGGGAAAACAGCTGCAGAGAGGGCAAATGAAGCAGGATGGTGAAGGTGGTGATGGGAGGCACTGAATTTTTGCCCTGTATGCTTGGTTTGAACCAGCTTCATCTGCACCTGGAAACTTACATCTGTCAGCTCCGGTTTATGTACATCATGCTTTCTGAGGGCCCCCTCAAACATCTGCCCTCTGGTTGGCAGAGCAGCAAAGTGTGCGGCCTTTCGGGGAGCTTTTCTTGTTTTCCTGGTAAAGATGTCAGTCAAAACAGAACCAGTACTGTAATAGGGGAGAGATTAGGCTTTAAGGTATTTTTTATTTTATTCTCTTTCACAGATACAGGTGAACTCAGGTTGAATCTGCCCTTAATCATACAAAACGCTGGTTTATTCCTTACTTTTGTTTACTCATTTTTTTCTTCCAAGTACTTGGAGAGATCATAAGCAATGCAGTAATTCAAGTTAGAAAAGACAATCTTTGTTTAAAATGAGGTTTTCTGAAGTGTTTTTTCTGTAAAGTTGCATTTTTAAGGAAGTCTTTAACAGTGGAGTTTGAGTGAATAGCTCTTATAGAGTTTTGTCTAGAGATTTAAAAGTGATGTCTTCAATACTGTTGTGCTGTGGTCTTTTAAATGCTTGTGGTATTGACCTTTCTTAATTGTTAAACTTGTGATTTCCTTTCATTCTTCATTTTGGTTGTATGAAGAAATATGTGATCTTCAGTACCCTTCATTTTGGAAGAGGAGAAGTCTTTCTGTCTTTCTACTAGTCAGACCACCACGCCATGTGGAGGGGCTTTCCTCATGCTTGTGCCACAAACTCCGGGCCTCAGCCTACTTGCAGCAGTACAGATGAATTTGTGTTTCTGTCAGATAACAGAAATCCTGTAAAACTCTAGGTACTGCACAGCCCATTGGGTTAATTGACAGACTTTTAATTTTGGGAATACCGTATTGTGATACACATGTGTTTTCTAAGAGGAAGAAGATTCAGTTAAGCCAATTGTTTGTGGTTTGAGTACTGCAAACCCAGTCTTCTGCAGACCAGAACCCATTTATCAGTGGGAATGTAGGTGGCATGGCAGGGCCTGTAGTGAAAAGTCCAGGGATAATAGGAAAGTTCTTGAGGGTGTACATATATAGAGAGCAATTTGAGGACATTTGCCTCAGCATAATCTATGCGATATCATTCTGCAGTGTAACATTACCAAACAGTAACATCCAGCAGTGTGCTCAGGAAGAAGTGGCTGATTATGTCTTTTTTTTTTTTTTTTTCCCCTGAAGGATTTCCCAGAAAATGTGTTCCTCTAAAGAAGGGTTCAGGCCACATAGAAGTGGTGCTCTGCTGGAAACAGAAACTTAAGTCTCAGAACTGAATAAAAGAACCTTCTTCTTGTAAAACGAGCTGTGGAAAACAAGATTGCTGGGATTTGGGGGGGGCTTTTCTAAACTTCAAGACATAAACTTAAGCCTGGGAAAGGCCAACAAACTTAAGAGAGATCTGACCAGACTATGCATAACGGATCCTCCCAGCAAAGTCTTACCTGATGACAAAGCCTTTTTAACCAATTGTTTACCTCTTGTCAGGTTAACCAATACACTGTTCCTGAAGCAAGAGCTGAGCGTCTTTGGGCAGTCAGGTGCCTCTTTGACACCACTGTTTCTGAGCAAGGTGTGGGGTTTAGATTTATAAGAAAAGTAGCAGAGCTTAACATCAAATTACTTCCTAATTTGCAGAGATACCATCACTTCCAGTCACATGCATCTGCACATGTGTGATTGCCTATCATGTCTGCTATCTGTTCATATCTCTGTGGGTGTTTCCCATGACTAGCATGCCTGTGCATCGTGTGAGACTGGATTTTATCTGAATAGTGGCTTTTCACACAGTGGCACTTGTGAAGTGCAAAAGGGGCAAAGGGCAATGAACTTTCTTGGATTTGGTCTTCTTGCTCATGGTGATGTAATGCAATTTGGCTGATCCCTGACCTTCTTGTGCGCTCCAGACTTCTGTCGTAGGTATATCTTGGTAATAAAATATCACGTAGCCACCCTTATCTTCAATAGATGGTCTGTTTTTGTGGTAGGTTCTTTACAAACACATTTGCAGGCTCTGCGAGTTCATGCCCTGCCTTATCTGCAGCAGGCCTTGGCCTGCGTAGTTGGGCCCAGCAGCAGCAGTGCTGCATCCTAGATAATTGCTTCATATATAAAGGTATACTTCTCTTCGAGGATCTCTAAGTTAAGACTGTCTGCTGTATAATTGCCTATTGACTTAGACTATGATGAAAAAATCCATCTTGTAGGACCCCAGAAGGTACTTAGAGCAGCATTATCCCATGGAATCTAGAGGCAATAGAAGAGTAAGCAAGATGAAAACCTTAAAGTCAATTCTAGTCACCCCAGCACTAGTGTTGTTAGTTTTGGCAAATCCTGTCTCAACAATAAAGCCAGCTGCCATTTTGGCATCAACACAGACAGACTTGGCATCATCCCCTCTGGCATCAAAAAAACGCTTCGTGGGAGTTGGCACCAAAGCTGTGAAACAAGGGTAAGTAAGGCCCAAGGGAAACGCCAAGCAGACATGAGATGAGCACTAAAAATAGTGAGTTGCTGTCATTTGTAGAGAAATCAAATAGCACTTGTAAGAGTAGGGCATCCAAGATCTCCATCAAGGTTGTGCTGGTAAGCATCTTTGGGACAATGCATGTCTATGATGATGTGACCAAAGGGCACACACAGGCTGTATTTTTGGTACCCACATGGTGCAAGACTCTAAAACAAGAACAGACGCTTACTGTCTTGATTCTGTGCTTAGGGGATCCTGTTACTGTCTGCAGACTCTGCCTTCTTCCCTGTCTGGAGCAGATCTCTCTCAAGGCATTACCAAAGTCCTGTTTGCATACATGGGCATCAGGAAGACAAGAGCTGTAGTGCCAAAAAGCAAGGAGCCAAGCTGGTGTCCCTGTACCACCCCAGATACACTTGCCCTCCTGAGACAGTCTCGTCAAATATTTAACAGCTGAACTCCCCACTCCCTCCTTCTCCCCCTCCCAGCAGGCTTAGAGAAAGCTGAGTAGGCTTTCCCGTGACTTCATTACCCGCTCCAGACTAAAAGTGAAGCCTGACATCTTCATTTGGGCATCTCAGGTGCCCAAAAACCTGGGAATGCTAAAGGGTCAGAATCAACCCTATCTCTTTTGAAGCAGTTAGTGTCACTTCTCAGTAGGGCACTTTCAACCCTTTAGTTCCTCTGTGCCTCAGTGGTGAAGGACTTTGAAGCTTTTTAACACCTCTGGGCTTGGATGGTAGGCGTGGGTATTGAAGGAGTGGTCATACAAAAGTAGATGATTCACACAGACTGGCATTACAGTTGCATTGGCTTGGCCACAACTCTGTTGCTGTGAAGAAAAGCAAGCTGAACCTGTAGCTATCATTTTCTGCTCCATGGAGAAACAGCAATGGGAACAATGTCACTGAGGGCTGGAAACGTCAAGCTACACTTAGAAAAAACTATTTTGGTCTCAGAGAAGAGCCTGGACTTTTTACTGCCACCACTCTCCCATCAGCTGAACAACAAAGTGGGTAGGAGTGTCTGAACAGCCTGGATGTGGCCGCTTTTATCTCCTCTGTCAGATGGGTGTTGGAGAGGACTCCTCTTGGGTATGTCCTCCACAACCACCCTTTGTCTGCTCCCTGCCCTTTCCTTGAGTGCCCTTAGGATAGCTTAATAGAGAAGGCAGCTTCAGAGGAGGGATTGCTTGCTGTACAAAAGTGTAAAGGGAAGTGCTTTACTGTTGGCATTTCTTCACCCACAAAGGAGCAGTGAAGAGGACAGGCTCTCACTGAAATAGCAGGTGATGGAATGGGTAGTGGCTTCCCCTGTGGTGCACACTGCTTGAGTTCAGGGCTTACACATGGCTTTTGGGTGGAGATGTGGCACATATCTGTCTGCTTGGCTGACAGTTGCTGTTTGGGATTCAGTTGGAATCGAGAGTCAACTGGAATCAAGCATGAGCTGTTGCTGTTGGGGCTCTCTGTAACACTGAACATATTTTGAAGTGCACGGTCTCATCCTCCCTGGTTAACCAGTTACTCAGAGAGAAAGGCAGGTGACGGCAGTGAGGTTGAAATGCACTGTCTCTATTTGCTTAACTTACTAAGCTGCAAAAGTTTTCTGCACTTCTAAATCACTGAGCTGACAGAAGTGACGGCCTGTGGGGAAGAGAGACAGCTTCTCACCACTTCAAGCCCTTGTGCTTTGTTGCACATTAAAATTTATTGATCCATGAGACTGGTTGCAGTGCTAGCTCACAAGCCAGTTCCAGCATGTATGGTGTCTTTTCCTGAAATTATTCTTTGCTTTCTTCAACAAAGATTAAGACAGTTTGGCCTGAAAAATAGTAAATGCAGTGACTTCAGTGTTCTTGTTTTGTAGTTGAAGTGCATGCAAATTGGGGAACCCACTTTACCTCACTCCTAAACAATACAGTAATACTAGACAGATTGAAAGGTTTGTTTTGGCCACTTGTTCCCTGAGCAGAAGAGTAGATACTCTAGGTACTGGGAAGTTACCAGCCTGACCTGTCTTCTTGGTCCTCTAGAATTTGTTGATGGCATTCTTGGTAGGCAGTGCCAATGCTGTATGTTACATGAACCCGGGACACCTGGTCCTCACATTGGAAAGTCATCATGTTCTTGAAATGGTATCGTGAGGGTGGGGAAGTTGCCCTTCACTCTTCGGGGATCTACAAGTGCACAGGTGGGCAGACAGAAATGGTTTGTAGGCAGATTTAGCATTGCATTGCCGTTCCAGCATTGGTGATCTCCCAGTGTCTCATGCTAGTTTTGCTAGCAAACAAGTCCCTTTAGAATATTTGCTGTCAAGGCAGATGGAGTTTGTTGTTCCTGGGTATTATCTTATTCTAGAGAAACAGAGATCTGCTTTTACACCTTTCTGTATGTTTCTTTCCTTTTTGTTTTCTTTATTCCCAGAACCATCTCCAGGATGGGGAAAGATAAAGTCACCTTCGTTGAGGTTGCTTCTTTCACACTGTGTTTTGAGTGCGTGCCACATTTGTGAAGTCTCAGTCCTAGCACACAGGGCTGTGGGCTGACTAACAAAAATGGATAGCTGGTGCTCCAGAAATGCTCCTCCTACCAGCATGAAAATAACAGAGTGCACTGGGGAAAATGGAAGAAGATTTAGATAAAACTGTTCCAACTTTATGGTCAACCTGTGTATGTAGCTGCAGAACGATGGTATTAAAGTTTAATCGAAAGGGTATTGCTCATCATCTGTATTTACTGTTCAAAACCTCTCCCTGCCTAGGACTGTAATAGTGGAGCAACTGAGAGCAGCCTCGTGCTTCAAGCCTGACAGATTTGAGATGCACAACATCAATTTTTGTTGCAATTGTGTTGTCATAACTGGATCACCTAAAGGTCAGGCTGTCTCCTCAGGGGGTATCAAAATGAATACTATACCCTGCTTGGTTACCAGACCTGTTGGCAAGCATCTCCCATCAAACATGGAAAGCGACTCTAAAATGGCCCGAGCAACTTCCATCATGTGCTTCACTTGCTTGTTATATCTGAGGTCATGAGGCACAGTGTGTTGGCCTGTGAAGGTACTGAGCAGCATCCTTTGCTTGACATCATGTTTGGGGCAGATGGCATGTTCAGGGGAGCAGTATTACAGACTGGTAATGCCTAGAGGCCTCTACTCCCTCTTTTCCAGTAGGAACCTGCTCACCATTATTCTGTGGTGGGATCCACGCTGACATGCCAAAAAAGAATGGCTGGTGGCTGCCTAAGCAAGCAAACTTTGAAAGTAATGTAGATCCCATAATGTGTCCTGACATTAGTCCTGACTTTTCAGAGCCCTCAAGAGAGTCATCTACTGAGGAACAGAAAACTTGTGTTTGTTTTGTTCATTATAACTTGGATAGATGCACTCTTGTGTAGCCTTTGCAGATCTTAAATTCCAGGTTTGTATAAAGGAAGTGAATCCATGCTGAGCCTGCCTTAGAGCTGCTCTTGTTTTCATTAAAATAATTATTATTTCAGCTCTGGTTTCCCTCAAGCAGAGAGCAGTAGAAAATTAGAAAGGTTTTGGAAATGGACAATGAGCAGCTGAAGGCTTTGGGAAAAGATTTTACATTAAGAGGATAGGGAAGATTGATATCTTTTATAAGAAGATAGCTAACAGGTACAGAATAATGAATGGGTGAGAAGATGGATGAGGACTTCTGTTTCCACCTGCTAATAATATGAAAGTCAAATTAGAGGTGGTGAATTCATTCCTGATGAAAGAAACTATTTGTTCGCGACCACTGTCTATGAAACTCACTGCCACCAGAGCTTTGGGGCAAGAACTTACGAACTTAAAAAAAGAAGAGGGGGTAAAAGGATACCAGTTGGTATATACAAAGCAATTGCAGTGATTAGGAGAACCTAGGTGTTTTGCAAAGGTTCTGAGGGTGTTGATCAGGGTTTTATAAGGGTATGAACTACCTTGTCCAGCTCTTTTTTTTTTTTTCTGTCCTTCTGCAGGGTTTTTTCCGTAGTCGCCTATAGCAGAGTTGTGGAGCATGTTACTGGCCGCTGTCACTCAGGGACTGCAAGAGAGGGTGGCTGCTCCTGCTGCAGTCGAATGTGGTAATGCCTGCTTGCAAACCACCTTTTTTGTATCAGTCTTTCCAGGATTGCTAAATTCACACATAAATTAGGATGCTTTTGCTTTTCCTCCAAGTTACTGTTTTTGATAGTCCTTCACAACTTGTCTTAGATCTGGAATGACGCTTTGCCTTTTGAGTGTGTGCTGGGGGAGAGGCGGATGGTTAAAGTTAGATTCCTTCTGACAGTAGGGATTTAGAAACTGCTGCATTGGCTCAGCCCTGGGATCTGCCTAGTCCAGAGCTCTGGATAGCAACAGCCAAAATCGGATGTTTCAAAGGCCAGCGTGAGGCCACAGAACAGATTACTAAAACAGAAAGCTACGCTTTTATATCAGTGGTGTTTGTCCATAGAATTGGAAAAGCAAAGGTTGAGAGTTTGTTTGATCCAAGAGCAGAAAAGCTGGAAAATCCCATTGCCTGGCTGATGCTAGTTAACGCTGATGTTTTGTATTCTCCAGGAAATTGCTTCGTTGCTTGTTTTCTCTTAAGAAAATCAGGGATGTGCTTACCCTTAAACAGCATTTTTAGATGGTGCCTTTAAGTTGGTGTAAAAATAAGTAATGCTTGTGTGTAGTCTCATAGCCCAGTTGTGTAGGGAACACACACAGTGGGGTTCTCGTTTGGGAATCCACTCCAGGCTGGGCTGGGCTGGGAGGAGGCAGCAGTGGTGGTCACTGAGTGATTTTGGCATGTGCAAAATGGGTGTCTTTTTCTGACACTGCTGCAAGCTGTCCAGCTGTTGGGTGGCAAAGGGTGTCTGTTCTGCTTTTTTTTTTTTTTTTTTAGTGTCCTCTTTTATTTTTTTCTCCTGTTGCAAATTAGCATTTGCAAGAATTTTATTATTTTATTTTATTCTCTCTCTCTTCTGAAGTACCAAAATCATTATTAAAACTGCTACTAAAAAAGGAATTCCGTGAACTCACTATGGAAAAAAAGTATATTCTTTTCCTTGTCATATATTTTAATGTGTTGGGCTCCAAAGCCAAAGAAGCCAAAAGCCAGGGGAGTTTGTCCTCTGTCAAATACCCATGGAGCTGCTGCTGGGGCACATGGGAGTGGCGATGGTGTCCCCATCCCCCCCGACAGACGAGGACAGCTGCTAATTAAAGAGAAGCACAAAAAAAAAAGGTTGCTGAACTTTCAAAGTGGAGGTAGAAAAGGGAGTTAAATTTAGATTACCTTCTGCAGTGTCATCTTCTACACCACTGTGGAACTTGCTGTACTCCTTGCTTGGGGGAGGACAAACAAGACATGCCATCCTGGGCACCGGATGATAAATTTGTTTATAAGGCTTAATTGCCCCTTGGCATGAAAACATGAAATGAGCGCAAGTAGAATGAGAAACCTTTCAACAGGGCTAGTCAGATTTTCCTTCGGGAGAGGTGGATTTGAAACTCTTGCCATCACCTCTCTGATGCTGGAGGGGTCCAATCCTGATCCTTCTGAAATCAGGGAAGTTTCTGCTGTTTCTTTAGAGGGACATCTGTTATCTGGAGGGGCTGAGAGTTGAACAGTGCTGTGAGTCAGAAAAAGTGGAGCTGTGGTGGCAAGCAGAAGGTGGCATGGGAGTGCTTTGGATCTGTGAAGACTACCCAGGTCCCCAGGGTCTGGAGGTACTTGGAGAAGCCATGGTGGTGGCTTCTAGGGCTCCAGTGTTGTCCAGCGGGCAGCTTCAAACTTAGCTTTCTCCTCAGAAATAGATGAACTGTCTATTTTTGCGTAGTGAGATTTAATCATCACCAAGCTGTTGGCTCATGACAACATTTTTAATAGACTGCCCTCCACTGCAGCATCCCCTTAGCAGGGAGGAGAGCACTTCTGCTCTACCACGGCTCCTGACAGGTCCCATTTGCAGCGACCTGCCTGGTGTTACCCAGCAGCTCAGGCAGTCCTAAGGTTCAGGGCTGCCTCTTTTTTTTTCTTTTTTTTTNTGGTGGTTTTTTGGTTTTGTTTCTGTTGGGGGGTGGGGGGTGTGTGGTTTTTTGTGCTGGGGGGTTGTTTCTGGTTTTGATTTTTTGGTTTTTTTGGGGTTTTTTTTTTCAGAACTGCCCGACCTGATGTCATTTCCCTCTTGCAAACACCCCGGCTGGGCTGCGTCTGAGATATGTCACAGGGAGTGGGAGGAGGAGGAGGGGGAGCCAGCGAGTGCGTGCAGTGTCCCAGGACCCTGTTTACTTAGCATTCCCAGCTGAGGAAGCCCTGGTTTAAATAGGATCGGAGGAGCGGGCTGCCCACAGCAGATGAAGAAATGGTTGCTGTGGGGCTTTAAATTCCTGCCTTCCCATGTGCTGGCGTGGAGGATGAGCCTGCAGAATGCCTTTCCTCCTGGGTCTCAGACAGGTAACCGGCTTAAGTGCGGTGGGAGCTGCTTGCTCAGGTGGAGGACGGGACTGACGGCTTTTATTTTTATTTTCCCCACCTTTAAGGAAATGATTTCTGACTTCCCCAAAACGGATCTGTACAATCAGCACTTCCCCACCCGTGGCGTGTGATCGGGGAGCACAGTTGTGTGAGAGACACTTTTTATTAGCAAGGAAGGAGCAAAACTGTGAGCCAGGCATAGAAACTTCCTTGTTGTTGTTGGAGGCTTTGCGGCAGGCAGGCTCTTTGTGTCGTGCTCCTGTGCAGTTTTGGTTTGGTTGGGTTTTAGGGTGCTTTCCGCAGTCCTTAAAATGGAATTGCGTTTGCATTTCTTAAAAACATGCCAAACTTTGAACTGTTTAGTTGTGCAGGCGTTATTTTGCGTGGATTAAAGTGTGGATTTTTAAAAAAGAACAAAAACCAGAAAAATGAAACCAGCAAGAGGAATTTATATATACGTGTGTGTGTGTATCTTCTCTAACAAAAGTCAGCAAACGGAAAACGGCAACATGCTGTGACCCACAGCTTGGTGATTTTTTAAATTGTTTTGAGAGAGTTTGAGCTTGAACAAGAAACTTGGGATAATTTAATAGCTGGTAATATCGACTGGAATGAGAAACGGTAGCAACTGCCCAGCTGCTCTCTGCTGGAGGAGGTGCCAACTATGTGTTCCTAGGCTGGGGAGAGCAAACCCTTTTTTTTGTTTGGGAGGCACGTCCGTAGGGGAAATCTAACTGTAAACTCTTTCCAGCACTGCTGTGATCTGCAATCCACAATAAATATATATTGAATTATATCAGAGTGCTGCTTGCAGTTTCTAATTTAGAATTTAAAAGTCGAGATCGGACCGTAACGTGTTTTAAACTACCTACTTTCAGTTGTTTAGCAGCCCTAAAGGACTTCAACGCGCTGCTGAGTAAACAGTGCTGTCTCTTTTTCCTTATCAGTTCAGTTTTGGTGAAACGCAGCTCTCTCCCCACCCCCACGTCCCCCCATCCGAAAACAGTTTTACATAAGAAACTACCTCTAGCACAATGACCTTCTGTGATTGGTGCAATAGCTATAAATAATCGTTCACTTGTTAGCACTCAGGGCAAAGAGACTTGCCCTAAAAACTCGGAACTGAACCAGAGGGAGAAATTCGGGCACAAAGGCTGAATGCCTTTAGGTAACTCTCAAACTGCAGTGAGACGTAGCTGCCTCAAATGCTGAGATTGCTCGAGATTCATGGATGTGTTTTTCTCTAAAGTTCCTGTTTTTAAATTAATCTTTTTGTTTTATGGTGTGTTCAATGCAGTTGGGGTGCTGTATAAGTTGTAAAAGCAAAAGTTAGGTGTAATTGGGCTTCATTTGCTGGAACAGTGAACGTCTGGTTATATCAGCGGATGGATGGTACTTTTTTCTCTACTGGGTAACTTTTTGGCATCGATAGAGGCATTTACAGGAAGCAGGAAAAAAAGGTGTTGCCTCAAGAACACGAGAGCAAAGCTCTTGACTATTTTTATCCACTGATAAAGGATATAGTGGGAAAGAGCTGCTTTCTTCGTTTTAATCATTTTTAGTCTTAGAAAAATTAAATCTAAGTATTTGTGATTGTGTCCTGCATGCAAGTACTATTCAGAAATTTCTTTTTCCAAGACTTGATACTGAACAGTGCTGTTTAATTGAAAGTGTGGGAGAAATTCAGGAACATCTCATCACTTCCATTGTCTCTTGGTTTATACTCGATACATTTGGACTGTATAAACACTTGGCTGTCTGGGATGCCCTTTGTTGTTCTCACTCAACACGAGGGATGCTGATCCTGAGCTGCAGACTCACGGAAGAGGTGCTGAGTGGGGTGCCCTCCCGTGAACTGTGTGATGAGGACAGAAGGATCAGAGTGAGAGCTTTGGCTCCCCAGGACCAGTACCCCTTGTTCTGTACCCCTGGACTGCACTGAACAGCTGCTTTCCCTGGATCTGCCTTCATTTCTTCTTTGGGAGCCAGCATCATTGTACCATTGCAGATGGACTTCCGAACACCTGGTAAAAGTAAGGTGTTTGGTTGATTTTGGGATTTTTTATTGTTGCAGTGAGGATGATATTTAAATGTCTAAAAAGCTAGGTCAGCACTATCTGACATCAGTGCAATGTGGGTGTTTAAAGCTCCCATCCAAGGAAACATGATTGTAGAAGATCTCTGGTTTTAGTTTTAAGTGAGCATTTCCTCCTAAAGTTGGAGGTGGAAGCTCGAACACATTCACCTAGTTCACTGCATAAATGGGAAAAAAAGAAAAGGGGGTTAAGATGTTGGATTCCTAATGTTTTCGGTTTTAATTTTAACTGCTTGAGGTTTTCAGCATGGTCTTCTCTTTGGTGGCTTAAACCAACAAAATGCAAGACAGCCTTCTCAAAGCTGTAATTTCCTAGAAGCGTGTATCTTTAATGTGAGAGGGCTGAGGTCTACAGCTGGGAAGCTTCTAGCAAGGGGTGAGGAAGTAAACAGTCACATGGTGCTTAAAACACCAATGTGTAGTTCTTGGAGTGTGAAGGTGAAACTTGCAGTAAACAAAAATGAAACCAGCTCTTACTGAAATGTATCAAAGTGTCCATGATTTGCGAGAGGATAGTGTTCTTTAAAGACAGTTGGAGTATTTCTCCAGGATAAATGAATGCAACAAACCAATTTGTTCCTCAGATAAAGGTTAATAAAACCTTGGAGGTTCTGCATCCGCTGGGGGTGAGGATGGGTCTGCTGTGGCTGATTAATCATGGTGATCTAAATATAATTCTCCTGATGCTGGCATTAGCGAAGCAATAAATGGTGTGGATTAGAATTCGCATTTTGGAGGTCTTTATTTTGCCTGAGACAGCTCAGAGGCATCATTCCTCCCCCACTTATTATACTTTTAAGTATTGGGATATTTGCACTTAGTACACTTCTTTTTTCCACATTCAGCAAAACAGAATTTGTGGTAGGTGACTTATGAAGAAGCGTCCAGACTTGATTTATTTCCTGGCCTCAGCTGTCTGTCATAAGGCAGGCTTACAGGAATCTATCCCTTGTTGTGCTGGCAGAGCCTGGCACACGAGGTTCCAGTAACTCCCAGCAGTCAAAGCCACTTTCATTTTTGGCAATCCTACGTGGTTTTGTTAAATTGAACCCGCCAAAGACATGACACTTGCTCAGATGGTGGATTTTTGCTTTTATGTTCCAAAGGACTAACAGGTGTAATGTTTGTGAAGACAGGAGATGTCTGGAGGCTTTGGTTTAGGCTCAGCCACACCGGTGTCTGTGGGTCCTGATTTGCCCTGGTGATCCAGGGTTCCCCAGCAGTTCTGCCTGTCCTTGATGTGATCCCACCTGCTGTCCTTCTCTGAAAGGATCTAGTGAGGTTTTATTTAAGATTAACTTTGATTAAGGACTGGGGACTGCTGGCAAACCAGGAATTGTAGTAAACCCTGTGGCAAGATTTGGCGTTCCAGCCTAGTATTTTCAGTAGCAATTTTAACTTATTACCGCTTGAGTGCCTTATCTGACAGAGATCATTTTCTTTGGTAGCTTTGTGTTTGCATTCTCATGAGCTGTTGCTGATGCACTTGGCTAACCAACACTAGTGATAGTCTGATATGTGAGATTGAGTAACAGCCAAGTGGGAACTAATAAATAGTGTATATCAAATAGTTGTTTCTGACATATTTAATATTCTGACAGCCACTTCCATTCTGTTACTCAGAATGCTTAAAAAATATATATGGTTCAAATACTGATTGTGAGTTACTCAAAATACATACTTTAATATATTTTTCTGAGGATAGTGTCACTTGCTTAAATCCATCCTGCTTGTTGTTATGGGTGCGGCTGGGTATTGAGAGCAAGGGACTGCTGCCTGCGAGTAATGAGATTAGTGAAATAACTAGGTCAGGATTTTTATTTATTATTAAATAGATGCTTATTACCAAAGTCCCTATGAGAGCTGTGAAACGAGAAGGTCTGGAGTGGTCACAGCTTGAGCCCAGGTCCTGCTAAAACCAGTTGTATCTTGCCCTTCAGCAGATGGCATTTTGGCAGTCTTCCTTCATCCTGTTGCTGGGCTTTTTTCTCTGAGTCCCCCTGTCTGTATGCCTCTTATTCAGTCCTTTACTCACACCTGTCATTCTGTTGTTATTCTCCATCTCTTCCAGTTAAAATAGTAATTTGCTGCGTAGCGCCTTGACAAATGCCATAGTGAAGTTTGGAGAAATTCGGGAATTAGGGTAGGTCTAAAAAACTGGCTATCCTAGGAGACACAAATGGCCTATAAATTACTGTAAGTAAGCGCAAGTCGCATTTCCAAGTGTTTCCTGGGGTATTACCAAGGTTAGGATGAATGGATAGCCTGGCAGGTTGAATGACACATAGAGGCCATATAAAGGTTCTCATATTTAGGGTAATGGGGGCTGGATTTCTGTGGAAAGCGGAGACAGAGAAAAAAGCTAAAATGGTTATTAGATTTCGTGATACTGGCCACTTCTGGTTTTGGTTACCTGATTAATGCCAACTGAGGAGTCAACTTTTGTAGGTGGTTGGCTGCCAACTATGCACTTCTGAGCGTGGGCTGTGGTGTTTGTTGCTGCAGTTGCACATATTAATTTTCAGCTTGGAAAATAGCCACGCTAGCCTGGAATTTGCTCATCTTCATCTTTCTCCCTTCTGACTTAGCAACAGTACGTGCCTAGGTTAACTGCTGACTTTTGAGAGTAGAAAAGAGTGAAGTGCCTTGATCCTTTTATTATGATGGAACTCCACTGTCAATCAGTTATTTCCCTTCATCTCCAGCACTGGCTTCAGACACAATAAATCCTAACAGATTTACAGCTATTAAACCCAGCCATTTACTACTGAAGACCTGTACAAAAGTAGGGTAAGGAGCTCTGTTCCATGCTTCCTTGCAGTGAGGAGCAGCTCGGTCAACCTACAGAGCTTCATGAATGCCTCTTGTCTTGATTGTGCCCCAGATTTTGACCTTTAATTTGTCATACAGACCTCCAGTAAAGGTATGATACTAAACTGGAAGGTGAAAAGAATAGGCTTCTAGAGAATGGGCCTTCTTTCTAAAAAGAGGCTTTTTTCCTTGGCACTGACGTTACTGTTTGCTGTGGCTTCGGATGTGACAACATACAGCACTGCCTTGAGTTCTCTTATATGTACCACTGGTGGATATTTTAAGAATTATTTGTAAAAGCACTTGACAGCAAAATTGTGCTACTGGCAGAGTTGCAGAGTTGCCAGTATGGTTGTGGGTTTATCACAAATGCCAAATATCAACAAGAAAATAAGTAAAAAAAGAATCTTATTTTTATTCAGTGTTACTTTATAGAGTTTATGACATGTGAAAACTAATCCAAAATGCCACATCTTAATATGAAGAGACTCAAAACACAGCAGGTGAGGTCTTCCCAGCTCAGTCAGTTTCATGACAAAGCCTGTACCACATATCACCAATGGTTTCTGTTGGACTGGACTGGGAGGGAACAGAACTTCCACATCTGCAGAGTATTCTCCCAAAAGCTCCTGGCTTTTTGTGTGTCAGGGACTGAGTAATTCCAGTTTCTCAGACCAGCTCTTAGGAAGGTGTCACGGAGGCAGTGATGCACATGCAGCCTAGGGTACGTACTAATTTACAGGACAAAGTGAATCCTTTGAAATGAGCTGGGAATCTCCTAGGCTTTGCAGGTGGGAGATAATGGATGGCATGTTATGGCTTCTTAGTTGTGAAACAAGACTATTCTGCTCTAATGGAGTTGAATGCTCTTTGAGAGCAGACCCATGTAGATCCTGCTTAGTAATCCTGCCTGGAGGCATCTACAGTTAGCTGAACAAAGGCCGGTGGGGAGGGATGTGCTTGCTTGCCTGGACAACAAGAAAACAAGACTCCTTCAGCAGGGAAGCCCACTCTGGAATGTAATAGCCACTGGCTATTGGGGAAGAAAGTGCTTTTGGAAAGAATCCCTCCACCTTCTGTGTTTTCATAAGGCTACCTAAAAAAACCTCCAAAATCCCTCTGTAAGGGTTCAATAAAAATTCCATGCTGCTAAGAATGATTAAAAATTACCATTACAAGTGCTGCATGCAATGGAAATTAAACACAAAGGCAGGTCAATAAAATATGAGTGCTCCTACTTTGCTGCTATGAGAGTTTTTTCCTCCATATATTTCTTTCTTATCCATAAAATTACTCTTTCAGCCCTGTGCCTTGTTTGTGGCTCTTAGAGTGAGAGAGGAAATAGTATGCTTTCATAGTACAAGCACTTGGGCCATTGTTTCCAGGAGACATTTAGACTCTAGATAACTATATTGCTGATATGTCTTAGGTAGTTAGTTTGGCAGCCTATGACACAAAGAATGCACGGGAGAAGGAAGTAGAAATAATAAAATGCTGCTGGTATGAAAAATGCAGCCTGGGATTTAAATAGAAAGTGGAGCCAGATTAAAGAGCTTGGAAATAGGTAGAAATTTCCTAACAAAGAATGTCACAGTCTCTGTCATGGCCAGGGTGGCTCTGCATAATCTCTTCCTTGACTTGCAGAAAAGGAGCAAACTGTACAGTGGCTCAGCTTTTCACAGGAATGAGTCTTGACTTAAAAGGGGAAAGGAGACTGAAGCACTTGTTCCAAAGAAGTCACCTGTAACATATCCCAAAACATTGTTCTCGTTGTGCTGGAATCTTTCCCCAGTAGACTTTTATTTCTGAAGATCTGTTGCCTTTAGCTTTTATCTCTTTCCCTGTGCCAGGCTGCGTAACGCAGTGTTGGAGGTAGCCATGCTCCGAGCAGTAGTTTGACCATGTGACCTGCTGGGATCCTTTCCAAACCAAATTATTCCTTGATTCTGTGAAACTGTTTGGAAACACGGGTGACAGTTCTGGGTCTGACGTGTGGCCCCCAAGTCTGACAGCTCCATGTTCCCAAAAGCCTATTGGGTGGCTGGGCTGGCAGAGGGCTGCAGAAAGGCCCCGAAATGAGCTACTTGGACTTTGAGGAGCGTGGCTGGTGGTCAGCACTGTAAGGACTTTAAAACCCCTGGCTGTTCTAACTGTGGGAGCTGAACTATTTGCGGGTACGAGCATGGGTGCATTAGCAAGGAAGAACATTTGTCTTGGTCAGTGTGTAAAGAAGCTCTGGACAGTAGGATTTAAACTCTGCTCTAGGTGCTCTAGGATGTTGCCCGAGACAACAGGAATAACCTGCAGAAATACCATCCTAGATGCTCAGGATCCCCTGTTGAGCGTGTACTGACACAGCTGTTGCCCAGCTGGGTTAACAAGGAGCAACCCTGCACATAAGCATGTGGAAAGGTGATTTCAAATATAATGAGGTTGGCAAGACGGAAGCAGTAAGTTCAGCTAAAAGGATGGTGTGATGAAAGTCTCTGAAATCAGGACTTCTGCAAGTTTTTAAGTGGGAAAGATATAGTTGAAGATGTTCTAAGTTGCTGCTGCCCAAAGACACTATTTGTTCCTTATTGCTGCCCTTTGAAGCAGGCACCACTGAATGGATGAAATTTCTGGGGAGTAAACCCGAAGTGGTCAAGGATGGATCAAGTGTGGTGATGCAGAGGAGATCATGAAATGGCACTGTGAGACTCTTTTTTCATCAGCTCCATGTGATTCATTTGCTGGTTCAACAGGTCACGTTGATCTTCATGTGTCACAACCACAAACCTCAGCCAGTCATTCTCTGACTTGAGCACTATCAACAGGATTGCAATTTTGCAATGGCGTCTTAATTTCTCAATTCTCTTCATATGAGAGCCAAAATCTATGCTGTTCATCAATTACATTAGCTCTGCAAGGCCAACAAAAATGAGGAAAAATGTAAATAAACTAATAAGAACAGATAAGAGAATAGATGTGTCCTATTTCTAGTTCCTTTGCTGGCTAAAATTACAGTTTTTGGAATGAATAGCGTGCTTGAAGCAGAAAATGCTGTGCCAGCTCAGCAAGGTCTCCTAAAAGTTGCCACCAGCCTCTGCAGTTAGAGATGGAAACACCTCCTTACCATAGAGGAAAATGGTTTTCCTACTGTTGATATGCAACATCTCAAGACAGGAACTAAATGTTTACTTTAGCTGCCTGTAGTAGTTGGACTGGTCTGTCCAGCAAAATGTCCTCTTCCTGAAAAATAGAGGCAGGTACCCCTCTGGCTTGTTGCCTCTGTGGGTGAGTTTTAAAGGTGCTTTTTAGAGCCTTTTGTGGAAATCATGATATCCATGGAAGGAAGGGAAGTAGTACATCTTATGCTGTGTTGTGTTTCCTGAATTTTGCCCTCGCTTGATCACAACCCTTTCAAAAGCTGTTGTGACTTCTTAGGAGAAAAGAAGCAATGTGGGGTCTTTCCTGTTGAGCCTCAGGTGGCAGGAGGTTGTTCTGCTTTTAGAACTTATGTTGCTGCTGTAGTTTGGGTGCTCAGGTGAGAGACCTGTGTTGGGGAGGTGCGGCTCCAACTGGGATTCTGCATGGTGGGGAAGTGCTGGTGCTCCTCCAGGTCCCCAAATATACTGAAAACTTAGTGCAGGATTCTTATGCATTGGAGCTGCTGCCTCACATCACTTGTGAAGTGGTTCAAAGTTTGAAAAGCACTTGGTATTTTGCATGGGTGGTGGCTCCACAGAGGTTTGTGAGAAGTGTGGCCATGGTGCACTCACATAAAAGAGAAGAACAGTGCAGTCCAGCCAGTGTTGGGGTCCATGGATGTGCATCCCTGTAGCCTGCTGGTGGGGTTTTGTTGCTCTTTAGTGGGTCGGTACTTTCAATGTTATTTTTCGTCAACGCAGCTTTCAGTATAAGCCTACCCATATTTTCTTTTCTTTATAAGAAATTTCAAGTGAAAGAAAGTGAAAATAAAAACTTTGTTACAGTGGTTTTAATGAAGATTTGTTTGTTTCTTAAACTCCATAGTGTTCTTTGAACTCCCAGGTTGCCCCAAAACCTATTAGAGGATGTACAAACCACAGCCTGTAAAATGCTTCTGTTTTTTTGTGTTTCCTACTTTTTCCCAGCCATGTTTTCAGACTAGGAGGAAAACACGGACTTTTGGGAAGTGGTGCACCATGTGGGGAACTGAGACCTCACACGATAGACCTTTTCCATGTTAGGTGTCTTGAGGACCCGCTGGGTGATACTCTACAGCTGATTTGACTCTGCTCCTGGACTGCTTTGCTATTCCAGGAAGAAGTTTTACAGGAATGCTGATCTTACATAAAGCACGTGGCTAATTATAAAGGAATCATTTTAGATTGGAATCTTGCAGGAACATATTGTAATTATCATTTAGATCTAAATGAATCCAAGCAGTCTTTTCTCAAATTATAACATTCCCTTTATGAATGCTTTTCCTCCACTTGGCATTCAGCCCCAGTAATACAGTGTTATTGTGTACAATGTGAACAAATGTCATCTCTTCTTTTAAGAGAATGCCTGGCTCCCAAAATGTGGTAACTTTTAGTGGAAAAGGAGAGGGATGATGAGACAGCAGTGCTGACTAGATGCTAAAACAGTGTAACTCATGGGTTTGGAGATACGGGGATTTTCTTCTGAATGGTCCTTTGTGTTTTTTGGTGGTCCTTAGATGTCTTTTAACCTCCTTACGTATTTTAGAGTTTCCAAAGACCGTAACTTGTACTTTTCAAATGCTTGCAGATGATTGAGTAAAACATTTCCAAAAGATACTGACAAAACATCTTAAAAGTGTGTCTGTTTAATTTTAGGACAAGGAAACCTGCATGGGTGTCAACAATCAAAGTTACATATGTGAAACGGGCCACTGTTGTGGACAATCCCAGTGTTGCAACTACTACTATGAACTCTGGTGTAAGTCCTTCTGTTTTGTATGGCTTCCCTTCCTAATCTGCATGGCTCTCATACCATACTACAGGTCTGGCTCATGTCCCGTGGGGTTTTGTATCCAGCCCTCGTTGTGCATTGCCATTGCATTTCACTGCAACACAATCCGGAGCTGATGTGATATGACAAGGAAGTAGGGTTGTCACAGTGGGTGCTTTCTCAGGAGTAAAGGGGCATCTTGCCATTGTTGTTTGCTCTTCTCTCTCAAGATAACATTGTACAGGAGTGAGGAAACCAGCTTGCAGGAGAGATGCTGTACACACAACACTAGAGCTTGACACATTCAAACAAGGAATTCATTCAGTGGCTTTCATTTTGTTGGCTTGGTTCTTTGCAAGCACAACAGTTTAAATCTGGTGTATCTTTTTAAAGATGACCTTTCAAGGAGGAGGGCCAGGGTGCTTATTCTCTTCAGGAGTCACTGTATTTGGAGTCCTTGCTTAGAGAGAGTCTTGGGTAAAGCCGGTGGGTTTGCAGTGGCTGAGTGTTGTGCTGTGAGGAACACACATTGCCCATTGCAACCCCTCTTTTCTCCTCTTTCCCGAAATGCGGAATTTAAAGATACCAAAGTTTCCAGCGAATGGCTGAGTGACTGTACCTGCTGAGTCCCCTTAGATGGCAGCAGGCAGGTCAAAGCAGGTGGTCAGCAAAACTTGATAAAAATATACGGAAAAATGGAAAGTTGAAAGCATAAGAAAGTAATAAATGCTGAATTTTAAAGGAAAACTTCAGCTTGTTCGGTCTGGTGGTGTCCTCTTTCTTGAGGAGGAGTACAAAAGTTGAACAGTGATGTTGTGCTGTTGTACTGCCCCCAACCTAGGCTGGGAGGGCATCTCTGCTCCTGGAATTTGGAAGTGTTGCGCTCTGAACATTGTACCCCTACATTAGAGACTGGAGATACTTTCTTACCGCACCCAATGGTATCTTCTAGTTTTTATGCAACTGTGCTTTCTACTTAATCCCTGTACTGTGCCCACAGTTTCACTTCCCCAAAGTAGCTTGTGTGTGGAAACATGTTATACATACAAAGACTGTCACTTAACCTGAATCCCAGGACAAGAATAGTTGACACTTCATCCTTTAGTCTAGAAACATGCTTTTACTTATCAAATTAGCCACTGAAGTATGGAGGATGTGGTTATAAACTAAACAGGACTCTATAGTAAGCATCTTCAAGACATACTGTGCTCAGACTCCAGTGGCTGGCTGTGTCAATACTAATGGCAGGATTTTAATGTATTGCAGACCTTTTACAGCAGACTTATTTTTCAAAACGTCCAAACAATTAAAGAAACAATTCAGGATAGGGGGCAGCTCCAGGGACCATAGCAGGCTGAGAAACAGACACGAATATATTAGACTGCCTGGATCAGACGGTAGCAGTCAGCAGCACAGGCAGGACAGATGGCAGGAATTTTTTCAGACTAGGGAAGGATGCATGGACAAAGCAGAGTGGGGAAGGTCAAACCCAGTTTTGCGTTTGTGTGGGTGGGAATGTAGAGGAAGATGCATGTGTGCAAGGGCTTACAGGCTCTGTGGCAAGCAGGATCTAAATTGAGCAGCATCGTGGAGTGCAGCTGCACACTGGGGCTGGTAGCATGGTCACCATGTTTCTCCCAAGGACATCTCGAAAGAGAGGCGTAGTTGAATTGCATACAAACAGTCTGGTCCAAGCAATAGCCCCCTGCCATTTTAATGGGATAGTTTAGCTGTCTTTGTGCTCTCAGTATGGCACAGACTTCTATACTTGGCAGTGCCTGGCTGCATCATAAAAGCTCTTGGAAGATAAAACCAGATTTTGTTAGAAGGAGGCAGAATATTAAAGGCTTCTTTTTAGAGCAGGCGCCCAGGTCACACTGAGATCATGGAATAAACATGTTGGTCGCACACATTGCTGGATGGTTCCTCGGGAGAGATAGGTTTCTATGTGTTCACATTCCTTCTGCCTCACAGAGAGCATCGTGTACCACACCAAGATGAGGGGAATAATTCAAACGTGAGACCTGTCTTCTAGGCTTTCTGCAAATTCAGGCAAACATCCAACCTTGATTTAAAATCAGTTAATGTTTTCAAAGCTTGCTTTGCCATTATGAATGGTAGGAGAAAAGTTTGGATGGGAAGGAGTCATAGAGCGAGCATGTCCTTTAAAAGTAAACCCATATTCTAGAGCTTGTGAGCTTAGCTGCTGCTCAGGAGTTGTGGAGTATCTTTGAAAGGTACATATGGTGAGGCACTCTGAAGGCCTTCAAGGTGAAAAGTGGTGATAGTAAATGTAAATAGTCTTAATATGAGCAGTGGAGAGCAACAGCTTTACATGCTTGAGAATAGATTAGCTTTTAAAAAGTTAATAATAACTTCTGGTTAATGAACAGTTAACATAGCAGCACCTTTTAAGTATGGCTTCGTGGTTGTTCTGTTTTGATTTTAACCAGCATATTCATGTACTGAAGTAGCTTTTGAGAAGTTTTTGCTTCTCTCGACCTTCTCAGACCACTGGTGCTTTTGTGTGCCTGAAAACAAACCTTCTTGCTAGTCCTGCTGAATTAAATCCTGGATTTATTTACCGCCACAGCTTTGTGGGAAGAAGAAGCAGAGGAAGGTGGCATTTGAAATGGAAAAGAAAACTAGTCTGTCTTTGCTGGACATGCTTTCTGAAACATGATCCTGTTTTGTGGCCACTTGGAATTTTTCCTGTAAAAAGGACCTTTTTCCCTGTTTAGAAATTTGAGGGAAGTTTGTCTTTGAAAATGGCTGATCTCAGCAATTCTAGGCTTGTGGTAATTTTAAACCAGTTGTTGAGGGTAGTGGAATAGGATGTAAAATCAAGGTATTATTTTGTTAAGGGGTGGAGTAGAGGAATGGAGAATATGATATGCCAAGCAGGTGGACAGCCTGTGTTTAAAATTAGATAACAGCCCAGTTCAGATTCCCCACCCATCTCTTATTAAAAAAAAAAAACAGTGCTGTAGTGCCAAATAATAAAACTATATACAGATTTATAGATACAGGTCTAATAACTATGTAAAGGTCTAATTAGTTCTTAACTCAAGCTTGGTAGCTGGTAACATGGTGGGGGGAAAGCTGCATTACGTCTTTCAATTTTCTTGGAACATAATAATAAAAAATAAACCAGAAAAATTTACTTTACTGTTGCATTTCCTCACATAGGGAAAGATGTTTGGATGGTGAATGAGCTAGGTCAGCATTTTAATTGAACAATTTACTTGGGCTCCCCAGAGAGCTCATGGTCCCCAAGGGGGAGAATGGCAGCAGCCACTGGATTTTGCTTCCTAGAAGTTCTTACTCAGGTCTCTATGATGTGATTGTGATTTGCTGGAGTTTTCAAATGTTGGCCTTTTTCCAGGCCTGACAGGTGTCTTATTGCTTATTCCAAAATACCACTTTCCAAAATACAGGAGAGAAGGTAATCAAGGAATGCAGTTCCTGTGTTTTGCAGGTTAAGAAGTAAGGCTCAGAGGTTCTGGATTTTCCCAGGTTTAAGGGTATAATGTGGACTGAAAACTAAATCTAGATCTCCTGACATCCATCCTTTTGTCTCTCCTTGCCTTTGGAGTAATTAAGTGATTCCAGAAGTTCTCAAGACAGCAAGCAAAGCTGTAGAAAGTATATTTCATTGTGTGGTTGGAAAAATAGTACACTGTGCCTCTGGAATCACTGTGCCTCTGGAATCATGGAGCATGGAAACAGGCAGCTGCTCACTGCTTGCGAAAAGTTGTAGGATTTCAAAGTTTGAGGGCTTAGCTGGTCTTGGGTCATTTAGGTACTGCACAGCAACCCAGCATTGGCAATGAGTTGAGTGTTCATATATTGCTTGTGCCTGTTTTGTTTCATTGTCTTTTTTAGCAGTGATACTGAGCTCCTCTTTCTGAAAGGAAGAAAAGAAAAAAGATCTTGACTGTTAGGTCCTAGTGGAAGGGCTGTACAGGAAAAAATGTTCTGTTTGCAAGCAGCATAGTCAATGTTTTTGCTGATTTTGAGCATTCTGCTTATCTCTGCACGCTTCCCCTTGGAATCGATAGACAGCTCTTTTCCCAAAAAGCATGCTGCCAGAAAATTCTGGCAAGGATCCGGTTAGTTGCTAAAACTAAAGCAACTGCTGTACCATGTACATATTCCAGGAGGTCAGCTTTATAATAGGAATTCATGTCCAAGACTTTGCTGCAGTCTCCAAAACACTCAGTCAAACAATGCACCAGTCCCACATTTTCGTCCTTACCCTGTGTTGTGTTATCCCACATCCTTTTTCAAAGAGAGATTTTTGCTGTTCCTTGCCTTTCACCCAGCCTTCTATGTGGTTGTACTTGCTTCTCTTTCCTGGGTGTCTTTAAACTTCCCCTTCGGCTGTTCCTCCTCAGCTGTGCTGCAGCGATAACCCGGCCATGACAAAGCCTCACCGACAGCACAGGGCAAACAACAGATGTCACAACCATACAGAAACTCATAATAAGTAGGGTCACTGAGGGAGTTATTTCCTGATTTCCTTGGACTTCTTGTAGCCTAATCCGGACAGCCAAATCACCTTTAGTTTGTTTTGATCTGGCTCAGTAGATGGACCAGATCCACAGAAGGCAAGCTGTTTGGCGTAGTCTTGCTGTGCAGATACTGACTTCTGCCCTGTGTGGCTGCTTCCACCTGAGCTGTGTTAAACAGCATGGAAAGGTAAGAGAACTTCTGGTGCTGTTTCACCCTCTGCCCCCTACGTACCTCCAACCTAGCTCCTCACCAAGTACCTAGATCTGTTGTTCCCAGACATTCAGGACATGGTCTCAGCTGGATGTTCCACTCTGGTCTCTGTTAGATTGTTGTTCAACATGCATTTTACCAACATAGATCTGTTGGGAGGGACTGGACTTACAAATGTGTCATCTGGAGCATGGGAGTAATTGCCCTTGCAAGGCTCCCTCCCTAGGAGAGAGGCGTAAAAACAGTGTCTGCAGATTTACTGCCTCAAGTTGACTCCCATTGCAAGATAGGCAAAGGATTTTTCTGAAACTTGTGTTTTTCCATCTTACCTCATTGCAGTGGGTGTACCATATATAGTGGACACTATTTTGAAAACTAGAAACCAGTTGCAGTTAACTTTTGCGTCTCCTTTTGTAACCAGTCTGAGAGCAAGCAAGATGAGCTGGAGATGTCTTCAACTTTTTTCTTTTGCCATTGTACTCTACAAACATTCAGTAACTTTTTCCTGTGGTGAGGTCAGGCTGGGACTGCAGTTCTAATGACTTCAACTAACATAAAACTGTCACTGAAAGTCACAGTCTTTCTCTTGCTGCTGCTGCTGTGTTTGCCAAACGAGTTTTAACCTGCTCTGGTTCCCTCAAACCAGTTCAAACCACAGTTGCGCACAACTTTGTGCCGGCACAAGAAGAGGTGGAGGAAGCAGCAGGAGGTATGGTTGAGACAGGCAGGAGAGGATCGCGTCATTCAGCGGCTTCTTTTATTCCTTCTTAAAATGTTCATGGGCCTATGGCCTGGATCCTTCATCTGGCATTCTTGAGCAGCAGTGTTGGCTCGTACAGGCTCGTGCCTGCAGTGGCAGGAGACGATGTGACCTCTCTGCCAAAGGACACGACTAAACCCAAGGGCATCCAGGTTGTGGTACTAAGTAAATTTCTCTTCCCTTTTTGATTATAGTGTTGGCCCTGTGAAAGACAAATCTTTTCCAGCCATGACTGACTGTGAGGCCACCATTTGGGACACTTCTTAGTCAGTGAAAGTGTCCCACTTCTCCTTCTGTTCAGAACCAGCTCTCATGGAGCCAAAGCTATTACCCAGATGCTTGTCAGGCAGACACAAAGGCACTTTGCAGTATGTTTTGGCTTGCTTTTAGGGGATTTCCTGCCAACAGAGCCATGGCATTTGCCCAAGTTTACCATGAACTTGGGGGCAAATTTCTCTGTTTGTACGCTTGGAACACTCCAGAAAACATTTTCCATTTTGCACAGGATAAAAGGAGCTTCCCTCAACGGCATTGCTGATGGCAACATCCCAGGCAGCAAATACAGTACAGCATCAAAGCAAACATTGCTCCCTCCTTTTTCATGAGAAAGGAGTGCTCTGTTTTTTTAACTCTTAAATTGTTTTATTCTTACTTATTTTGAAGTTTGAGCAAAACTATGGTTAGTGTCCTAGAAAGGGTTTTCTTGAAGCTTGAAGCATGTTCTTTCACAGCTGGTAGGAAACATCTATGGTGCATGACCATGTGATGGGGCTCCCTTTCCCAAGAATGCTGTTAATGTAGCAGCCTTCTATTTCTTCAGTATTTCCTCTGGTTGTGAGAGATAGCTTTCATGGGAGCTAATTCCATTCCCAGGTGTTTCTGCAGCTCTCATTCTGACTTCCTGAGCTTAGTGCTCATGTCAGGCTTACAGCTCTGCACCTGTCAGATGCTGGGTAAGAGATTGGTGCTGCTCTTCTTTTACTTTTATGAAAGGTTCTGGTGCTCTGGCAGGGAAATCTCTTGGCAATAATCAACTCCTCGGCTGTGTCTGTTTCACCTTTGCTTGCATCATTATCCACCCTTACGCATCACCAGTGGATTAAACAAAAAATATGGAAGTGTTTCTCAGGACTCAGTCTTTTTTGGGTGTGGAGAGTGTTGCAACTTCTGACTCTTCCATAAACCAAGAGCAAGACTGAAATTGCCTTCAAGTGTAGTGGTCTCCTGGTGCCTGTTTTGCTCCAGACTGGTACTTTGCTTCTGCTCAGGCTATCCATCAGAAGTTGTATTTCCAAAGTCACTGTTTGTTTTTTATCTGTTGTGTTGTCCTCAGATTGCCCCAAGCTTTTGTTCCCAGGGGTCGCTGCCAGGTGGCTGTGGAAAATACTCTCAAATCAGACGTTTAATGGCAAATTTGGCTGAGGATGTGTCTCCCAACGTTTTTTCCTTTTCCAGTGACTGCAGCAGTAGCTCAACACAATGCTGCTGAAAACAGCTCATACCTATTGGGGAAGAAGGTACATCATGAAGAGCACAAGGAATGCTTTTGGCAACAGTGAAGGTTTTTGGGGACATTGAAGACAACCAGAAGCTCAGTTTTACTTGGCTTTTAGAGGCTTTTAAATGCCAAACATCAGTTGCCTCTGTACATATTACACATTTTCAGCACGAGGCAGAATTGGTACCTGTTTTTACCCTGAAGGAGGTGTTAGTGTGTGCTGCTGCTGTGCTTGGCCCCTGTGTTTCCTGCTCGTGTAGTGTTGTCTTTGGGTGAATTTGCAATTCCCCTCCTGCCAAATGAGCTGCTGGCTGCACAGGCCGGTGGTCTGCTCGGCTCACCTCCTTGCTTCTGGTTTGAAGCCAAGCCTCGCCAGATGTACAAATGCACAGCTCAGCCATGAACATCTTCACTGTTCACTCCATACTTTTAGACATAATATTTACAATTGCACTTGGCCTTGGAGCATAGCTTTATTCCAAATGAATGACCATGCTATATATTTGCTAGGCTTTTGCAGTTTTTCTGTTCTGCAGCCAAAACTGCAGCTGTGCCCAAACTCCTGGCAAGGGAGTTTTGTAGAGCCTTTTATGGAGGCCCTGAACTCCCAGTACCGTGCTGGGCTTGCAACCAGAGCTGCACCCAGTCCTTCTCCCAGCACTGGCACCTCTGCCCAAGTGACAACCGGGGACCCTTCGTGTGCCTCAGCTCCCATGGGTGTCCCATCCTATTGCTTCTGATGCACTGGGGGCCTTCCAGCCCTGCGGTGCAGATGTGCTGTTGGGTGGCAAGGTGGGGACACAGCTGTTAAAGAGGATGCCAGAAGCCAGGCCAGCAAATGACTGTGGTGGGCACATGCTGCTGATCTCCTGCGATCATCCAGGCAAGTCCTCCAGGCTCATGCTGAGTCAGGGGTTGAGTAATTCCTAGAAGCTCTAGGAAGTGTCAGCGGTTAATGAAACCAGGCAATAATGTGGTATTAGTGGGTTCTTTTTCTGGAAGTTCTCATGAAAAACAACAGATCTCATCTGCTCGCGTTTGCGAGCGTGCGCAGACCCTCTGCACGAGAATGAAGGTGTTGTTCCTGGCACCGAGGCCAAATTGCAATCCGCTAAATTATGGTGTGTTTACTTAAATGCCACCTGTGGTTTCAGTAGGATCCAACATTAATTTATTATCCTAAGCTGTTGTATGTTATTACTGCATGTTGTTAACAGAGTTACCACACCTCTTCCCAGGAATGGCTGAGCTTACTCTGACCCCTGCTCTGAGCTTGTGCATCGGTTTGTGTGCAAAGCGCTTCGGGATTTTTTTTTTGGAACGGGTAGAGAAGTTTTGTAAAGAAATACTTTTTTAATCTTCTGGATGCAGGCTTGGGTGGGAGCAGTTATTCCCTGCAGAAATATTTGGCTGCTACAGCTGAGATTGCTTAACAGTGGCAGTTCTCCAGGACATCTTAACTAACTAAGTGCTGCTTGCTACCATTGTATCTAGACTCCTTGGGAAAGGACATGATCAAATGTGTTAAAAAGCATCTGTTTTCATAACTGTAGCTAAAATCCCTGGATAGCTGGGTGTAATTTTCCATTGTTATTGAACTCATGATCATGAACTGCTCTTCAAAAATAAGGAGTACTTAGAAGATGAACTGCAGGCCTGCCTCACTGCATGGTGGCATGCTGTGCCAATGACCTGGTTTTGATTAGTGTATTCTTGCTTCCTCAGCAAGCAAGAGCCAAGGGACCTTCTCTTAGTGAGAAATAAAGTGTATTTATTGGTGAGAGTCTTCAAACTGTGAGACAGTTAAGTATTGTATTTGGGTACCAACATTTTGGTAGTGGTAGAGGCTACAGAAATGGTTGCAAATATTTGGCTTTGGAGCGAAGGGTGGACTAGACCAATCCCTTTAGTTTCTATAAAAAAGCTTTTAGAAACAGGAGGGTATTCGGAAGGCAGTGGCCACATTCTCATTTTAGTTTGGGAAGTGTAGAGAGCATCTTGAGTACCTTGTCCTTTGCTTCTCTGGAGTGAAGATCACAGTCTCCTCTCTGATCATCTTGGTACAGCTGAGCGCGCTGGCAAGAGAAACTACCCAGGAACCTTCATTTCCAGCCAAGAAAAAAGAAAAGGGGGGAGGGGGGAGAATATGTAACAGCTTCATTTGATGGCAGGTTTTGTTAAGTTTGGTGGTAAGGCGGGTTCCAGCTGATTAGGGGAATAGATTGCACAAGGCAGGAGAGAGATTTCGGTTTGCTGTGCCAAAATACATGAGGAATTTGGGTTACGACACAGGGAGGTGAAAGTCCCCACTCAGAATGCTCAGAGACACGATATGGCACGATCCAGTTCACCTACAAATGGCCCAGTGCAGGTCTGTGAGATGGGTGATATGGATCCATTGCACTTTGTCCTGAGCTGGAGCAATACTCCTTTCATTCTTCAAATTCCTAAACTGTTCACCTTTCCCCACCTAGCTCTTAGCAGAGAAAACATTGCAAACACAGCAGGGGATGCTAGAAACATCAAGGTATTGTAAAGGTGTGACTAGAGGTTTTTAGTGGGGAGAGAAGAGCAGTTCGATACCACAGGATAGACTGGCCTTCCTGAAAATGGGCTGTAGCATTAGGAATCCCCATTTTGTCTGTTTGGGAATAGTGAAGAGTGGCAGAGGTGTTACAGAAAGAAAAACAGTGTTGTGATCTCTAGTGGGGAATAGGCTGCCAAGCTCTGTTTCTAAAGGAAGAGTTCTCCCAGTATCTTTAGATGCAAAAACTGAGCTTAAAAAAGGTAGAGCTTACAGACACTGGGGCAGGTCAAGCTGTGGGCTGCAGTTGCAGGAGACAAGAGCCTAATCTGGAGTGAATGTTCCAGCTTCTTGAAGTGTGTCACAGGAACATTTTGTAGTGCATGCAAGTGAGAAATTCATGGAAAGGGGGAGTTATTCCACATGTTGGAGGGCATGGGTAAAATTCAGGAAGCGGTCTTTTAAAATTCCCTTTTAAGGAGCAGCATACATACGGTACAACAGTGCACAGAAACCAGCCATGACCACAAACAGAGCAGAAGTTAGGTTTCTTGAGGATTCAGAGAGGGAGGCTAGTTTAATTTAATTTTGGATAATTTAAGACATTGAATACAAAAATAAGTTTTAAAAATATTTTGAGACATTTATGAAAAAAGAGTATGTTTTTGTTAAACATAACAATAAAGGATTTGGGCTGGAAATTAAAGAGCAGTGCAAACAAAAGCAAAACATAGTGCTTGGGGTTTTTCTCTTCTTCTGTGGTCAATCTGCAGAGTGTCTTTTGTGTCTTGATTGTTATTTTCAAACCAAAGTGGCTGTGGGAGGCAAGTTCAATGCTATTCACAGCTCTGCTCATTTTTGGGTGGAAGAAATGGTAACCAAAGAGTAGGAGCAGTGGAGGGGGGAGCCCTGTCTCCATATTTTGTTCTTCTCTAGAGTTGTACCTATTGAACATGATCCACGTTGTACCAAAGTGTGTTCAGAGTTACCCAGTTCTGGCAAGGCTGTTGGAGTAGCAGTGTCCCACACGGGCAGGAAGGTCCACGTTGAAGCCTCCTGGCCCAACACATATTTCTGCCTTTAGAGCAGTGCGGGTTCAGATCCTGGCTTTCAGATGATCTTCTCCATTGGCTTCTTGGGGTTTCCTGGGTTTGGATGCAGCTCTCATACAACGGCTAACACTTGCTCTCCCCCGCTGCAGGGTTTTGGCTGGTGTGGACCATCATCATCATCCTCAGCTGCTGTTGTGTTTGCCATCACCGCCGCACCAAGCACCGCCTCCAGGCCCAGCAGCGGCAGCACGAGATCAACCTGATCGCTTACCGGGAGGCCCATAACTACTCAGCCCTGCCCTTTTATTTCCGTACGTACCTCACTCTGCTTTGCCTGGAGACCATGGGGAGCATGGCAGCAGTGAGTTTCCTGGGTTGGGTGGAAGGAGGGAGCAGTAGTTGGACTCAGCAAGAGGCTGTGGGCAGCTTTGCTGCCTAACCGTGGCATGCAGAGAGGAGGTGGTTTGGATGCATTTGAACCCCCTTGAGTCTGGAGTTGAACCACACCAACTACAGCACCTTCACACCCACCCCTGAGAGTGTGATGATTCTCTGGGTGTTTTTCTGCAAAGGTTCTTAAAACACCTCATTCAGGACTTTGTGGATGTTCCTCCTTTCCGGCCTGGACTTGCTGCTGGTGGGACTGAGATGTGAGAAGTGGATTCACAAAATTTGGTCACACAGACTGGGAGAAAGTGGAGTCTCAGCAGAGACTCTACTGGCTCCCACCCTGTGCTGTGGTTCCCAGGCCATACTGCTGGTGAGCAGCCCTAGGACTTTGTATGAAGGAGCTGTTGCCCACAACTTGGGGAAAGTACAATTACTTTGTGCTCTCCTTGTGTTCTGCTACACTGTGCTAGAACAGCAAGCCTCCTTCTGACTGGAGGTACCACAGCCGAGTTTCCTCTGACAGACTGCTGAATTGCATGTATGAACTTGCTTTTCTTGTTAAACTCTGGCAGTCACCTCAGAAATCATCCCCAGCAGCCTTTTCCTCCCCAGCCCCAGGGATATGCAATTGCACATGGAAAATTGCAGTGCTATCCTTAAATGTTTCCAATGTTTAAGTACATTCTGTCTATATAGACTATTTTGTTGCTTCTTAAGAAATAAACAAAGTTTTTCATGGATTTGAAAGGCTGTAAGTACAATAAGCCAAACTCTTCTGCCAGTACTGCCAGTTTATTCTGACTGCACCAGAAGAATTGAATCCAGCATTAAAACAGCAACCAAAAACCAGGATCTCCAAGTTCCTGTAACTGCTGATGTCTCTTCATATTTGCACAAAGCTTTGTGAGATGAAATCTTTGCTCTTGAAAGTGGAAACTCAGCTGAGAAGGCAGTGTTGGAGAGTGCTGGGGAGTTGTTCCTTCTAGCCAACACAGGCCACTCCCTTCGTGGTTTATGGGGCTGTATTGGGGTACAGGTCCAGGGAGGTTTGCCTGGTAAGCATAGAGAGAGCCAGGAGATCAGGCTGCTGTTCCCAGTTGTGTCCATCTCCTCCTCTAATGGTGCCCTCCTGTGCCATGTTTGCTGCTTCTCTAAAACATGACGTGCCTCACTTGGGTGAAGTTCTGGCACCCCTTTGTAGGGCCCGTTGTGCTGTTCAGTGGGAAGGTGCTGATAGGTGACAGATGCCATACCGACCTGTATTAGTGACTCGTTTCCTGAGATAAGCTGCTCCTGGAATAACTTCTCCTCCTTGCCTCCCACTTCTAGGGTTTTTGCCAAACTATTTGCTACCTCCCTATGAGGAAGTGGTGAACCGACCGCCGACCCCTCCGCCCCCGTACAGTGCCTTACATCAGCAGTGCGTCCCAGCAGGCAGCAGTAGCACAATCCCAGACACGCCCAGGACCCTGCAGCCAGCACAGAGCAGCTCTGCAGCACCCAGCAGCAATAACAGCAGTACTGACAGCACCGGGGCGCCCGGCTGCGGGGACCCCGAGCCCTCCGCCACTGTGCTGGGCGAGAGGGCCGTCGCCAAAATGCAAAGCGTCGAGCCCGGCAGTACCAGCACGGGAGCCGAGCTGGTGGAGAGGGCCGGTCCCGAAAAGGATACGGAGTGCAAGGAGGAACTGCTGAAAGGTTACAGCTCTGAGAGCTTAGAGCAGAGCGGCGCCATTCCCGACGCCAAGGACAAGACGCCGGGCAGGCAGCGCCGTTTCACCGGCGACTCGGGCATAGAAGTCTGCGTATGCAACCGGGGTCATCACGACGACGACCTCAAGGAGTTCGACGGGCTCATCGATGACGCTCTGGACGGGCCCCTGGACTTCTGCGACAGCTGCAGCAGCCGCACCCACGGGGACGAGGAGGAAGGGCTTTTCAGTGCTGCGGAGGAGCAGCACCGCGAACACAGCCACCACCACCTGCCCCGGCAGCCGGTGTGTGTACTCTTGAACACAATAAATGAGCAGGACTCTCCAAACTCTTGTACCAGTAACTCCCCCAGCTAAGGCGGCAGAGTGGAAGGGAGAATCGGGGGAAAAAAACAAATAAAAATGGAATAAGAGGATTAAAACTTTAACAGGAGGAAAAGGTGATACAACCTCTTTTTTTTTTTGTTTATTTTTCTTTCTCCCCTCCAATATAATACGGGGACTAGTCCTCGAAGGCCCGGCTTGTGGGGGACGGGTCACTCTGGGTTTTGTTAATCGTATCTGCCCTGCTCCATGGAGTAGGGACTGATGTTTCTCAATGAGACCTTCTAAAAAACGGAATTTTTCCAATGGTGATTTTGGTGATGGTTATTATGAGTTTGTTGGTTTTAGTTTTCCGAAACACTGCTTTATCTTGCAATCAGTAAAACTCAGCAAATCTCACCCTGGGAGGATACCAGATCACCATAAGGCTTCAACCTCCAGGTGTCTTCCCAGAAGCGAGCAGCTTCTGACAGTGCCGGCAGTCAGTAGCCCAAGAGTTCTGGTTTGATATAGTGCTCTTGAGGCATTGGGGATTTCTTTTCATCTTTTTTCCTTCAGTTTTGTTTGTTTTTTTTTTCTTTACTGATGTTAAGTTTCCCTGAAGCTGATGAATGCCCAAACACATCAGCCCTATAATCTGGTGCTTCAGTGTTTAAGACAGCAGGTAGGAAATTTCCCACTTGAAGCTGGTGACTGAAGGACCAGTTTCTTCTAGAAGGAGTGTTAGTCTACCTTAGGCATTTTGAAAAGAAAAGGTTTGCAGAAATTTGCCTTTATGTGTCATTTTTAAAGACAAGTGTGTTCCTTCAATGCCTCCAAGAGCACAGTTAGCAGTAGAATCCAGGCAGCTGGGCTGCCTTCCAAGTACTGTGGTCTCCGAATGACCTTTTCCCGGTGTGCTGCAAAAGGGCTGGGCTTTATTTTTGTCCTTTTTTTGCACCCCGATAGCAGCACACTGGAGTTCAGATGACAAAAGAACAGGGCTCTCCTTGGCCAGCGTGCCTTCAAGCTTCAGCGATGCATGTTGAACAAATGGAGACGAGAGCTCCGTCCATTGCGAAAGGGATGATTTACCATGTAGATGTGGAAGACCTGTGCAGTATTTTTTTTATCCAAAAGTTTGGTGCGATTCTAATAATGACCACTTAAAGAAATGAATGTCTTGTTTTCTTTCTCTTTCTTTTCGGGTTTTTTTTTTTATGGTGGCAACTGGCTACTGTATAATGTCTGTGAGCGTGTGTGTGTGACTGCAATCCATGCATGCGAGTCCTACTGGTATTATGAAAACCTGCTGTAAGACTGCAAGAAAATTTACTGTAGCTTTGCTTTAATAAACAGTAGAGATTTTTGTTAGTAACAACCTGAAGGAAGAAAAAAAGAAAAAAAAAAAAAAAAAGGAAGAGCTGAAACTAACATTCCCTAGAGTGCTCGTGTGGAAGAGAGCACAGTTCAGACTGTGTAACTTGTTTTCGGGATCTCTCCCCGTCCCTTTTATAATTACGGTCGTCCAGATCATTACTGTTATGGGGAAAAACACATTGAAACCTGAACTCGGACATACTCAGATCTGATTAATTGAAAACCAAAATCAGTTTTAAATAAGGTGGAAACCAAAATATAATGCCTTTTCTGATAACTTGTCCATGTGTATGTGTATCATTTTGTGAGCTAAGAACAAGATTTGTCTTTAGTTTGTGGATTTGTTTTGTTGTTCTACCTGGAGGTGTGTTGGCACTGTGCTGGCTGCAGAGCAAGGGAAGTGGTGCTTATGCCAGCGTTTTACCTGCACGTTTGAGGGGAGCACTTTTACCTTACAAGGTTTGGAAGAATCTCACTCCTTTGCCCATCATGGCCTTTCTCTTCCCTCAGAACAGCTGATAAAGGCAGCTCTTCAGTTTGTGTCTTAGGGTGCTCTTACCAATGAAGGACTTTGATTCGGCTTCAAGAGACCTCATTCCTGGATGTCTGGAGCCTGGATACCTGAATGAGTGGTAACAGAGAGGCTGTGCGTGCCCCAGAGCCCGGGTGCCTGGGGACTGGTCACTTCCAGCCATGTACACTGACCACATGTATCTTTTGAGAAGAGAATTAAAGATCCCCAGTGCCACCCCCAGGAATTCTGTACGTATTGGCACCTGGTTTTGTTCCTCACACCACAGAGGAAGTTAAAAAATCACATCAGTCTGAAAGGAATGGGGTTTACTACTGTAAATCCTGGGGATGGCCCTGTGCCAGTGGGAGACCCTTTGCCAACATTTCTATTGGCATAAGACAGAAATCTCCATATTTGCTTTCCAGCCCTCCCGCTAAGGGCAGGGGAATCCTCTGGACATGGAGGTAAGTACCAGTAAGCTGAGCTGGTGTTTCTAATTTTAAAAAGTCAGGAAGAAGCAGCTGTGTGCTTCTTTTATGACTCCTGGAGGTTTTTTGGGCATTCAGAGACCATAAAGAAATAAATGGGGCACAAACCATGTCTCTTCAGCTCACAAGTGCCTGAGGAGCAGGACTGTTAATGACTTTCAGTGCTTTAGGATTTTAGACCTGCAGCCAAGGGGCAGCTGGTATGGGGAGAAGGAGTGGTGCAGGGCAGGACACGGAGCAGGTGAGCTCCTTGGACATACCCCAGCTGCTGCCTCTTCAGGCAGGCAGAGGACTCCCAAAGCTCCAGCTTTGGAGCTTTAGGAGGGTGCTTGATCCTCACGTGTATCCCTGTGTAGGAAGCCAACATGGCCCAAAGAGAGCTCTTCTCCAAATGCCCGCTGTAAAACGCTGGAGGTGTGAGGACACAGGTGGATGTGCATCTCCAACACTGGAGCACCAAAACCCACCCATTCCCAGCTATAAGGAGTGTTTTTTGGGAGTCATGAATACATCGTTTCAAAACCGAGTTGCAATAATGCAGCAGGTTTGACAGCAAATTAGTGTCAATCTGCTGCTCGCTGTTCTGCTTTACAATGTGCTCTAGGTGTGGCTGCCAGTACTCCTTGCAGTCTGTTTTTGCTGGAGTCCATGGCAGTGCGGAGCTGCTTACACAGAATGTTTTCAGCCACTGAGGCTGGCTCCGGGGGCAAGGACCCAGCAGGTGTCCTGGTGGGCTGGGGCTGTGTTGCCTGGGGACAGGTGAAGAGCACGGTGTGGTGGCTCAGCGAGAGTGTCCCCTGGGCACAACAGGGGCTCCTGGGATCAGTGGGTACTGCAGCATCTCCTTGGTGTTCCCAAGGGACTCCTGCGCTCTCCGATGATGCAAACTCCTTATCTGGGAGCCTTGGTGTGATCTTCCTGCCCCATATCATTGCATGTTTATACAACCCTGTGGATGGGTGTTGGCTGAAGATGGAGGAGGAGGGAATTGTGTCTTGATGCTTGCTGGCAGCCTGCTCTCAGAGCTTTGCTTGCCTAACTGGAGGCTAAGGAAAGCCGAGGTGCAGTTAAGCCTCTGTGTTACACGGTCATCAAAAGCTTCCTGGGGCAGGAAGCCTGGAGAGAAGCAAAATGAGCGGGCTCCATTGCCAGCATGAGGCTGTTCCGCCGAGCAATGGGAGCTTTGGGCTCCCTGGGCACCCCTCACCACTCGGGGACGTGAGTCAGTGCTGAGAGCCTGCGCTGTGCTCGCTTCCTGCACTGCACAGCCTGGGCTCCCACAGCTGTATCTCCTCTGGTTCTCTGCATGCCCTGGCTGGGCTCATCCCAGCCTGATCTGCTCCTGGCAGTTGGGCAGGGAGCTGGGGCACAGTCCAGCTCCGGTGAATAAACTCCTTTGCTGCCCTGAATGAGTGGTTCTCCCCGAAGGCTGCTGCTTCCTGGTCTCCCCACCACCACCTGTGCAACACATCCCAGAGAGGCTTTTGCCCGTATTTTCTTTTTTCTTCTCTGGTTTATATAGGAAAAGCCTGGACCAGGCCGGGAGGAGGGACAGACAGGCAGCCCCTGGTTCAGGCAAGCCCCACAGCATCCCACAGTGGGCAGCCTGGGAAGGCCAGGATGAGTTGCCTCTTCGTCAGAGCTGGTTCCCCCCATCCTTGCAGCACAGATCTGTTTTTATCAGATGGGATGGGTGCCCGCAGCGGGGCCGTCGCGACGGTGGTGCAAGCGCTGCAGTCTGTGCCGGGCGGGTCACAGGCGCCCGGCTTCTTTCTCCATTTGTTTTCGGCCGGCAAACAGCTGTGTCCTGAGGGCTGTGCTTACTCAGCTCTCCTGGCACCATGCCCGCTGCAGAGCCCGCAGGTATTCCAAGCGTCTCCTCCTCCTCCTGGGCTGGCCGTCACTCTCCGGCTCAGTCCAGGGTCAGCCGGTGCCTGGTGCAAAGAGAACCGTCTCAAACTTGGAGGGCTTCTGAGCTGAGCCCTGTGGCACAGTTGGGTCAGCCAAGTGCTGTGGGGCTGGCTGTGCCCCCCAAAATGAGTTTTTGCGAGGGAGAGGCTCAGGCTTGCTCTACCCAGTGCCCTCAGCAAGCTGCACATCTGCTTCATGGTGTACCCAAGAAACAGTGTGGCAACAGCCATGAATGAAAAAGCTTCATTCTTTCCATCGTCACCAATTCCTCCCTTGCAGACCCCCTTTGCCTCAGGGAGCTGGAGCCAGGGGCTCAGGTGAAGCTTTCTGGTGGAGCCAGGGGTTTGGGTGCAGCAGCACAGCCCCGGAGCAGCTGTCAGGATAGAAATACCAGCCGGGTGATTCAGCTGTGCCTCTGCCCACTCCCAGAGCAGGGAGCAGCCGTGCCGGGGGCTGTTTACCAGCTCACAAAGTGCCAGGCAGCTGGTTCTGGGCACTGAATTCCCCCAGCAGCATCTTCGCCCGGTGGGGAGGAGGTGGGCTGGGTGGGGGGCAAGACACCCTGCAGCAGGGCTGAGCTTGGGGTGCCGGGATTTGCAGCATGTGCTGGTCTCCCGGCCTAGGACAGCACATGCCAGCCCTGGCAAATTGGGAAGTTGGAGTGCAAGCTGTGGCTGGAGGCCTTCTCCAGGTTAGAAACATGCCTGGCTCAAAGGTCCCCATTTCTGCCCCAAGGTGCACGCTGGCTTTTAGCACTTGTGTGAGTGCCTCAGCAAACAGCGAGGTGTTGGCCCCGTGTTGATTCTGGCAAGGAGAAAATCCTTTCCTGTACCAAGAGCAAAATCAAATGCCTTGGCAAAGGGGCACAAATGTGCTGGAGGTCCTGTTGATGCTCCTGGAGGCATCACAATGCTGCAGGAGACTGGAGTGGAGCCTCCCTGCCAGTGAGTGCTGCCAGTGGCAAGATCTGGGGCAGGGGAAGGACCAGGCTGGCATGGAGGCGCCAATCCCCAGGGAAGCCCAGAGCATCATGTTTAGCCAAGTTTTCCCACAGCCTGTTCTGAGTCCCATCCCCCTCACCCATCCAGCTTCAGTGTGTCCTAGCAGAAGTGGAGGGATTGGAAACCCAGTGGCACCCCTGGTGTGATGGAAACAGGCAGGGAGGCAGGAAGGTGTGTGGGGCTCGGCCCTTAGGAGCCATCAGAGGCTCCATGCAGCAGCAGTGGGGCTGGGCTCCTGCTGTGCTCCCTCTGCCCGGCTTCTGGTGGGTCAGCTGCTCAAATCAGCCTCAGGATTGCCCTTGGGGCAAGTATGTGCCTGGCAGTTCTTCCTCCAGCTCCTCCCTACCACACTGAGCCTCCAGGAAAATGGACTGGGAGGAGGGAGGGTGCTCCCGGTGCTGTGCCAGGTTGCAAACGCATTGCCTTCATCATCATCCTCATGCCACAGGCTGACAGGACCCATTTGGCATTGGATGCTGGTGTTGAAAGGGCTGTGTGAAAGCCAAGTTCTGGGGGTTTGAAAGAACTCATACACACATGAGCAGGAAGTTCAGCGGTGGGGAAGTTTATGCCTGTTTTCCTGCCTGCTAGCAAGAGAGAGAGCAGGGAGAAAATGAGGGGGTGTGCAGGGCTGGGGTGTCACATTGTTCTGGGGCTCTGTGGGGCTTTCCCCTCTGCCTTGGCTGCTTTCCCTCCAGGGGCCCTGAGCCATAGCCGTGCAGCTATTTAGTTAAATATTAACAGGTCAAGTAATAGAGAACCAGAAACCTAATTACATGCTGCCCTCCATGGCACAGTAGTTTTTGGTGAAAGCAAAGCAAACACGGCCCCTTGCGTTACAGGAAGGTTGTGCTGCTGCTGGAGCGATGGCCAAAATCCAGCCAGACAGTGAGTGCTCAGGACAGTGAGCAGGCAGGAGCTGCCACACTGCTGCAGAGAGGCCGCAGCCTCCCAACTCAGCCCAGTACTCACAGCAAGTTGTGGGGCCACCATACATCTCACACCTAACCCTACCCCCCATCTCCTGCCCAAAAAATAGCCAGAGCCATGCTGTGTTGGGAGTAGCTTTATCTGGATAGCCCCCCATCCATGGGGCAGTCCCTGTGGTCCCACCCCCCACCCCCACTGCCTGGGATCCAGGGCTCCTCCTCATCATGAGGCTGCTCTCCAGGCCTCCCTCAGCCTGGCCTTCACCTGAAACTTCTGCACCTGCAGCACAACACCAAACTTGCCCTCCAGCGAGGGCAGGGGCTGGTCCTCAGGGCACTCGAGTGTGAACCTCTGCAGCACCCAGGCCAGGAAGAGGAAGAGCTCCATCTTGGCCAAGACTTTACCCAGGCAGACACGGATCCCGGCTCCAAAGGGGAGGTAGCTGGGTGAGGGCGAATGGATGTGCTGGCCCCGCTCATCCAGGAAGCGGCCTGCAAGGGGAAGGGGCACCACTGGCATCAGCAGGGATCAATCCCTTCTGCCTGAGACCTGCCCGAGTTCCTCACACGTGTCCCTCGCGGGAGCTGCAGGAGCAGAGAGCTGCGAATGCCCTGGACGGGCAGGAGCAGGATCCAACCTCCCAGCACCAAGCCTCCCCCAGGGCTCAGCCTCTCCTGCTGCACCCACCCTGCCATCCCCTGGCCCAGGAGAGGATGGGGATCACACAACCCACCAGGATTGAACTCCTCAGGCTTGTCCCACTCCTTCTCGTCGTGGTGCACAGACCAGAGGTTGATGATGACCCTGGCACCCTTGGGGATGGAGTATTCCCCAATGCTGCAAAGCGGACACACAGTGAGGCAGTCGCTCCCTCCCCACAGTCTCTGCCCACGACCTGGATGTGCTCCAGGGGGATCTCACCTGGTGTCAGCAAGGGACACATGCGGGATGAGCAGGGGGGACACGGGCCGGATGCGCAGCACTTCACTGATGGTGGCCTCCAGGTAGGGCAGCAGCGGGCGGTCGCTGAGGTGGGGGTGACGCACCAGGCCGATCTTGTGGTCCATTTCCTCCTGGATCTTCCTCTGGACCTGGGAGGGGAGCAAAGACCAGTGTGGGAGCCCAGGGAGCAGGGTGCCCTGTGCACAGTGGGGTACATCCAGCATTATCAGCATGTCCTGTCACGTTGTGTGGGGCAGAAGTAAAGTGCCCACAGCCTGATCTAGCTTATCTGCAGAGCCTGATTCCTCTTTTGGCACCTGCCTTCCCCAAAGCTCCCCATGACATCCCTGGTCCTGGAGGGAACCCAGGCGCCCTGCTGTGGGGTGCAGACCTTACCTCAGGGTAGTGGAGCAGGTAGAGCACAGCCCATTTGAGCACAGTTGTGGTGGTCTCCACACCGGCCCCAAAGATGTCCCCCACTGTCATGAGGAGGTGGTCGTCAGTCAGCTCCAGCCCTGGCTCTGGGGGGCTGCTGTTCTCAGCACTGAGCCTCACTTGCAGGAGGGCATCCATGAGGTCCTTCACGGTGTCTCCGCAGAAAGCTTCCTGCCGAGGGACAGGCATCAGCCAGGCTGTCCTGGGTGCAGTGCTCACCACCCCAGCTCCAGCATCTCCCTGTCCTGGCCCTGCTGGCACCTTGTGTTCAGTGAATTTCTGCTGGAGCAGCTGGTCCCGGACCTGGAGGCATTTCTTTAGCAGGGCCAGGTCCTTGTTGGGAAATATCTGAGGGAGAAAAGCTACATTACAATGGGCTACAGCTCAGCCCCTGCAGGCCCCCAGGCTGTCACTCTGTGCCCACCAGTGTACTGGCTCTTGTGGGTCACCAGGGCAGGGACCCTCCTAACTCAGGGGGGCTCCTACAGGACACATCTCAGCTCCTTCCTCTCATCTGAGGGGAGAGGAACAGACAGTGCCCATGTCCCTGCTCACCTGGAGCCAGGGGAAGATGTCCACCAAGCTCTCCTTGGCCACGGTGTCCACGATACCCTGGCTGTACTCCAGCATGGCCTCGAACTCGGGGTCCCCACGCCGGTAGGAGGAGTTGAAGCAGAGGGAGCAGACCACGTTGGTGACGGCCCGTGTGAGCTCGGGGGCCATGTCCAGGGCCGTGTCCTGCGCAGCGCTGAGCGTCTCGCACAGGGATGCAGCCTCCCGGCAGACTGGGGAGGGGGAGAGATGGACGGCGGGGATGAAGGAGTGATGATTACGCCAAGGGGGTGAAAGGGGCAGCTGGGGGCTGGAAGGAGGGGTCCCCTGCTCATTCAGGGTATGCAGCCTGCAGAGGGCACCCCCCAGACAGGGCTGGGCCCTGAGGGGCTGGGATGGGCAGAAGGGACAATGCTGGGTGGAGGAGCAGAGAGGATGGAGATGTGCAAGGATGTCCTCCTGGGTGGAGCGGGGAGCTAGCTCCCTGCCTCAGTTTCCCCATCTGTGAATGAGGAGAACTAAAGTTCAGGGTGGAAAACACGTGGAGAGCTGTTGGTAAAGTACAGGGGATAGAAGGAGAGGAACAGAGCCCCTGCTTGGCAAGATGAGGGGATACCAGGGGGCATGGGCTGAGCCAGTGTCTTCCCTTGGTTCCCAGGGAATCAGGGCACTTAAGAAGAAAAAGTCCAGCGTGGGAGGGAACCAGAGCTGGGAGGGAGCCTGGGGCTGGTGGGAGGCACTTACTGATCCTTTCGAGCGCGAGCGAGCCCTCCCCGAACATGGAGAGGGCAGTGTGCACCAGCTTGCGCTGGAACTTCCAGAGGGGCCCGTAGCTGGCGAAGGCGATGTCCTTGCCCCCCCGGGACAGCAGGTCCGTGGTCACCTGAGGGACAGGCAGTCCCAGGGTCACCCCACTGCAGGGCAGCCCCGCGGGGGACAGATGATCACCTCACCCCATCCCAGGGATGGTCCGGGGGGCTGCGGGTTAGCGCAGGCAGGCAAAGCACAGGACATGAGCTTCACTTTCCCCCTGCCAAGGACTGATAAAGAGGTTTGGGGACAGATGCGAAGGTTAGGGGCTCTAGGATGCCCAGGGAATTTAAGGGGTGCAGGGAGCCTGGTAGTACCCGAACCCACATCCCCGTGCCCAGGGATGCAGCCAGCTGCAGGAAAAGCAGGCACCCACCCTTGGGATGGAGCATGACAGGGCTCACCCTGGGGAACAGGGGATGGAGGGGCTGCCCTGCCCCTGGCTTGCTGCGGGCAGGATGGGGAGGGGACACGGACCCCGCTGCGTGCCAGTGTATTTCTTGGGAGCGTCCCCCGCCTCACCCCACGCCACAGTGGGAAGGGGTCCCCAAAACCTGCTGCCGACTCACGGTGCGGGGCCGTCCGGCGAAGTCTTTGCCCTTCTTGAGCAGCACCTCCCTGGCGTGCCGATAGCTGTTCACCACCACCACGTAGTGGGAGCCCATCCAGAGGGCGTAGAGGCTGCCGTAGTGGCCCTGCAGGCGCCACAGCCGCAGGTGGAGCTGGGGGTGCCCGGCCAGCTGCAGCAGGCTCCCCACCAGCGGCAGGGCCGGCAGGCTCCGCGGGCGCCCCAAACCCGTTCCCGTGGCCATCGCCAGGGCGTCCCGCCGGCGCGCCAGCCCCCAGGTGCAGAGCAGGGCCAGGGCCAGCAGCAGGGCACCCAGCAGCGGCATGGCGGGGCCGGCTGCGGGGCTGCGGCGCGCGGGGGGCCCTTATAGCGGCTGCGGGGTCGTCTCCTTGACTCTGAGGCGGGCTCGGCTCCTTATCGGGGGGACAAGGAGGGGGGAGCCGGGCGCTGGGCCCGTGGCCAGCTCTGCAGCTGTGGGCACATGGCGGGGGGCGAGGGCAGCGGGGCCACGGCCACCCTGGGTGGCCATGGGGGAGCTCCTTCCAGCGCGCTGGGGGCCAGGGGATGCCCAGGGTCGGATCCGTCCTTGGGGTTCCATCCCCAGGGCCCTGTGGTGGGCCAGGGGTGTGGGGATAGCTCAGCCCTCGAGGTCTGTCCTGGGTGCCATGAGCACAACTGGGGGGGTCTGGTGGGGCACTGGAAGCCAGGCCCAGCCGGGGAGTGCTTCGACAGACCCGGAAGGGAGTGGGCAGCACTAGAAATGCTGGGAAGCCCTGAGCATCCCTGATCATCAGCTCTTGTCAGTGCTGGGGAGACACGGGTAACACTTGACACTGCTGGACAGCCCTCGGCAATGCTGGCGAGCGCTGGTCAGCCCCTGGTACCGTTGGTCAGCCCTGGGCAGTACAGGGGAAGCACTGGCCAGGGCTGAGAAATCCTGGTCAGCGCTGGTCAGTGCTGGTCAGCCCTGGGAAGTGCTGAGAAATCCTGGTCAGCGCTGGTCAGCCTTGGTCTGTGCTTGTCAGCCTTGGTCAGTGCTGGGCAGCCTATGGGTGTCCGTGCCCGAGGTGATGAGGTGTCCTGGGGGAGTCCTTTGGGAACAGAAGCCCCTGCCGGCAGTGTCCTCGACCACAGCGGGCCCTGCGCCTTCCCGATCCTTCAGGCCCCCGGCGCTCGCCGTAGCGGCTCCTGGGGGGGTAGGCGGGGTGGGGCGCGGGCGGTGTAAGATGGCGGCGGGGGGCGCGGCGGACGCCCAGGCGCGCTTTGGGCACTCGGTGAAGGGGCTCCTGACCGAGAAGGTGACGAGCTGCGGAACCGACGTGATCGCTCTCACCAAGCAGGTGCTGAAGGGCTCCCGTAGCGCCGAGGTGAGCGGTGGGTGCCGGCGGGCGGCCGGTTACAGGGCCGGAGCGGAGCGGGGCGCTGGGAGCGCGGAGGGCGGCGCAATGCATGCTGGGAGCTGTAGTCCGAGGAAGGGACACATTCTCGTGTCTGGGCAGGGACGGGGACAGCGGGACCGGGATGCGGACGCAGCTGGGCAGCGCCTCGGGACTCCCGCGGTGGCGGGCGGGAGGGTGATTGCCAGCTCTCCAGGGTGACAGGTGCTCTCACGGCACCGCGGTGATCCCCGCACGGTGTCACCCCGAGTATTACCCTGCCAGCCGTCACGGAGGCCTCGGGAAACGCGAATCTGCAGCGTCTCGGCCTGGTCTGTGCGTTTGTCTTTTAGCTCCTGGGTCAAGCTGCAAGAAACATGGTGATGCAAGAGGATGCCATCTTGCACTCGGAAGATGTAAGCTGTGTTCTTCTCAGCAGCAGTGTTTCTAGGTACAGGAGGAGAGGAGGGTGGTAAGAACAGTTTGCAGCCGTGCTACCAGAGCCCTGGAGTGAAATACACGACTTCAGGCAGTGGGGCTGGTGGCCAGAATAATTCAGTGTTTCCTCAAACCCACTGCTGCTGGACTCCCAGTGTCCTGCAGCCTGGCCAACCTACAAGCTGTGCCCTCTCTGACAGAAAGCTCGAGGGACTGTGGGCTGAAACAAAGCACTTGTGTCTCTGCCTGTCACTGGAAAGGAGAGGGAAATGTGCCCCTGCTGACAGATACTGACGGGGGTGTTTTGGAGGCAGTGCAGCAATACAGTGGTGGCTGTGCTGGAGGAACTCCCCGGGGCATTAGGGCAGCTTGCACTGTGATTTCTGTAGGCATTCATTCTTTGTTTTGTTCTCCACAGAGTTTAAGAAAAATGGCCATAATAACTACTCATCTGCAGTACCAGTAAGTAAGGAACACCAGTAAGTAGGCGTTCCCTCTTGAGGGCTGAGTGGATCCCTCAGTTCTTCTCTGTTCTCCTTAAAGACTTTGCATGAAGCTGGCTCAGACTGATCCCTCTTTTTCAGTTTTTCAAAGCTGAGCAGGCCTTGGAGCTGGAATTTCCCAGCCCTCTTCAGGCTGTTTCAGGGTGGGAGCTGAGATTTTTGCCTTCTGTTTGCCATGCACTGTGTCTCCCATGAGTGTGTATGATGTACCTGGGACTAAGAGGGAGAAGCCAGTGCTGCTTCTGTCCCCCAGGACTTAATCCAGAAACACCCTGGAGTTTTGGCCTCTTGAGCCCTTGTTTGACATCACATAACCTGTGACTGAGATTTTGTTTTTCTAATACTCTTTTTGTCTCTCCTTTTCTCATCTAGGCAAGAAGCAATTCAAAAGAAGTGAGTTCTAGGAGGACCTGGGGGATGCGTGTGTGGGGGTGGAAAGGGGAAGGTGATGGAGTTGGATGGGGGAAAGCAGAGTGGGAAGGTTTTTGCAGCTGCCTTTGAGGCAGATGCTGGCCCAGCAGGATAACGCTTCAGTAGTGCGAAGACATGGGAATTTGAGTGAAGAGGTGGGATTCATAACGAAACTTCGTTTTGTTTCACTGATAGAACCTGTGATAGAACCTGTGAGGCTGCTTGTGAGAGGAGATTTGGGTGGTGGGAACAGAGCTGTGTACAGTAGGGTGCACAAAGTGAGGTTTGCCTTGTGGGGACACAGAAGGGGTAGGGGGAGACTCCAGGGTTTCTCTTTGCTGTAGTGCCAGCACTAGAGCTGCTCTGGTCCCTCAGGCACAGGCAGCACAGCACAGTCTGGGAGCAGATCTCACCATGAATCTCCTCTTGCTTGGTGCCCAGCGTGGAGCGCTCGTCAAACCTGCAGGACCAGCTGAGTCACTTGCTGAAATGAAGAGGAGCTGAAGGCACGAGGACATCTCGACTGGCACTGAGGGAGTGAAGCGTCCTCTCCCCTCCAGCCCCTGGGACTCAGAACTGTGTCTGGATGATGCTGGATGTCAGCTGGGATGCGTGCAGAGTCTGTGTTTGTGGGCACGTGTGCCTGCATCCACACCTCTGCTCCAGAACTCTCACCCATGCACCCAGACCTGGCTGAAACAAACTTCCCTGAAACTTTGCTCCTCCCAGCAATTCCTGTGTCTTCTTACTTCCCGTGTAGCTTGAGGTGCTCAGCCCACACCAGCACCCCGGCAAGAAATGCAGAGTTGAGGCATGGCATTTAAATGCAGGTGCTTGCAGTTTGCCTCTGGTCTGTATTTAGCCACAGAGGTGGCACAGAGTGCAGTTTATTTAGGGCATTTTAATCAGTGTGAGCTTGCAAGTGCCTGGGTGGGTGAGAGGTGCTTCGGTGTAGGCTGAGGTGCCAGTCCCAGCACGGAATTTCTGAAACCAGGAATCTGGGCACACACATCTGCCAATGGCCTAGCTGGATGTGGTTTGGCCGTCAGCCTTCTCAGAGGTTATCTTATTTTCCACTCTGCCAGAGTTTGGAACATCATCCCTTTGCCAGCCCATGTGTGCTGCATTCGGCCTTCAGCTGCATTCCTTTTCCTGGGCTGCTGCTCCAGCTCTTGATGAAGCAGCCTTGGTTGTAGTGTGTGTTTGTATCTGGTTGGGAGGGTATCCAAAGGCCCAGCCAGGAAGCAGGCAGGAGAGCATCACGAGCTGGTGTGCTCAGGTCTACGCTGCTCTGTTGAAGACCAGTGACCTGCTCACATCCAGGCCCAGCTATAAATACTGTGTCTTGTTTTTGGTAAGTCACTTATCTGGAGCACTTGGAGTGCACGGGAAGCACTTGTTTCCCTGAGTGTGCTTTTCAGCAGCTGATAGGAGAAGGCAGGCTGAGAGCTGACATTGGCCTGCCACATTCCTGTTGGAATGCTGCTGGAGTCTGGCTCCTGTGCTGCAGAGCCTTCTCCTGGGCTAGATTTCACCATCCCTGCCAGTATTTTTGCCTTGGGTGACATTCTGACCCCAGCTTTGCAAGTGCACTTTGGGAATGAGAGTTTTCCTTGCGACTTCTTTGCTGGGAATAAAAGCTGTCCTGAACACCACCAAACTGCAGCAGTCTGTCCTGGATTCCATTGCTGGCCATCCGTGTGCATCAGGAGACTGTTTGGGGTGGTGGGTCTCTGCCCCCCAGGGTCCCCCACTGTGCTTCAGCTCAGAGGGCTTTGCAGAGGCAGTGTGACCTTGTTGCAGGTGGCTTGTCCCTTCCAAGGTCCTGGCTACAGCAGTCCTGTGGCATTAAACCTGCGGCATTAAACCTGCCCGTTTGGGGCAAGCAGGGACAGGGCTGCACTGTGGAGCTGTTGGGGAACAGGCAGCAGGGTGAGTTTTGGGGGTGTGGGTGCAGCAAGAGCCATGAATGATGGCAGCGTGCCCACCACGGGAGCAGGGCCAGCAGCCCTTTCTGTGCCTGTGCCCCTGCGGGGCCACGTGCCAGGGGCCTGGACAGGCAGGAGCTGGCGTCGGGGCGGAAGCCAGGCCCGGGCAGCGTGGGATGCCGGGACAGCACAGGGTATCGGGGAGGAGCGAGGCCCAGGCTGGGCAGAGTCCGGCTGAGGCGCTGCAGCTGGAGGCAGTAAGGCAGCCCAGGGCCTCTGCCGGGGGTGCTGGGGCTGCCCTCGGGGCCAAGGGCTCTCTGCTAAGCAGGGGAGGCGGGATTTACCCTAAAGGGGTGTTTTGGGGGCTCATCTCTCCAGGGCAGCTGGGACTGGGGTTTTGTTTGGGGGTGGGGGGGATGGGTGCCCCCTGGAGCATCCTACTAGACTGCAAGTTTGGGGGGGTCTCAGGGTTCTGCTGGGGGAGAGCAGAAAGTGCTCTGGTATCTGAGGGAAGAGGGGGATTCGGAGCCCTTGCGAGGACTTGGTGTGGTGCCCATCTCTGTGGTGTCAGCCACCAGCCCCACATGCTCGTTGCAGTGGCAACTTCCTTCAGAGAGCAGATCCACCAGGAGGTGCAGGTGAGGGGCGCAGCTGGGAACTGGTGGAGGGATGGGGCAGTCGGGCAGGGGGTGTGTGCCTGGGCTGTGCCAGGGTTCCTGCTGCTATTAGAGGATAAAGCTTGTTTCGGGGCCCCGACAAAAATGTCAGGTGCAGTTGGCAGCTCTGCTTCTGTTGCACACAGGGATGGGGGGCTGAGCAACCTGGTGTTTCCCTGCCCTTGTTCCCTGCACCCTTCTCGGCCAGGGAAATGGTGTCTGCAGCCTGCAAAGTTACTGCAAATGGGAATTAAATTCCCTCCTGCATAAACACATCTGTGCACATGACGAAAGGGAGCTGGGGAGGATGGGGGCAACGGGATGCCTGACTTTGGCGTAGTTTTTGGCTGGGTGGAAATGAGAATGCCAGTGCCAGAGGACATGCAGGCTTGTACAGGCCGAGTGCAGGCACGGCCCCCATGTTTTGAAGCACGGGGAGCTCCCACGGCACAACTTGTCACAGTTTAGTGGCCTCTGTCCTTCCCATCTCAGGATTACTATGGCAAAGAGCTGCAGAAGTCAGAGGACCTCAAAACCAATGCCTGCATCACGTCAGCCAGGCCCCTTCCCAAGCTGGTGAGAGATGCTCTGGAGCGTATCCACGAGGAGGTGGTGGCCAGGTAAACCCCATCCATTGCTGCATTCCCATGGGCTGCGGCCCCCGTGAAGGCCATGCCATGGGGCACCTCCACCCAACTCAGCTCAGCATCCACCCAGGTACTATGGCTGCGGTCTGGTGATCCCTGAGTGCCTGTCCTCGTGCCGGATCCTGGACCTGGGCAGCGGCAGCGGCAGGGACTGCTACCTGCTGAGCCAGCTGGTTGGGGAGCAAGGCCACGTCACCGGGATAGACATGACAGAGGGCCAAGTACGGCACAGATCTGGGGCTCCCCCTCATCCTCCCAGCAGCCCTCCCACATCGTTCCCTTCCTCCTGCCAGGTTGAGGTGGCAAAGAAGCACATTGCCTACCACATGGATAAGTTTGGCTACCGAAAGCCGAATGTGGAGTTCTTCCATGGTTACATGGAGAAGCTGGGTGATGCTGGGCTGGCCGACGAGAGCTACGATATTGTCATGTAGGTGCTGTGCAGGGCACAATCACCCCCACTCTTGCTGCTTCCCGGGGCTGTGGGCTGGGTCTGCATCCCAATGGGTCACCTGCTTCAGAAGCACATGTTAGGAAAAGGGAAATGCCAAGCCAGAGTCTGGACTAGAGTCTGGGATTATAAACTGTGCTTTTCATGGTCAAAGTGGTGTTTCCAAATCCTGTGTGAAGCGATGGGACACACAGCAGCCGGTGGGTGTGCAGCAGCTGGTAGTGCTGTGTGCAAGAGGGTGCAAATAAGCCTTGGTCTTTTCCTCCATAGCTCCAACTGCGTGATCAACCTTGCCCCTGACAAGAGGGCTGTGCTGAGGGAGGCCTTCCGTGTGTTGAAGGTGATGGTGGGCTGGTGCTCGTGGCAGCAAAGCAGGCTTGGGGTGGCCCTGTTGTTGGGGTGTCACTGAGAAGCAGCAAATGGGATCCAGCAAGGTGGGGATGCAAAATGGGGTCAGGGGAGGGCATCTCTGCAGAGGGTCTCAAGCAGGTTAGGGTTAGGGAGTTCCCAATTCTCCCTGCCCCTTTTGTCCCTTTGCTTCTTGAGGTCTCCCTTCACTCCTTGCTGCCTTCCAGCCCGGGGGAGAGATGTACTTCAGTGACATCTACGCCAGCCAGCGCCTGAGCGAGACCGTCCGGAAGCACCGGGTGCTGTGGGGTGCGTACGGCTGTGGGATGGGGGTGACATGGCATGGGGGGACTGGATCTTTGCCTCCATCCCCCATGTCTGTGGTCTCATGCCAGGAGAATGCCTGGCAGGAGCCCTGTACTGGAGAGACCTGTACAGCATTGCTGAGGAGGTGGGGTTCAGCCCCCCGTGCCTGGTCACTGCCAGCCCCATCACCATTGGCAGCAAGGAGCTGGAGGGCATCGTTGGTGAGGATCCAGCCAGGGAGTATCAGCTCTGTGCAGCTGTGGGGAGCTCTGCTGGGATCCCGGCCCTGGTGTTCAGTGCCCAACCCACCACCCTCTCCCTTGTAGGCGACTGTCGCTTTGTTTCTGCAACTTTCCGCCTGTTCAAGGTGCCGGGTGGCAGCCGGGCCGGGCCAGGACAGGTCATCTACAATGGTGGGATCGTGGGGCACAAGCGAGAGCTGGTGTTTGATGCCAACTTCACCTTCAAGGTGCGGGGAGGTGTGCTGGGTCTCTGTAGGGAAGGGTTAAAGCTGAATGAAGCTGCTACTCAGCATCATCCTCTGTGATCTGGGGGGCAAGCTTTGTTGGAGGGGGTGGTGGGTGGGAGCAGAGGGGCTGCATAAACCCAGGGGAGTGCAAATGGGCAGAAAACGGAGACAGATCCATGCACTGCATTGTGGTAAAGGTAGAAGCAGGACATCCATGGTGGCTTCCCAGAATGGCTTAAAGCCTGATGCTTCAGTTTTGTGGGTATTTCTTCAGGTTTTGAGCCACAATGTGCCCCTGCTTTCACTCTCTCCATCATCTGGCTGGGTGGCTGGAGCCCCTGGGACACATATCCAGGACCCCAGGCCTGTGACCATTCCTTTGCCCCCAGGAAGGAGAGGTGGTGGACGTGGATGCTGAGATGGCTGCGATCTTGCAGAGCTCCAGGTTTGCAGACGAGTTCCTGATCCGAGTTGGCGGGACCAACACTGCAGCACTGCAGGGCTGCTGTTGCAAGGGAGCGAAGGTTGGTAGAAGGCAGCTCCGTGGCTGGGTTAAGGAATTGGGACATGGGTGTCCCATGCCATCAGAGTTGCCCTGGGGTATCAGAGGGGCTGTGGCACGATACCAAGACACCTGAGTCCTTCTGGGCTGGGCAGGAGCTCATGGGACACCAAGAGTGGTGCCTGGTGCCTGAGTCAGGACAAACTGTACCCCTACCCAAGTTGGAGCCCTCCAAAGGGGGTTCTGCTCTAACCACCCCAACATGTCCATGGGGACTGGTGAGGCTGACAGCTGGACTTCTCTGAGGTCTCCCAAGAGGAGTCATCCTTCCCCTGAGGGGATGGCTGTGCACAGCCTGCCCCAGGGAGGTGATGGCCCATCCCCACTGTTTCCTCCTGCCCACTGCTCTCCCAGCTGCTGATGGAAGAGCAGGTTGGCCCTGGCTGCCAACCCTGACCCTGCAGCACAAAACAGTCTATCTCCTGGAAGTCTCTCTCTTCTCCTTGGTGGTCCCTCCAGCCTGTAGATGGGCCAGGAGAGACAAGGGAGATAACACCCTGCAGCTGCGTATCCCTGAAATACAGCCTTGTACTTAGGAATGGGAGATTTTCTCAGGTCTCTGTCCAAGGAGGCATTTCTCAGATAAAAGCAGAGCCAAAGTCCCAGACAAGCTCTTAGCTTCTTCCTTGCTGCAGGAAAAAGCAACTAGGGTGACCAGGAGCTGCCCCCCATGATAGCTAAGGAGGGTCTGCTTGGGTTGCTCTGCTGGCAGGGATTGAGCCAGGGCAAAATGCCACTTTCTCAGGTGCCTCTTGCTTCCCACTGGCCTGATCCTGCCCTGGGTTTTTCTCTGCCCTCCAGGAGAAGATCCGTGATCCCTTCCAGCTGCTGGAGCGGCTGACAGCCGCAGGTCCCGCCTGCTGTCCTGGTGGCACCTGTGGTCCCTCAGGGTGCTGCTGAGTGGCAGGTGGTGCCCCCACACCGTTGGAAGCCAGCAGGGTGAGAGGACTTGGCCCCAGTGACATCTTCCACCTGAGAGCAAATACATGCCTGAGCTCAAAGGCTGTGTGCTTGTGGCTGCCACAGGGCCGGGGGGTGCTGTGCTTCCCTGGCAGGGCTGGTGGGGCAGGTTGTGCCTGGTTGCAATGAGGACCCGTCCTCTGGGTCCCCTCACTGTGGGGCTGGCAGTGGCAGTGCGGCTTGGGCACACAGGCAGGGACAGTCTCTGTCTCGCTTGCAGCCCTGCAGCCTGTTCCAGGAGGTGGGGATTACTCTCTCTTTCCCTGTGCAGCACCACTGAGGTTTCTTTTTTTTCCCCCAGACTCCATCTAGTTGGAAAGCCCCAAGTCCCTTGCACGCATCACACCTGTGGAGTTTTGCAGGGAAATACAGTAATTCTGGAAAAGCAGAAATGTGTCCAGCTGCGTCCCACAGCAGACAAAGAGTAAGGTGCAAGGGCTTTGAGTCTGTGGTGGGAGGTGATGGGCTGCATTCCTGCTGGCCAGCATGAATCCTACAGGACCTGGCCCGCAGAAGGTGTTTGGGAAAGGTTGGGGGCTGCTGAACATCTAAACTTAGAAATGAGGGACCATTTCCACCCCTCCTCACACAGTAATTTTCCAGGAGGGACCAAATTTCCCATCTCTGCCACTTAAACATCATTTTGCTGTGACATGGGGGAAGTTAAGAAGCAAAACCCGATAAAATTTGGGTTCAAAAAGAAACATGGGCCAGTGCCAAGGATGCTCTGCAGTAGCAGTAGCAGTGGCTGAGGAGGTTCCAAGTGTTCAGGACACCTGAAATTGTTGTGAAATGGTGTGGAATGACCTCACTGATGGGACCTTGGGAGGAAGAAGCTGTTTAATACACACACCCCACCCCGCCCCCAGCCCTCTTCCTGGATTACTTACAAAGACTTCACCCAAGTCCCCAGACAGCTCATCCTGGGAGGTTTGCAGCAATTAGCTCCTGCTATCAAAGATAGCCTTCCCAGTGGGAACGGAAGAGCAGGTGGGGTGGGGGGGGGGTCCTACCAGCAAATCCCTTCATTAAAAAGACATGAGTCCCTGGCGTGGCCTTTCAACTTGCCTGGGAAGAGCTGCACCCACAGCGAGATCCCCGCTCTGTGCATACAGAAAAAGGCCACAGGTTAAATGCCACTGCATTTACATAGCACTGTGTTTCTCCCAAATTCGCAGCATGTCAGGGAGGAAGCAGCTAAGAGAACTTGACTTTGTTGTGGAGCATTAGAGGTCCTCACCAGGCTGTGGATGCAGTGGTGTCCTCTCTGCCTGGCTTTGCTTGTGCATGCACAGCCTTGGGGTTTTCAGCCCCCAATGTATGAAAAGAGGAGTCCTGCAGCCCCATCCCATGTGAGGAACCCCAACATAATCTGTCCAACATCCCAGTCTGTGTATTTTGGTGATTGTAGAGATGGCCCAAATCCTGTTCTCCTAGTGTGAAGCTCTGCAGCATTGGTGTCCTCCCTCGGCAGGCAGACAGGGTATTGTGATGTCAGCAGCCAGAAGTTGTGGGTCTGATCACCCCGAGGGGAAAGGGAAGGGATTCCTGAGTCCCTGTTCACTGTGGTTAGCAGGGTGTCGCTGTGGCTCAGGGACACCTGTCACCTCCCTGGGGGACCGGGCCTGCAGAACTCCCTCAGGATGAGCTGAATGAGATTTGGAGATTTGTGGCTACGGCCCCCAGAGCACCGTGCTCTGCTCCCACACCGTATTGGGTTGTTCTACACAACTTATTCTTCCATTTCCCAAGCACTTAAACAGAAGGGAGGTTGTTTTACCTCCTCTAAAGGGTGTCAGTCACCACAAGCCACACTGGCTGTTCCCATGGCTGTTTGTCTCTGGCTCTCCGGGATGCTGAACTGTCTCCTGGTTCCTTCACGACTGATGGACATGGAGCGATGGCGACCGGGTGTGGGGTGTGTGTTGGCACAGCAGCCGTGGCCTTGGGAACAGCGGGGCTCTCAGGGCGGCGGGACATGGCCCACGGTAATTTACAGGTGCCCTCCGTGCATCCATGCACTGAGGATGAGGGGAGCGGGACCACCGGGGCGGCTTTGAAAGTCCTTAATGGGAGCTCCAAACCCCGGCCCCGCTCACCCCACGCCCCGGCACGGGGCGGCGGAGCAGAGCAGAGGTGAGGGAGGAGCGCGGCCCGTCCGTATTCAGTATGTAACGGTTAATTCCGCTCTCCGGCGCGACACAACCGAGGAGATGTCGGGGCGGAGGGTGCCCGGGGGTCGCAGTGCGACGGCTCGATTTCTGAACGTCTCACGCTACTGCACCGGCGGCGGCTCGGGACCGACCGGGGAACGGGCACAGCTGAGAGAGCCGCCCCGGCCGCAGCAGATCGCGGCGGGAGGCACCGGGATGCGCCCCGTCGGGCCGCGCCTGCGAGGCGCAGCGGAGCCGCCAGGGGGCGCTGCGCGACCGCCGACCGGTGCGGCGCGGGGACACGGGGCGGCGCTCCCGGGCCGCTGAAAGGGGGGAGCGGCGCGGCGGGTCCGAGGGAAGCGGCGGTCGCCGTGGACCGGGCGGGAGCAGAGGGGGGAGCGGGATCGCCCGGCCAGTTCGGCCGCCCCGTGCCCCAGG
>VXAZ01002700.1:677744-861430 GCA_013399875.1 Gymnorhina tibicen
GGCGGCGGGTCGGCGGGCAGCGGCGGGGCCCCGCAGCGCTGCGGCATCCGCACCTCGGACATCATCATCCTGCCGCACATCGTGCTCAACCGCCGCACCTCGGGCATCATCGAGATCGAGATTAAGCCCCTGCGCAAAACGGAGAAGAGCAAGTCCTACTACCTATGCACCTCCGTCTCGGCCCCCGCCGCCGCCGCCCTGGGGCCCGGGGCTCCCGGAGGGCTGGTGGGCGCCGAGGGGCCGGCGGGACCCCCGCCCTGGGGTGAGACCACTTGGATCTACCATGACGGCGAGGACACCAAGATGATTGTGGGCGAGGAGAAGAAGTTCCTGCTGCCCTTCTGGCTGCAGGTCATCTTCATCTCGCTCCTCTTGTGCCTCTCGGGCATGTTCAGTGGCCTCAACCTGGGCCTGATGGCCCTGGACCCCATGGAGCTGCGCATCGTGCAGAATTGTGGCACAGACAAAGAGAAGAACTACGCCAAGCGCATCGAGCCTGTGCGGCGTCAGGGCAACTACCTGCTGTGCTCCCTCCTGCTGGGCAATGTCCTGGTCAACACCACGCTTACCATCCTGCTGGATGACATTGCCGGCTCTGGGCTGGTGGCCGTGGTGGTCTCCACCATCGGTATCGTCATCTTCGGCGAGATCGTGCCGCAGGCTATTTGCTCTCGGCACGGCCTGGCCGTGGGCGCCAACACCATCTTCCTCACCAAGTTTTTCATGATGATGACCTTCCCGGCCTCCTACCCCGTCAGCAAGTTGCTGGACTGTGTCCTGGGCCAGGAGATCGGCACGGTCTATAACCGTGAGAAGTTGTTGGAGATGCTGCGGGTCACCGACCCTTATAATGATCTAGTCAAGGAGGAGCTCAACATTATCCAAGGAGCCCTGGAACTGCGCACCAAGACTGTGGAGGACGTGATGACTCCCCTCCGAGACTGCTTTATGATCGCCGCCGAGGCTGTGCTCGACTTCAACACTATGTCCGAGATCATGGAGAGCGGTTACACCCGCATCCCTGTTTTCGAGGGTGACCGCTCCAACATTGTGGACTTGCTCTTCGTTAAGGACCTGGCTTTTGTGGACCCCGATGACTGCACGCCGCTCAAGACCATCACCCGCTTCTACAACCACCCGCTGCATTTTGTCTTCAATGACACCAAGCTCGATGCCATGCTGGAGGAGTTCAAGAAAGGTGGGCTCGTGCCTGTGGCGGGGGCGCGGTGGGGAGGTGCTGCTCGGTGGCGGTCAGCATCTACCTACTTGCAGCAGGGGAGCTCTGCAGGGGGGCCTCTGGGGTTCCTGCTCATGGAGGGATGTGGGAAGGTGCATTCTGGACAGTGAGTGACCGGTATTTAGGCATCTGCCAGATCTGCTCATTCCCTGGGCCAGAAAGCTGATCCATGGCTGGGATGTGCCCCCAGCCTTTTTTCCCCCACTGCACTGGGATGTGTGTGTGGGCATGGTGCCAAGCAAGGTTGTTTTCTTTCTTGCTTTTTCCACTCATCTGTCCGTTATAGTGAGAACCGCTGACGGGAATCCGCGTCCATTCCTTGGCTGTGTCTTCTCTGTGCTTTTTCAGCTGGCCTGACGGGGAGGAGTGGGTGGGCTGCTCGGGTGCCTTTCAGGCTCAGTGCACACACGTGCTGAGATAAACAAGGCATTTTAAGCTCCATTCATAGGCTCAGCCAGCCAACCTCAGCTCTCTGCTCGTGTTCCAGTTACTTTGATTGACACTTTGATCTTGTAACTCATAAATCATTTCAGTGTGTTAAAATATATTCCGAAGCACCTGTTGGTGCTGCACTTCAGAGTTACAGGTCTTTTTCCCCAGGCTTCCCTGTGCCTCAGGACCACAGGCTCAGCAGAGACATGACCCTTTCTACCTCTTTGGTGTAGCTTGTGTGTTAGTTGCATCAGAACGACTGAAGCTTTCCGCCTTTGTCTTAATTGTAGGTGGTGCTGACTTGACAAATGCATCTTAATTCTTGTTAGAAGCTCTTGCTTATGAGAAAGGAAAAACCTCTTTTTGGTTTCCTTTTAATATCTGTTCTTCTCTGCAAGCCAAATAATAATGTTCTCTGGCCTGTGCAGAAGGGAGCTTTCAAAGTAGTTGTTAAGTGAAATTTCAGATGGTTTGGATGTGTGGACTCCTGTGCTGGAAAAAGAAAGGCCATTTGGAGTGCCACCAGACTGTTAGTACCCAGGGAGATCCGATCAAAGTACCACGGAACAGCTTGGTTCCTGGGAGGTGATTTGCTTGAGAGGGGAAATCTAGTGGGGAATATTTGAGTTCACCTTTTATTAACTGCAAAAGTTACCTTGAAAAAAACTTTGTGAATTGGTGAATATTCTTTCCAGATAAGTTTAAATTACAACTGAAGTTTCAGGTGCTGTTTTGTCCACATGCTAAGCTCTGGTGTCATGGCATTTGATCTTCTTCATTCTGTTTAACTCAGTTTTGGGGATTTGGAGGGTTACCTCATCTTTATTTCACTTTGTGGATAGAAGGTGAACATACTCCTGCTTTTTACCGACCAGTGCAGCAGTGGTTATCTTTTTCTCTTTCAGTCTGTGTGTAGAGATGGGGAAGTCTTACTTGGTTTTGGAGGTGTTGAAGGAGAGATGAGGGAAAGCCTCCCTCAGCTGTGGTTTCTATGCTGCAGGATCTGCAGCTTGGATGTGGGAAACTCAGTGATGTCACTTAACTGTTGGCTGGTTAAGGAGGTTTTTGCTGCATGTGCAAGTAGAGGTTGGTTCTTCTTCCCCTCAGTCCCTGTTGTTCACACTCCAGATAGCACAATAGGGTTTTTAGCCTGTAGTGAGACTTGTGGATGTTTTCTAGTTCTGTATGCTGCAATGTGTCTGAAGAAATGGATGTTACGTTGGCAGTTTATTTCCCTGGTCTGAAAGGATGGAATGCACTCCTGTGTGTTAGCATAGCAGCCCTTTTACTTAACAGCTGGGAGAATTAGGTGTGCGCTTTAATCCTGCGAGTGTGGCTAAGCCAAATGCCCCCTTACAGTTCCTGAAACTGGTGCCTAAAATAGGCTTCTTAAAAATTCTCCTGGGTGGCTTGGAAGGTGCAGACTGGAGATCACTTTCCCTGGTAGCCAGAGGGCTTCTCTTGCCTGCGCTAGGAAGCATCCCAGTAGCACAAGTTTAGGATCACTTCCTAACGTGTGTGTTCCCTCCTGAGATAGCTGAGTCCTGGAATAGTCTCTGTAGTTGGGAATTAATTCAGGCTCGTTTGAGCATACTTAAATGTTTACTCCAGAGTCGCTATGCTGGTTGGTCTGTATGGGCAAGCCCTGTGTTAGGATCAGCTCTGTCCTAACTGGTTTCCCTTTAAAAAGTGCAGATATAGTGGAAATAAGTGGCTTCCTTTGTGTCCTTTGAAATGAATGTAAATAACTGATAGCTGGCTTGATCTGGCATAGCGCAGTGTCTTTTGCAAGAGCGCTTCCAACTTTCTTCTTCAGAGCAACCTTGCCAAATTCCCATGAGAATGTACAAATTAAGGGTGAGAGTCAAATTGCACATTACTCTCCAGTAGAGTGTTGGAAATAAATAAGCTTACAGTTCTTAATCATTCCCTTCCCATCACTGATCTTCTGCCCCAGCCAGCTTGCTTCAAAAGTCACAAGTGTGTCTTTTTTTGATACCCAGGCCCCTGCTACCACTGTTGGGTGCAACAGGCAGCTCGTGTGATAGTGCTGTTAGTTAATAATCAGTTAATACTTTAATTGATTTGAGGAGAGAGGATGGTTTCTTTTTTGGTAATTAGCTGGGTAGGTGGTGTTTTGAAACTCACATTTTGGGCAGAAGCAAAACATTCTTAACCTAAATATGGAATGGAGGCTTACAAGGAGGAGATTAAAAGCCAAACACGGCAGGATATACATTCTTATGCTGTTGCAGAAGATGAAATGGGTAGCTCTGTAGTTGTTCTAATGCTTAGGCTGAACAGCTGGAGGATTTGGTGGTGGGCCTATTGTTAACATTCTTTGACCACAATTGCAAAATAAGTATCTGTTTCACTTCCACGCTGCCAGGCAAGAAACTTAATTTTAAGAGAGCTTCAGCACATTCCCACTCCCTTGCTGCTCGAATCTCCTAAAGTGTGAATAAACATGATTCCTGAAACAGTCCACAAACAAGCTTCTCCTCTAAAAAGCATGGTTTTCTTGCAAATAAATAAATAAATAAATAGCTTTTGAAATAGGCGTGATTTTTCTGTTCTAAAAACAGACCTTAAACCTCTACAAGAGCTGTCAAATTCACTTGCCTACAGGTTGAGCAGGCGGAGTGCTTAACTTGAATTCAATCATTCAAATTTAATGCAAGTGAGTCTAAGGTACCTTTTCTACTGACCTAGGGAAGGACCTGCCTGACTTTGCTCAGAGCAAAGAGGTATCTTATTTGAAATGAGCTCACTCCCAGCTAATCTGATGTTGGCCATTGCTGTAAAGGGGAGCAAGGCGTTACCTGTTCCAGGACTGATTTGTGTCGTGGCTCCTAATCTGCAGCAGGGAGTGAAAGAGCCACAGAGTCATTTTTGGAAAGAAGCTGGTGAACTGTCTCCACTGATCTTCTTTTTCTTGTAGACATGTGTGGACCTGCTTTTTTTTGTTGTTGTTATTTTCTGTTCCTTTTTGACAGCCTTCCTAGGTCTCTGCTTAAATGCTCTCTGGCAGTTGCTCTTGGTGTTTTTCACAGGCAGATCTCTGCATGTATGATCCTAAATCCAAAGCTTTCTACTTCTAGCTCCCTATCTGCTGGAGCTACAAAAATTCAGCTTGAAAAGCCTCATGTTGTAATACTAATATTTCAAGATTGGCCCACTTTCTGCAAGCCATTGTACAACTGTGTTCCTGGATGGCTTTGGAGGGCAGCAGTTTCTCAGTTGGAGTTCTCCTTATCTGGGGACTTTGAGTCATATGTTTTGATCTTACTTATATCTGTTTCCACTATTATTTTATACTACAGATCAGAGCTTACTAACCTGTTGCAAAGAAGGCACAATAACTGTGCAGCAGTTCTGAGCTCTTGTTTTCCGAATCACATGGCAGCCTTGAGAAAACTCCTAGATTCCTTACCGAAATCACTGCCAACTGGACCTTGAAAGATCCTTCTTTCCTAAAAACATTGTTGTATTTAGCTTGATTGGTATTTTCTTCAGGCTCTGTTGTTCTTGTGTTGTCTGGTTTTAGTAGCATGTATGTTTGGTGGCTTTATTGAGAGTGGATATTGGGGAAAAATGTTGTCCATTTCTTTTCTTGTTCCTCTTCCCCCTCAAAAGAAAACTAAGCCCCAGCAGCCTGAAACATAAACTTCTGACTTCTGAGTGCAGAGAAGAATACCTAGACCTACTTCTCTTTTGAGCATATAGATCCTCTTTTTGGAAACAGGTAGGATAGCAAGTAATTCATAGCCCAGGGATCCAAAGTTCTGCATTACTGTTGTTGGTCTGAGGAGCTTTTTTTGTTATTAGGTCACTTATCTTTCTGGTGCAGCTCTAATCCAGGTTTGTAGGTGGCTTCTTTTCTGGTTCCTTTCAAGTTTTATGACCTGCTGAATCTGAGTCCAGTCTTCCCTTGAGTAACTTTGATTTAGTAGGTCTGAATGCTCGCTTTCTAGTTTATCTAGCAGGTTGACTGTCTCCTGGGCGCTTTTTCCGTGTAACCCTGTGACTGCAGCATTACGAGAAAGTGGAAGAAACTACATAAATCCTTTCTGGGATTATGAAAGGCACGTAAAACTTCTTGGAAAACAATATCGTTTTCAAGGCTGCTTAGCTAATAAAAGGCACCTCCTCTGATCCTTTTGGGAAAATTCATATGACAGAGAGGGTGTTGAGGAGGTCCAGTGGAGACTTTTCTGTGTGAAAAGAGTAGGGGAGTGGTAGGTGGGAAGGAATTTGCCACCAAGAAACAGAAGTCTTAGCATGCTATGCCTGCAGATTTATTCCCTGAACAGAAATTGCATGTGGGGGTGGGGGTTGCCTCGTGACAAACTGTTCCTTGGCTGTCTGACAGTGCAGCACCCGCAGGTACTGCACTGCCAAGAGCTTTGCTGGCCTTGCAGAGCTCCTGGGGGATGCGTGCTCATTCCACTGGAGAGCAGCGGATGTGGGTTACTGCAGGCAGCCCTCCTGCTGGTATGCTGAAGGAGAGGCGCCAAGGGGAATGCATTAGGGAACAGCTCCAGTTCTTCCTGGGCTTCCTACTGGGAACATTTTATAGGGACCAGGAGAAGAGAGGCTACTAGGAGAGCAGCCTTTGTGAGGAGCCCAGCTGAGGACTCCTTCTGCTGCTGAGAGTAGGAAGAAACGTGTTTCAGGTGGGGAGAGGAGTAAATGAATTAAATGGCTTGAGCAGTAGAGGTTTGATGCCCATGTTGGATACGATTCTTTGATTGCTTTTTAACTGATTGTTCGCAACTCTCATCGTTCGACAAACACAAGAAGTTGCCTTTTCCTCCCCTCAGCTGTTTGCTCAGTTAGCAAATGCTTTCCTGTGCTGAAGCTGATGGGAGTGAATTCCACCACAAGTGAACCATGCTCCTATCTGCTTTCTCTGTGTCTGTAAAGGTTATCTGTAATAGGCACAGATGTAAACTTCAGGTCAGTCTGTGCAGCCAACAACATTTCACAGCCGGTTTTGGAGCAGGATAGACCAAAGAGGCAGAATGTCAACTTCTGAACAAATTCATTAGTGTAGGAAACTGCTCAGGTAGTTTAACCATTGCAGTGTCCTTCCAGGTCTGAGATTTTTTTTGAGTTTCATTTTTTTCTCTGCTGACATGAGGTTCTGAGGAGCAGAACATTTTTTCAGTGAGCTTCAGTTGACTCTGAGGGCATAAGAACAATGACAGCGAATCCTCTGCAGTAGGTCATTTCTGACAATGGCTGAGGCTGCTTAGAGAAAGTATTAGAAAAAAGCCAATTTATTTTGTTCCCCACGGAAGCTTACTGATCTCATCAGGCTGTGATTCAGGAAGTTCTGGGACTAAAGATACTGTCTTTATTAAACAGCCCTAGATACTTATTTCTCTCTGTGAGCATGTCTCATCAACACTGAACCTTTGTCAGCTCTTGCACAGAAACAAACACCAGTAGTGGGTGTCTCCTGTCTGTAGCTGTGTAGTGCTAGTGGCAGAGAGAGGTGGGTCTAGAAGTACGTTTCTGATTGTCAGTTCTGTATGAAGCCATGCAAAGGTAGGTTTTGTTTTGTCAGTCTATGGTATCACTCTAGCTGGTAATTTAGGAAATGAGGGCGTGAGCTACCTCACACTTCATATGTGTTAAGAGCCCGAGTTCCCTCCCTGTGTTGTTGAAGGAATCATTATAGTGAGGGGAAGTATTGTGGGGGTTATTAGGCTGCTTAACTTGGAGCATCAATGCCACTAGGCTGTGACAAGATCTACTAATCTTCCTGGTGTTGTCTGGTGTCAGATTTTGTCTTGCTCACTTGGAGGGCACACTTCCCAGGAATTAAGACCTGGAGGATTCAAAGTCTCACTACTTCACCTCTTCTAAACATTTAATGTCTGCTCAATATTAAAGAGTCCTAAGTCAGTCTTACAGCAACTTAAGGGATCAAGGATCAAGTAGGACGAGAGTGAAAGCAGTGGCTGAGCAGTGTCGAGTGAGTCTATACACCACCCAGCTGTGCTTTTTTCATTAATACTTAGCAAGAGCTCACTTTTGCATTTGCTTATGTGCCTCTACAGAGCTGTGGTGCAATTGCCAGTCTAGGTAGGCCAATTGCACTTCTACTATTGAGTCCCTTCCAATTTCACTAATGGAGCTTGTAAAACTAGCCCTCAACACAGAATACTCTGAACCATACCCCAGTGAGTGCGACCTGGCACTCTTGTTAATTTGACAAGGTCCTGAATTACAGCCTACCAGCTACAAATAGGAGTGTAAATACTTGGTGCTAATGAGCTACTGCCCACAGCACATGGCTAACAGTCCATACCAGGTGGTTGATCCAGCCTGGCTCCTGCCAAGGTCACTGAGTCATTTCAGGACTATCAAGTGATGGGGTTTTGTTTCACTTTTCACCAGTTTATAATCATAGAAAATGAGATGCACAAATCTGTCATTAACCTTCTTCTGGAGGAATGCATCTTTTCCCTTGGCCAAGAAATCTGCATGGCCCAGTATTTGGTAGAAGAAGCTGTGCTGGGAATAAACTAGGGCTAAGTGTGATGGTGTACAAAGCATCTGTGAGAAGGGCATGAAAAGAAAGACTGGTTAAAGAACTATAAGGGGCAGAGATGACCTCATCACCTCAGTGTAGGTGGTCTTATAGAGAGGTAGATGTAGGGAAGAGAAAAGGGATGGCTTGGAACAGGTGAGGTGTTCCTATAGTGTTCTAAATAGCTTTTTGTACAACACGGAGTAATAAAGTTCTGATTCTGCAAAACACTTGTTACGAGTTGAGGCAGAGGAACTGAAGTTTTCCCATAGCTTAAAGAAACCCCCAAAACCAAAACCAAACACCAACAAGAAACCCACCTAAACCCCCTCTAATGTTATGACTCCAGGACATCAGGCCATACCGTGTCTTTCACAAAGTGGGCTTAAAAGGACCAGGTCCCTATTTGACACTCCAGCCTGAAACACAAAGTTGCAATAGCAGAAGGAGAGATGGCAGTGAGATGCATCATGCTTGAAGAGCAACTGAATGTTCTTTTTGACTTGCCACTGGGGTTGCATGTACCAAATGTTCTTAACACAGTGGCCAGGTCAGCTTATCTTTGCATTCTTGGTTCTCAGTAATAAAGAAGCTTTGATTCTTTAAAAATTGCCTCCATTAACTCTTTCCTTTTTTTTGTCTTCCTTTACTCAGAAGTATTCTCTTCCCTATTTGTGGCTTTGTCTGTAGTAGCTTTCTGCTCTGAAGGATCATTGGTAGGGGCCCTTTGGAATCTTTGAACCATTGTTGTCGTGTTTTCTGTTAAAATGATCTGGGAGCCTTCCAGAGTTTTGGTAGACAGACAGATTTCACTGAAGTGAAGAATAACTTCCAGGATTTTCCACACTTCCATGCTGTCTATGTGGCATCATATAGGTTGTTTGCCTTTGAGGGTTGGGTTGTTGTAGTACACAACCTGTAACGCCAGAGGTGTTTCTTTGTCTGGGTTGGCTGGCATGTTGAAATTGGGATTCTTACATGGGTGTTTGTGGTTATTTTTGTGATTTAAAAACATGACTCAGACTTGCTCTTCACCTACTGGTGATGATACCTACTTGAAAGGACTAGTGAAAGAATACTAGAAAAACAACTTGTCTTGTAACCAGCTTGTCTTAAAATATCCAAGCCCTAGATTAAACAGAAACCTCAAAACAAAGAAAGCTTGTGTGGTTGGGACTTGTGTCGCTTTATATTGAAGCATTTCACTTGTGAATTGTTTGCTATAATGATTTCAGTGTTTATGAAACAACAGCCCTTCTCATCAAGGAATTTTATTTTGAAGGACAGAGTAAGTGTGATGCCTGTCAATCTGGGAGCTGAAACCTGATGACTGAGGAAGCTGCAAGAGTTTACAAGTTAACAGGACTCTGCCTCAGTTACTAATTAACTAGGGAAGAGCTTTGCTCCAGCCAAAGGCACTGGGGCCAGGAGATGAACACATACATTCAGCACAAAAGATCTCTATAGTTAAGTTTTCTGTAACACTTTCTGTTGGGATTGCACCATTCTTTTGCTGGCAGTCCCAAAAGGAGCCACTCTTCAAATGAGAGTGGTGTGAGAACATTGCTCTTTCAGGGTGAACAGTGCCCTTGAGACTGGGCTCCTACTTCCTTGAGGTTCTTCCCCACAGGAAGTGTGAATGAAAGTTGTGGTTTTCTTTACAGCGAGTTTTTTATGGTGATATAATCTCTTATAATGATGTGACAGAGCCTTTTGTGACAGCTGATCTTTGTGGAGGTGACCAAGGCTTTATTTTCCCCATGTGTCCATGGGTAATGAGGGCAACAAAAATGCTGGTTCTGCCTTGGTTGGATACTCTGCTGCCAACAAACAATTTTAAGAAGGATCTTGCCATTTCTGGTTTTCTTCCAGGACTCCACCTCCGGCTTTCAGAAGATTGTCCTGCCTACCCTTTGCACTGGGGGGGTTCAAAGTGCAGCCTGCAGGACCCCTTTCCATGCAGCAGTTATGTGAGGACAAGTTGCCTGCTTTTATTGCTTGTGAATTGCTTGTCAGCGATTTCTAGATTCCTACAAATAGGAAGAAAATCTGCTGGTGTGAACTTGTTCTTGATAAAAATTTACAATCTGGCATTGAAAGTAGGTGTGGCTGTGGGTTTTAAGCAAGCTGCAGGCTTAGTTCTTCCTATCTTGCCTGGGACATCTTTCCATTGGAAACAAGAACAGCTCTTACAGTTACAATTCCCACACACAGCAAGTGCAGACAGGGACCTTCAGTTGATATTACAGGGCATCTAGTAAAGAGGCTTCAGTTCAATTTTTTACTAGTTAAAGTAGGCCAGAATTGTGAATTAGAGTTATTCAGTAGCTCTAACTTGAACTCCAAGGCACGTCACTGAGTTTTTGATTCAAGGTGGATAAATTAGTGTGATATGTTTTGCTCTCTGAATTTGTGTGGGGTTTTTTTTCCCCTGGTGTGTAACGGAGGTATGTGTACAAATAAAGCTTTTTGGCTTTTTGACTTTCAGCTTTTATTTAAATGTCTTGATGCAGTGTGTGGGGATTGGGTGAGGAAGAATCTCTGAATGGACCTTGAAAACTCACTGCATTAGGTCTTCCTTTTCTTCCAGCAGAGCAGAGGAGTAAGGGATTCCTCGCTGGAAGGTGGGGCAGTGGACTGTGAGTAGCTCACCATGTGGACTATATGGTTGTAGAGGTATGGGATTTATGCTGTTTTTCACATGTGATCTGGTCTTGTGTGCTGGTTCCCTACCCTCATGGGGAATAACTTTTATCTTCTTGTTGATGTTCTAATTTGCCTGGAGCCTTTTGGAGTGGTTAGGTTTGAAAACACTAATTTCAAAACAGTGAATTTCAAGAACTTCACACTGCTCATGGGGAGTATTTTTTTTTTCCTTCTCTTAGTGTTGAAGAATTGCTTATGCTATGTGGATGGGATTTCTCCTAGAGAAATCAAGATCCCTGTCCAAATCATTGTCTGTATCTCTCAATAAAAATGCTGTACAGTGTACTTCAGACTCAGTGTCAGCTACTAAAGGTTTTAGTGCTCACTTGCAAGAGAAATAGGAGACTTTCTTGTATCTCATGTAGAGGAAAGCCAGCTACTGATCTTTCTGTACTAGTGTGTTTGTGTTTTCCTGTGACCCTTACAGGGATCACAGCCCACCTAAAGCTCTGATCCCATATGATGGGTCCAGCCTCTCCATCATAATCAGGACTGACAGTTTTCTAGGTCCTTCTGTTCGTTTGACAGAGGCCCAGAGGGGATTTGCAATCACTAATGTAAAACTGCTTTACCAGTAGCTTACTAGTTTAATTCAGCTTGAGTTGTGTTGTCTGAAGGCTCCCAAGGACAATCTGGAAATGGAGAAGTTGCACAGTTCACCCTGTAGGCAGTCTTGGTGTGGGGTGAAGCTTCCCAGCGTGGGAATCCCCTGAGGTTAGAGCTTGAGGAAGGCAGCTGTGGCAGTGAAAAAACTTAATTACCTACTGGATGCAGGCTCCAAGAACTACAGCAATCTGTTGCTTGGTGCCAGTCGTAGAGTTGAACCTGTGAGTGCACTTGTAGTGTGTGCAGTCAACGAGCAAGCACACAGAGTAGCTTTCTTTTTCCCTGCTTTCTTCAATGCCCCTGGGGTTAAGGGTGGGGATGAAGGTTTCCCTGTGCTGTGTGATGCACCACGGATGGGAATCCCAGTCTCTCCTCCTCCTCTCTGCATGGGAACACTTGCTGTGCATGGGATGAGAGGTCTACCAGGAGAGCTCTGATGTCAATGGCTCTCTTCTGTTAATGTGTTTTTTTTCTTTCCAGAGCAGCTGTTTTGAATTTTCCAGTCTTTGCTGTAATCTTTGAACAAGCTTTATTTTATTATGAGAGAGACACTGCGGAAGCGTGTGGGGTAGAGTGAAGACACGCATACATTTGAGTGTTGAGGGCATTTTCATTTCTGACTCCTGGACTGGAAACTGGGTTTAAACTTGTTGCTTGCCTGCTGTTTGAACATGGTCCAGTGGTAAGAGGCTTTAATACATTTCTTCTTTGCAAATCATCAACCTCACATCTTCCAGGAAAGGAAAGAATTTGGGAGTACAGCTTCCAAGAGTAATAGCCTTCTCAGCCCTATGCAATGCACAGGCTCCAACCAAAAAGTTCCAAGGAAAATATTCAGAAAGGGGGAAGTTGTCTAGCTGTAATTCCTGATGGTTTTGTATTTAAACCATTTGGCTTTGCAGAGAGATCAGTACATGTTTTTTTTTTCAGACAGACATGCAGCCATCCTGGAACTAATAACTATGTGGACTATCTTAGTCCAAACATGGGTTAGAGAAATTAAGAAAATGTCTCTTACCAAGTTCGTATTGATGATGCTCTGTAGTTTGCCATTGTTCCCACTATCTGATTAATCTCTACCTGGAAACACACTTGAAAGTATTGGAGGCTGTTTCTAGGTATCCTGTTTTCTACTTGAATCCACCTCCTGATCAGTAGAAAGAGTTGAGTGCCTTGAGCAGTGCTTGAAAGGTTCAAAGGAGGATGCTGAGCAAAGAGCCACCATGAAGAAGCTGGTAGGCTTAGGGATTTCAGTGGTGTCTGGGTCTATTTCCTTTGAAAGCACTGGGACAGCAGTGTCCTGCCAATTTTCTGAGTGAACATTTAGGAGGGAATGAAGTACTTTAAACTCCAAAGATTCTTATAAGAAATGAGGTTATCTTAACCATCCTCTCCAGTGCTGCAGTTAGTAGTTGTGACAAGGAATGAGTGTGTACTGTGATTAAACATGTACTCTCACAGTTAGAGGCAGCATGTTGTTCCTGGGAGGAAGAACTCTCGCTGTGGTAATTCTTGTGAACAATTCTCCTAACAAAAGGAATTCTCATCTCAGTGTTTTCTGTGACTTTGAGGATGATTGGGGCATTAAAATAATCCCCAAGATAATGACCAGATGCAAAAGTTCTTACAAATAGGAACAAACTTGTTTTGGGTTTGGTTTTTCTTTTTTAATCCTTGTAAAACTGAGACTTAATTTTCCTATTCCTGCAATTTTTTCCTTCAAAATGGAAAAATGACCAAAGGAAATCAAGGGTGTAACTGCTTCAACTGAGTTGAGAGCTGGGCAAGGATAAAGTGGTGGGTTTTATCTTTTGGATTTCCTAGCACTGTCCGAAGTTGTAGTTGATTGTGATGCCTTCTCCTTGTGCTTCAATTACTTTGCTGTAGAACGAGGACTCATTCTTATCCCTTCCCCTTATAGCAACTGAATTGGTTTTGTGGGAGCCACTATGTTTCAGCTTGTCTACTGTAATTTAGGTTCTATAATAGGAGTTTGGTTTAACGTTCATGTAATACCTTCATTGCATGATGATTGCAACTTTCTTTAGACTGACAGCCCCTTCAATGACTCAGATTTTGTTTCTCTTGCCCTGAGTTCCTTGGCTGTCAATGTCTTCAGTGTTTTCACTCTCCGTTTTCAGATCACTGTGTAGTTCTCCTGGCACTCTTTGTTGGCAGTAGGTGAGGAAAACCAGAAAGAGACTAGGCGACAGATGAGACAAGGCCATCCACTAGGCAAGTGTGTGGAGACAGTTAAGGTGACTGCCCCATGGTTAGTGCTCTGTTCTGTGCAGCTTTATGGCTACTAAAATTGCTGCTGTAGAGTTCATTGTTGGGTGCTTTCTTACCTCTTACAGACACAGAGAGGTGTGATCTGTTGTTTTTTCTTTACTCTGTCAGAGATGCCATTTATCCTTTCATCCTGTGCTGCTTGGCTTTTGCTTTCAGACCGTTTTAAACTAATGTCCAATTTAGGATTAATTACGTACTAAATATTTTTCTGTTTTTCTGGGCTGAAAACCTAGTAGGCAAGTCTTTAAATGGCAAGCCTGTTAGTGCTGGAATTCCCAATGTTGAGGGATATGCAGGTGACTGTCCTTTTTTCTTCTTGGTGACAAGGTGGTAACCCAAGTATGATTAAATATGTTGGCTCCCTCATGAACCAGAAAGTCTTGAGCTCTTATTCCTGGTGCCACTGGAAAGTTGTTCTTGCACCATGGACAGGTCAGTTATACCAGAGGGTAACACTGCCCTGTTCCTCATTGCTACCCATTCCAAGGAATCTTGAGCAAGCTGGCTAAGAGGGATGCAGTGGCACAGATCGAAGTCTGTTCTCACTGCTGGTGAATCCTATTCATTTGGGATAAAAAGGATGACTTAGCTGGACTCTTCCCTTATTCCGTGTGCGGTGATGTGATGTGGGGAAAGTGCAGCCCACCAGGCATTTTTCAGCAATTAAGGGGGTGTGCAGGACTTGTCCTTGTGATGGTCCAACCCTGCTCTAGGGTGGTGCAGGCAGCCTCCTCCATATGCCACTCAGTGTGTCCTGCTTTTTCTGAGGGTATTGGCAGAGACTGGGTTCTGTCACTGCTCTGGTGGTTGTTCCCTAGGGTGGACTTGCCTCTGTGACACAGAATTGAAAGGACCTGTGTCCTGCTGATACCATTATCACTATGTCTCTTTATGCTTCCGTTAATAACTGATACCTGATTAAAGTGTCTGTTAGTGCAGAAGCTAGGTGTTGACTTATAATCCAGGGCACCATTTTTGCCTGCATGGAGAAATGTGCTGTGCTTGTGATCATAATGACCTGGCTCTTTATTGTTTTCTTTGACATAGGAGATAGGAACAGGAGGGAGGAGCTGAGAATTTTCCTGCTTGTTCCATTCAGAAAATGGATGTGACTGAGACAGTGTGAAGGGGTGATCTGTTTTCTCATCCCTGTCCCAGGAGTTAGGCTTGTGCAGGGAAGATGGAGACAGGGACTAGTTCATTCTTCCTTTGACTCACTAAATGAAGAGGTGAGTGAATGGTACCCTTCAGTAAAGTGTGAATTCAGAAGTCTCGTTGAAGAAGTTGCTACTGAAAGTAACAGAAGTAGATTTCTAGTTTTAGATAAAATTATTTTTCCTTAATTTTCAATCCCTTTGTGTTGGAACAGGGACCCGAAGGGAGTGATGGTGGGAGTAGGTAGGGCAGCCTTTGCAGCAAGGAGATGGGAGTGTTGCAACCTTTGAGTTGTTAACCTTTTGAAGTGGCATGGGGTAGATGTCTCATTATCCTCGCCTCAACACAGGCATGTTTTATCTGTGACATACCAAGCAAATTGCCTTTTGCCTCAGAGATGGTGCAGGGCTGTTAAACCTGTTTGGCTTCGAGGCAGTCATTCTGTGGATTCTCTTTATCTGCCCCTGTAAGGGTCAGGAGGGCTGCAGAGGCCACCTTCCTCTTCCGTGTCTGATATCTGCTCTGCAGGACCAGCACTTAAGGCAAAAGCTCCTGTGTTGGGTGAGGGCTTTTTTAGTAAGTGCTTTCCAAAATAGCAGTAGAACGTCCCTCCAGGGTCAGGGGAGGGAGCTGCAATGCTTGCGGGGAGATCTGCAGCCTCACTGAGACAAACCAGGGACTGCTGTGCTCAAGTACGATGCTTGAAGATCTAACTAGAGAAAGTGAATGTTAAACTGGGTTTACAGTTTGATTTTAAATTTGATGCTAAATTCTGGTAGCCAGTTGTCATCTGTTTTTTATTTCCCTATCAGAATAAGCTGTTTTTAACGTAAATGACTAACTGCATTAGTGTCAGTCAAAATGTTAACTTCAGCATGAAGAAACAATTGATCTGCATCATGATCACTGCCGAAATGCATCTGTGGGTATGTGGTTCTTGGTATGTCACATGTCTGTAGCAGGTGGCAATAATACTGAACAAAGCTGTGAGCATTTCTGTTTGCTTTTTTTTTTTCTCCCAGCTATTGCAAACTCCTGTGAGATTGCTGAGACAAGCCTGCATATAGGGGTGGTTGAGGAGAATCCAGAAGCCCTGGGAAGAGAGGGAAAGTAAGAAAACTGCAATTGTTCGGTGCATGGGAGAAGTTTAAAGCATAAAATACAGAAAATGAAAACTATCCTAAAAAGAAGAGTAAAACCTACTGATGAGAGTAATCATTAAAGTGTCTGACCTCCCTGTGCTGCACTTGTCACAGCTAACACGATCCTGCCTTGCTGTTTGTGCTCGCCTGTGTTTTTGGCACGTCTCTGCAATCCATTTAATGTTACCAAAGCAGGTGCCACATAAACACAAGCAAAAGAACTTTCTTCTTACTGTTCCACCAAAGGATATGACTCATTGCTGAAGGGATGGTTCATTTAGCAGAGCAACTAAACTAAAAGTATGGAATTTTTCAGGGTTTCCACTGATAACTCTTCCCCTTGGATATTTTCTGTGCTATGGATACAACTTTTGACTGTGGGCATTGGTCTATTAGGAATCGACTTGCGCTAAGTTTAATGTATGTGTATCTCATAATGCAGGTGTCTACTTGTTAGTGGAAGTCGAGCTAGATTTGAACCTGTAGAGGGTTATTGACTTGATCTTTTAATCTGTCAGCTCATTCTTCACTCCTCTTCTCTGTTTGGATGTTGTAGTTTTGAGATGTTTTTGGAAAGAGTACTGGGAAAACTTGCAAACATTTTTCAAACAAAAGATGGTTTGTCTTCATGGCTGGGAGGGTTCATTTGGACACTTGCTCTGAATTTTTTTTTTTTTGTTTGGAAAACTGAAGTTCTTAGAAGTTAGATGGCCTTGGCTTTCTTTGTTCTTTCCTCTGTCTCAGACATCTGTATCTGCTCTCTCACCGAGCTCTTTATCTTACTTGGCTTTTCTGTGGATGCCTGGAGGCCTTGGCTCACATTCTCAAGAGTGTCCACTGGTTCAAGAAGCCATTGCTGCTATCAAATTACCTTGACAGCTGTTGTCCCATTTCATATTTGCCATCCCCTCCCCCTGGCTCCCTTGTGATTTTTGGCAGAAGCTGTGGCTATTGAGCAATAAAACTTGGATCTGAGAATCCTGTTGCTGGTGGGAAAATGAGAAGAGAGCATACTAGTTAATGCCTTGCAACTTGACTTCTTGCTGATGTATAATCAGTAGCATCTTTATTTGAAAACAAAACCTACCACTAGCTACTCTGTTTGTGGATTGAGTGGATGGTTCATTTACTGCTCATCTGGAGTTGAGCCACAGGTGCTGGTCTCTTAAAATAGCACACTCTATACCAAGATGTTTATGACCAGACAAGCTCTTGATTTGGAGCTCTGGAAAAGTGCCTGTGCCTAAGGACTGCAGAACTTGGGATGTTCATGTTAATGGATGTAATCCATAAGGGCACGATCATCTTCATCTTAGTTTTATCGATGATCCTGCCTGTGTGTAACCTGGAACAGAGCTCCTGTGGTGCTATTTAGTACATATTAAAGATGACCCTAAATGGTCTTGCTTGGATTTGAATTAATAAAATATAGAGATAACATTTGTGGGCTCTCCTCTTGTGTGTGTTTGGGGATTTAATTACCATTCTTCTAAATGCAACACAAAACACTTTTGACAACTGACAGAAATGGTGATGATCTTGGGGCCAACCACCATAAGAGAGCTGCCATCTCTGTAAACCTCTCCTTTCAAGATGTTTTGCGTTTCTTTTGTCAGTTGTTTGAAAAGTTGGCTGATGCATGGCATGCTTTAATCTCTACTGATCATTCCTCTTGTCCCTGTTGGAACATGTCAGCAACTAAATTTTGTGTAACATACTGGCAAAATTAGGAAGGAAGGAAGGAGCAGATCTTAATTGGAAAGATGACTGACAGAAAACAATTAATGTATCCGGAACACTCAGTTGAGAGGAACGCATATAGGAAAAACATATGAAAAATTCTTTTGCTTGCAATGTGTTTGATTTACTTGCTGATAACATCAGTGTGAAATGTAAAGCTTGTAAAAGGCTGGATCAGACCAGCCTTAGTGCTTGTCTTACAGCTCCTAAATTGCTGTGCCAAAGTAGGAAGGCTCAACTCCTACTGAAACACGTGCTGCCCTGTTTTGTTCATGTCTGGGGAGAAGGGTACTTCAAACAGTTGGTCGATGGCTCTGCTGTGTATGAGTGAAATAATGAGTTTGGAGGGACTGTAGATTTGAGGGCTGGGGCCTTGGAGCTCCATCACGGTCAGAGCCAGTGGATCATGGCACATTATATGGTTTCAGCATCTCATGTGCTGTGGGGTCCTCTTGTTTCTGAAGAATGGCCGGGGTTGTAGTGGGTTCACCTGTGAAGTCGGGGGGAAACTCAGAAAGTGAGGCATCAAAGAAGATGTCCTCTGACTTTGGAAGATCGCGATTACATCAATACCCCCTGGAAAAGAAATAGAAGTAAAATAGAGAATGGATTACATCTAGATGAAAAAAGCATGAAGCTGTAATGTTTGAGTTGCAGGGTGGGATGCATGGGTTTTCTGTTGACATGTGGGGAAATAACATTTTACTGACTATCCTTTTCCCCCCCCCGAGCGAAAACAAACACTCATAACGCCTCAGTTTGGTGCAAAACTTGATTTAAGCAGGGTTGTTTTTGTTTGGGTTTTTTTGTTTGTTTGTTTTTAAGGAAAACGGTGGCAATTTATCCTCCCTGCCCCACATTCCTTGCTGTCCTGGCATTTAGTGTGGGTTTAAACAAGGTGCTCCTTGGCCTGATCTCCCCATGGAGATCTCAGAAAGCGCTGGAAGGCTTGAGCTTCCTGCGATCCCTGGCATGTCTTCCGTTACGCAGCTACGGTTATTGTAGCAGTAGGGGACTTGTTAGTTTTCCAAGTGCAGTTCCCAGCGAACGTGTCCGCTCTGCAGTGTAGACTCCTGCATGTTCAGTGTTAAAATAGTTCTATAGCTTTCAGGCATCTTGCATTTCAAATATGGGTGGAGAAGCAAGTGTTGGCCTTAAAGGCAGGGGTTTCAAAGCTTTCTGATATCAAAGGCCATGTTGACAACTTGGCAAGCACTTGTGGGCCCGAGCGTGTTAGATCTTTAGGATAGGAGCTGATTTGCTGCAGGCATTGGGAAGGATGTTTTGCATCGTTTAAATGTGTTGTCAGGTGTATTATGTCCTTTCTCTGCAGTGTGGCTGCTGAAATCTCTCCTCCTTTTGTGCTAGGCTTGCCTCACTTTCCCAACAGCCAGAGAAGGGGTTAATTTGCTTTGCAGTCCATTCCAGCTTGTCTCTTGCTGTCCAGTCTCTTCTCCCTAAACCTGCTCCTGTGGGGAATCCCATCTCCGGAGCCCTCAGCCGTAGCAGCTCACGTGGTGGCTGAGGAGGGTGGAAGGGACCACTTGGAGAGTGTTCAGCTCGGCTGGCAGGTTACAGGGTGGGAGGATGCATCTTAGCCGTGAGCCCTTTGCAGCCCTCTCCTGGGTGTGGGAAGCAGGTAGGGTCCTGCAAACTTAAGAAAGCAGCTGGTTCTGGCAGGGCAGAGCTTGTCTATCCTGGTCAAGGTCTCAGAGGTCTTACCAGGTTACTTGCTGCTTGTTGACTGTTTGAAATACCAGCATGTGTCGCTTCCGCTCTGCTCTTGTGCTTTCCAGCCTCGCTGAACTGCAGCTCTGCCTCCTTGCGTTAGGTGCATTAGCTGCCTTGGTTTGCTGTGAGATTTAAGCATCTTTGGGTGCTAGACAAACAACCCTACCAGTGTTTAATGCACTGTGCTTGCATCTACAAGAAGGCTGATTTTCACTTCCTATGTGAGGCAAGTGAAGTGCAGAGGACAGTGCAACAGCACAGTGCAGAAAGATAAATGCAGTGCACAGAGACACACCAAAACTTTTCTTACCTCAGCCCTGTTGCAGCCAGTGTAGCTTTGAGGTGTGGAGTGCAACCAGGCTAATTGTTTGAATCCTTGTCTGGCTCATGGATAGAGCCCGTGTCCTGCACTGAGCTCTGGCTGCATGGCTGGCTGGAAGGAGCAAAGCTGGCACGGATGTTTCAGCTTTTAAATGCAGTCACAGGTTCTGGTCTGAGGTGGAAAGGTACTTTAAGAGCTACATTGTTTTGCATGAAAGACTAAACAACAAATCTGTAGCAGTGTGGAGGAGAAGCCAGTTTTCCTAACTCCTGGTCATGTGCTTTCACCACAAAGACCCCGTTTCTTCTTTTACTTAACTGAAGAATTCCATTAGATCAAAAGCTAGTTAAGGAAAATAGAGCCCCATGTGGTCCTGTGTGGTTACTTAGGCAAGTGCTATTTTTAGGAATCCCAATTGAGTAAGCCCTGGCTCTTACTGCTGTTAAAATCCATGGAAGTAAAATTAAAACTTCTACCTTCATCTCAGCTGCATGTAGGCCACTAGGCCCCAGCCATCCGGGTTTTTTTTTTCCCTCACTTGTGCCTCCCCCAGCACATTCCCTGCCTTGCGGGGATTTTTGCCTTTCCAAGTGAGAGTTAATCAGTTCTTTGGGCGTGGGAGATTTGGAATAAGGCAGGTAGGAAGTAACGAGTTGTTCCCAAGTTGTTCCCCTTGTTAATGAGCGCTTGCCCTCCAGTCCAAGGGTTCAACCGAACTCTGCTCAACTTCTCCTCACTTCAGCTTTTGTGTCCCAGTTTCATTGATCTGCAGATGCTTCTTGCCTTACTAAAAGCAGAGAGCCCAGCCTCGCAAAATGTGACTTGTTTGCAGTTCTTTCTTTGTGGTGCTACTGAAGAATACTTTTTGCTCACAAAGTTTTGTACACAGAGCTGCTTGACCTGCCTGATAACATTTAGGATGGTGGGCAATGATAGAAGTAATACAGTTTGTTCTTGAATAAAAAGATAAGAATACGGTTTCTTTTCTGGAAACAGTTGCCTGATGGTGACCAGGTACTTCTCCATGACTTCATGCCCCAGCTTGCAACATGCAGAGGTCTCATTGGTTATTTTTGTATTTTTCTGAGCAGAAAAGCAGCAGAGAGGTAAGGCAGGAAAAGAAGCTAAACGCTGAGGAAGCTTTGGGAGCGTGGCACCAGGGGAAGCCTGCTGAATCTTTTTGAGCTGGCTGAAAAGGCTGAAAACTGCAAGCAGAACTGTATTTGATTAATGCTGTTTGCACAAATTACTTTTCCATAATTTTTTTATTTTAAAAAATGTGAGGAAAACACTGTCACAATTCTAAGGCCCTTTTTAAGAGCCCGGAGATTTAGCTAAGGGACTTGATTCAGAAGTGAGAGCGAAAAGTGTTTTGACTTTGAGAAGACCCTGTGTTGGCTGATAATTTTCTTCCTCTGTTTGGAGAACCCTTTGTTTAAAAGCAACAGCAAGAGCAACTGAAAAGCTTCTGAAATCTTGTGTCAGGGCTAAATTCACTGCATTACTGGCCTGTATGGAGAAGACACAGCAATATTCTGTGAAAAATTTGGGATCCTTTTAAATGCTGAGCAAGTAACTTCTGACCTTTTAAGCTAGGTTGACATTAGCCACTTATTAATGTTTCATGTCAGGATGGGAAATTAGTCAGGGTTGATATTTGTCTGTGCTGGCATAAATGCAGTTAGATGGGCAACGTTTTCATAATGCTTCAGTTTTCTCCATTTAGAAACCTGGATTGAGTTTGGCTAGCGAAAGAGTGATTTTACTGATACAAATTGCATGTTCCTTTGGGAGCCCCAGGTATGTGTGGTACTGCAGGTGACTTGAACTGAAGCAATGCCCTAAAACAGCACCAGGAAAGCATTAGTCTTGGAATAGTTGTGGATCAAAACATCCTTGATTGTGCTTAGAGTATGTCATGTACAGAGCTACACTGCTGTGTCCTGGGTAGTATGGATGTGACTGTGTCAATAGATAAGGCTCAGGGATATTGAGCAGATATATGAAGATCTGTTTTCTAAATGATTCCTCTTCCACGTGTCATCAGCTCTTTTCTGTAGCTGTGACAGTCAATCACTTCCATAAGGCAAGAAGGTCCTCAGATCAGAATGTGAAACCCTTGCATACAGAAGAGTGGTTCTTGTGACTGTTGGGGATTGTACTTGTGACCCCCTTTCATGCTGGGAACCTCCAGTCTGTCGTCGCAGGACACTGGCTTCCCTTTGTTTGCTTCATGTCCTGTGATGCGTATTCTAATACTCTCATCTATAAAACTGTTCTACCTAAACTCAGCTTTTTGCCAAGTATTTGTTCACAGAACCCTCAGAAGGAGGATGTGGTTAACTGTTCCTCAGGGCTAGAGTTGTTTTCTGTCTGGACAATTTGGGGGCTTTATGGCTTCCCATCACAGAATGGAAACATGAGTAAATAATCCTCAATTCTTTGAAAAATGTGGAATAGTTAACGCTTAACTGCCCTTCACATAGACTGGGGATCAGAAGCAGCATCAGTATGTGAACTGCTGCAAAGATCAGCCGTACAAAGCTCTAGGACTGTGAGCCAGGAATTTTCATCATAAAATATTGATTGCTTTCCTTGCGGAAAAGGAAATTGAGGTAATGTGTTACTGCAGAGTCTCCTTTCTGCAGCTTAGCTAAAGAACAGACCACTGCCACACCACAGAATGGAATTAAGGGATGTGATGTCCTACGGTGACAGCCACTGAACTGACTGGCAAGATGTGACATCGAATAAAGTGAACATGCATAACATTTCTTGCTTTTGTCCTTGCAATTGGAGATGAAAGCATGCGTTCTGATGTTTTCAGTCTGTCAAACAAACTACTTTTGTAAATATGCCTCTACCCCTGCCCCCAACCTCACACTTTCTGGGTGGCAGTGCAATGGATGACCTTGCTGGCTAGCCTGCAAGTCAGTTTTCTTGTGTGTTTTGCTTCCCTCCCCAGTGTTGTTTCCCTAATAGTATTTTCCAGTGATTTGATGGCTTTTTTCTTAATTATTCTTTGATATCCAAAATCTATATTTTGTGTGTTAGCCTTGGGTCTGTTTTCACCTTAAAATGCTGTTGGGAGATGGGATGATCTACGTATGCCCTGTAGGGTGTCTTTACTTGTAAAAAAGACCCTATTTTAAGGACTTGTCTCTTGCAAGAGGCAAGTGAGAACTGCATTTTCAGAGCAGTGAAATCCCAATGGTGTTTTTAATTGTTTTCTTTTGGCAGAAGTTTGTTTTGTTTGGGGTTTTTTGCTTTTTTTTTTTTTTTTTTAAAAACAGCTGTGGAGTATTACCGTGTTGTGAATGCAAAAGGGGACTGAATACAGATGCTTAGGAGCAGCGGTGTTCATTCTGCGTCATATTTGACTCCAGCCAGCGTGAGTGGAGAGAGTTAGTCCCCAAAGAGCTGCCTTTAAATGGTTGATAGCTTGGCTAATCTTACTTTGCTGTCATCCAGTGTTTCCCCGCTATGGGAAGGGAGTGACTGTGCTGCTTCTGAGCGTTTCAGGGGTGTGAGAAGGTGTGGAGAAAAGGGCACTGTAGGAAGCTGACAAAGAGCTGTTCAGCAGCAGGGGTTTAGCTCTTGCACAGCCACCTATTGGGTAAAGCACCTGCAGGTCTTATTCCCCAGCAGAGGAAATAGTGAATATTAAGCAGAGAAGACTGTGTTGAGAATTACAACACTAAAAAAAGATCTCCTTGCTTTGCTGCGTGCAGGGAGAGCTGACTCACACCAACCTGTGTTACAGCCTGCTTTGGTTAGTGCAGTTGGAAAACTGTGTCACTTCAGCCCAAGAGAACTGTAAGAACAGAAGTGTGGTAATATATTAAAATTACATCAAAGGCTCTGGGAGAATTTAATGAGATCAGCCCCATATTTATTTTCATGGTTAGGAACAGAAATAACTGAATCATGTCATGGAAATATTCTGGAATGAGGAGATGTAGCAGCCAAAACTGTCTCTAAGCTGGTCAAAGGATTTGTTAACTCCAGGCAGGCTGCTTCACTTTAGGATATTGAGAACTTGCAGGCAGAGGATTCAGGCATAGCAGAGACCTGGTGAAGGTCCCAAAATGTGAAAATCAGGTGAGCATGGAAGAGTGCTCTTTGCATCAGCAGCAGAGCTATACCCGCTCTTTGCCGTTATGTCTCTCTAGTAATCTGGACTTCCAGGATGGATGAATCCAGTGGGCTGGAGCTAATTCTGGGGGTGGTTGGGCCCCAGCTCCCCCTGCCAGGCTGCTGCAGCGGTAGCTCACCCCAGCTCACCTCAGCAGGGCTCCACTGCTCCCAGGGCAGCTCTCAGCTCAGGTTTTCCTTTGCAGATAACCAAAGGTACTGCAGTGGGGTTGCACTGCCATTTGTTTCAAGGCTTAAATTTTCAAGAGTGCTCTATTTTGCAGGGGAATTGGTGCTTTTGTTGCAGCCCCCAGAGGGTGTCAGGGACCACTGCCAGCTTACCATCTTCTGTCTTCCTTCCCCGCTTTAGCTCTTGGCAAAGCTCTGGGTGTGTTGGTACACATGTGCCTGTGGCTTGTTCAGGGTGCTGCAGGATGTCTGTCACTGAGCTGAGGGTGTAGAGCTTTATGTGTCTGTGTCAGCAAACCTTTCCTAATGGTTGGGTTTGAGAAGGCTTCTGCACATTCCCTTGCTTTTCTTTGCTCTCCTGGGGCCATGTATGCCACTGCTAATGCTGCATGCACTGTGTATTTGAGCAAGTAGGAACCTAGACGTTTTATCCAGGCTTTGCTGAAGGAAAGAGGGTTGTTTTTTTTTAATGGAAAACCTTTTTTTAAAATTCTCTTTGCCTAAAATGAAGGGAAACATTACTCTTTTGGTCTGAGGTTTGTTGGAAGCAGGGCTGCTGCGTGTGTGTGCCTGTGATAGGGATGAACATCCCTGTTCTGGCACTCGGCTCCAGCTATAAGGTTACTCTGCAGCTTGTGGGAATTATCTTTGTATGGCATTTCAGCGGCAGCAAAGGCTTTAGGCACTGGAGTTTGGGCCCTACCCTTGTAGTTTTGGGGAAATACATCAGCTCCCATTGGACTGGATGGTGGATGCATCCCAGAAGGAGCAGGGAAGCCACAGACTGAATCAGCAATGAATGCATTTGGCAATACGCTTGCACCTCCCAGACTGGTGTTGAGACAGTGGTGGCTTGCAAAGATGAAGACGCTGGGCTGGAGCAGTCTAGTCTTCCCATTTTTAAGCCAGGCAATGGTATGAGAAATAGAGACCTTGCAAAGTGGAAACCACTTCTGTTTTCTGGGTGACTAAGCTAGGAAGCCTTCAGGAAGATTACTTCTTAGGAAGAATTTTTAAGGTCCTATTTGGAGGAAAAAAAAGTTCAGTTCTTTCTCTAGTGTCATATTATTTTCGTTCCACTGATTTTAGGGTTGAGCCTCCATGGTACCTGAAAAACTGTATCTCTTTTCAGTAGCTAACAGTATTCTCAGAAGATTTACTTGGTTTTCCTGCCTCAGTCTGAAATGCTCTTCCTCTTGCCTTATAACATTCCTCTAGCCACATAACATCTGCCATACTAACACTGTTTGTATTTTCTCCAGAGCAAATTGTATTCTGAAACTCAGGAGAGGCACAGGAGAGTTGTGTATAGTGAAAAGTCCTTTTATAAATAAATAGAGAAGTTGCATTTAAATAGTCCTTTAGAACTTTGGTTTTTTAGTTGTCAAGAAGATGCGTATAATTTCATGTAGAGGGACAGAGGTCAGCATAGCCTTTCAACAAGTAGATAGCCAAAGAGAATGCAAAAATTTGTCTTTAGCCTTGCTTAAATCATTGGAGAAAGTCTAAATATCTTATTCCTTTTTTTTTTTTCCAAATCTTCCCTCCCTTTTTGGCATATATCACCTCAGATAGGTGAATTCTAAAAGGAAAGCAAAGAAGTTACTTCTGTCTCTGAAGTAACTGCTCATGGCATAATGCTTCTATTCTTCCAGCAGGCAAATTGCTTAGAAAATTAAGTCAACCAAATATCAAAAATCAGTATTATTCTACGATGCTTCATAGTGTAACCTTGATTGTCTGCATCCACGATAAACTTAAGGTTCAGTCACTTTTGAGGTCTCAGTGGACTTAATCTTGTGTGTCTGGTAGTGGTACTTCCCTTTCTTTGTGCATATGGCATGTTAGGAAGGCTTGAGACAGTTCCCTGATCTCTTTCTCGTGGCAGAAGCGATACCTGCTGTTGGTCCTGCTATGCTTTGTAATGCTGACATTACACACTGAATTATACCGTACTGAGTTCTGTATTGCCCAGGGGAGGGCCTGTGATACCTGACTGCTGCCTATGGTGAAGCATTTAGGTCAGTGTAAAAAAAACAAATGACAGACACTCTGTCAGAGAGTGAGTAAAGAGAGAGGGAGAGAGGAAGGAAGCTTTTTTAAATGTGACTTGGCTCCAAGTGCTACAAATCTTTAGGTACCCATTTCCCATGGACCTTGAAGGGAGCAGTGCATCCTAAAGTGGATTTGGTACTAAGACGTTTTTGTGGAGCAGTGTTAGCCCGGGTCCTGATCTTGTACATAGCCACAGAAGAGAATTCCTCTGAGGACTGGATTATCTTTCCTTTGCCTTCTTCAGATGCAGTCAGACATCATAGTCTGACCCTGAAACATTACTTTAATCTGCCTTACATCAGAGAGGAGATGCTTTTCAATTTCAAAAATGCTTTAATTGCCTTCCATATTGTCCTTTTCTGGCTTAAATTGCACATTTAAACATATGACTGCCAAAGATTGAGTCTTCGGGCTCTTTAAAGTAGAGCATGAAGGTTTTCTTCATGCTGAAAATGCTGCGTTACACTTTGACAGAGCATAATAAAATGTGACTGCCTGAGATGAGCAGTTGCTTCATTGTGCATGACAGAGCAAATCGATTTTCCTCCCATTGCTTTTCCTCTTGGGAGATAACATGCCAAAATAGTCAGTACCCTGTACTATGAGTGTTCAGGGATAGACAAATTGTTCACTGAAGTTAGTGGGTTTTTTCCTTTCTATTTTTTTTCTTCTCCTCCAATAATGGCTTAAATAATTTTGCCTTTTGAAGTCTTAGCATAGGATTTCAGATATCCTAAAAATGTGTTGTGGGCTTACTGCTTCACTAAAAGATTTTTATTGGCTTTTTTCTCCTGTCATCTCAAATGCTTTTTTGAATTTGGGAATCAAGTAGTAAGTGTGGCTGTTCTAAAAGGTTTAAGGTTGTTGTGGAGAAGGTTTGGCACAGCTATGTATGTTTTGTCTATAAAGAATGGCTTCCTCATTTTCTAACCTTACAGGATTATACTGTGATAGGAATTATTAAAAGTGTTGTGGTGAACTGGCAAACATACCGTTCCTCAAGGAGAGAGAAATGAGATGCAGATCACTTCAGTCTGTCAAATTTTGCGCTGTAGAAAGAGCAGTGCGATCTCACACGAGTCACCCTGAGTTGTACAGAGGTAATTCGAGTATGGAAGCTATCAGTGCACGTCAAAGAAACCAGGAAATGTTCTGGGGAGATGTGGAGGGATATGCAGAGCAGCGTTTCTACAAGTGATGCTGTTTGGTTTTCTCTGTAGTCCAGCATACCAGGAAAGGTATCAGGTTTTCAGGAGGGGTTGAGTGCTTGGACCTTGGAAGACTGGCTCTCTCTGAGGGGTTGGTTTGAACAGCCAAGATAGCGCCTGAAAAATGTGAGTCCTAGGATGAGAAGGGATGTTCTTGAAATCCCAAGAAGTTATCTTGGCCAGTGGTACAACTACCTGCCTGTGTAACTCTGGTTGGCTGGGGTTTTGGGTGTTGTGGTTTGGTTTTGTTTTGGGTTTTTTTCTTCCCTTCCTGAAATAGCCCTGCTTCTGCTGTTGAAAAAGGATGAAATAATAAATCTTCCTCACAAACAACTTCTTGCTTTTCCTGTGGTAGACAACAGTTTGACTGCAGCGCAAAGTTAGGGAAATGTCCTGAAATTCTCAGAAAAAAAAAACATGATCAAGACTATTATTGAATAAAACTTTGAGTTATGAGAAGGTAGAACCTAAAAGCAGTTTGAGTAACTGTCATATAACTACTCATAAAAGCTCCTATTTAGCAATAACTTTTCTAGATGGCAAAAATGCCACTGTTTATGCCTGCAGATGTCAGATTTGTAGTAATGAAATTAGAACCAGGTATGTCACAGATGTTGGTACCTTAAAGTAAAACATTCAAGGCTTTGTCTTGGATTCCTCTGTGAGACATTTTGCACAACTAAAAGTGAAAATGGTGCATAGGAGATGATGGACAAAGGCATCTTTTTTGATGTGTCAATCACTCTGGGTTTTGATGTGTGTTTATAACAGATCTGCAGCTGAAGGCAGAGCAACTAGTGTGCTGCAAGCACGAAGCAGACTGGTGGTTAAGCTACGTTCAATCTGTACTGGCTTTCTGGGCCTGGTAGGCTGCAGGATGCTGTTGGCTCTCTGAGGAAGCTGAATTTCAAAGAAAGCTCAGCGGTTCTGTGAAGGCTTCAGTCTGAAATGATGCATGCTTAAAAAGAAATTAGGACCAACTGGATTTCAAGGACTAGAATCTGATGTGTTATAATGATGCTGCATATTGTGGTATTATTAGATCTGCTGAAAAGGGGCAAAGGGAATCATGCAGGAGTCAGAGTTTGAAGTGTCTTAGTAAAAATATGTCTCTTGAACACTATCTTGTTGGTCTTTAGATGGTTAACTTGCTAAATCTGTTAAATGACAGCATTTCAGTCACACACTGTTTTTCCTAGATTGAAGTAAGGAGGGAGGCATCACTTGGTTTTCTTGGGGTATCAGATTTCATACAGACTCTTTTCAGATGAAAATGAAAACATGCCTAAACATGAGATGGAAAGATGTTACAGAATGTGACATCTTTTTAGTGATGCCTTTGCGGTCAAAATAGCAACAGCCAGTGGTGCAGCAAAGGACAGTCTCTGCTACCTCCACAAAACTGAAAAACTGAGATATCAGTCAAGTGACTTGTCTCAACATGAAGCCTACTTAAAAAACTTCCACTTTCCCAGATTATTGCCAAGTGTCTGTTTTGAGACATCTGAAGCCAGCAAAACTGCTGGAATGGGCTATGGACTAATCAGTCCAAAGTGAAGGCAATGCGTGCATGTGTGTTGTCCAGTCAGGCTGATGGTGTTCTGGTCTCCCTTTGTGGTGCTTGCTCCTTCTAACCCAGTTGGAAGATTCCTGGTGGAAAGAGATCCTAGTGTGGCTCCCTGTGCCCTGTCTGTTCAGTTAGCTTATCAATGTAATCTTTTAATGTTGCCTTCACCAGAGGGGGACCAACACAGCATGAGGCTAAAAGCTGCTCTCCGTTTGTTTTATCTGTAGCCATTAATTAGGAACTGATGAAAGAAACAGACTTTGTTTCAAGGCTGATTAATTCTTCTTCATAATTCAGGCATCCTGAATACAGAAACACTGCTGCTCTATAGCCAAATAGAGCACACAGCTGAAACTCAAACTGGGTTTGTTCACACAGTGACTGAGGATTTATACAAATTATTTAGATGCTGTGTTTCTGGTTGCTTGTAAACAGAGGCTCTTGCAGGCATTTTGAGAGTTCATACTTTTATGTATTTGCATGCCTTAATCCTCCAAATGGCTGGTGGTGTAACTGTGTGCTTAGAGCCTTGGGGTTTCTAAGTGACTTCTACCATTTATTACAAATGACTTTTCCTAAATCAAAAGAATTTTGAATCGTAAGAGTGAGGGAGGAGATTAATACATTAGTCCAATATGGTTTGCATCTTACTGAGGTGCTAAGACTTCTGCTGAGCTCTCTGGTGTGTGAGGAAGGGACTGAGTATGTGTCTGTCCCACTGGTACTCCTTGTCTGAGAGTAGCAGTCTTTGTGTTGAAGGTCTGCTTTGTGTGTGTCCACAGATCAGTCATGGTGAGGATAACTTCATCATGTGCTCTCTAATTACAGTGATGCATTCAATATTTTCCATCCCTTCGTAGCCATATAGGAGGGGAAACTAGACAGTCTGTCTGGACAATAAAGGAAACTCAGGCTTGGAAACTCTACATGGCATTATGTTCTTCTGTGGTTCATCTGCTTTCAGCCCTGACTTCTCTCCCACCATCTGCCTGCTACTGTTGCACCCTGGATTTAGTTGATGATAAGTATTTGTAGTGGAATGAGGCAGAACTGTGGAATTACTTTCTGTGTCCCCATGAATGCCACTGAATTTCTGGGCTATATTCTCTTCCTGCAGCCTCTCCAGTCTGCAGAGACATTTTTCTGTTTCTTCAGGTATTTACCAGTGTGGGGCCTCTGGACTTCTGAGTTCAACCAGTCTGGAAGGATGTTTTTTTACTACTGGGTGTCAGAATTCTTCTGGAGAGGTTAGATTGAGAGAGATCAGAGGATATCCTATGAGGATGCAGACACAATCTAGTCTGATAAAACATTATCTAAAAGGGACATAACCTGTTATCCTGGAGAGCCTGTCTGTTTTTACAGGCCAAAGAATGGGTGCAGCTACTGTGAATGTGGATTTTAAAGAAAAATAACTAGACTTGATACTTGCATGGGTTATATATTGATTCTATTTCAGTTTCTTCACAGAGATACCCTCGACCTAATGCTTCTTCCAGTTCTGGTCCCTGGGGCAATTCATAGCAATTCTTCATGTCTATGAAAAATGTAAAAGCAAAGCTAGGAAAGATCTAGTTTCTCTAAATTGAGGGTAGTCTCCCAACAATCAAACCATTACTCTGAGCAGTCATGATCTCACTGCTGCTTCTTGACCAGAGCAGAAGTAAATACTGATCTCTGTTGCCGTAACACACCACCTGCACAACACTCAGCAGCTCCCAGTACACCCTTGCAACAATGCCTGCTTCTGCCAGACTGCTGAACCCTGTCAAAAGTTAAGTGTCATCAGTCCAGTTGGGTAATTCCTACTGGAAGACTTTTAATCAGATAGGGGTTCTTCAAGATGCCTGAAAGTGTCTCTGCTTATATTTCCTCTAATATTTTTAAGCAGTGTTAAGAGGCTCTTGGAATAAGATTCTCATCTAATTCACTTCTGTGCCTCTTGCTAAGATGAGATAAGGGAACACACAAACTGGCACAATATCATAGAATAGTTTGGGTTGGAAGAGGCCTTTAAAGGTTGTCTAGTCCAGCCCCTCTGTAATGAGCAGGGATATATCTTTACCTTTGTTTAGCTGTGCTGATACATTTTTGTAAGCATAGATTGAACTTTACTTTTCATAGCCGTTAGGTCTGTCCTTTCTAAGGGCATCCATTGTGGTACTTGGTGGTCACAGACATCCATGTCTGCTCTCCCTGCTCCTCCTAGTGCAGGGACGCAGCCAGAGGGGACCATGGCTTGCAGAACCACTTGCTGGTTCAGGCAGAAATCCAACTCTTTTGTTGTCCTTCAGGATACTTTCATAAAGGTGCTTTGCTGGGTAAGCAAAATGATTTTCTGAATAGGCACATATCCAGTAAGCACCCAAAGCCACGATGCAGAGAATGCTGTGCTGTGGCAAACAGTCCTGGAGGTCAAGGATGTTCTTTGGGTGGATATGTTCATAGCTCTGAGCCTGCAGATTCAGCAACTGCAGTGAATTCAAGTGGTCACCGTAATGTGGCAGGAAAACTAAGCACAAAACCCAAACAAAACTTTTCTTGGGCTAGCATAGAACAGCAGTATGATTTAAGGTGAAAAAATGCCTTTTCCTGTCCTTTGAGTCCATGCTGTTATTTTATCTGTGTGGTCTCAGTAGTGCAGAAGACATTCGACAATTAGGGAAACCGTACACCAGTGGTTCCTTCTCATGCTGGTGAGGAGGAACTAAATCCTTCTAGGGCTTATGGGCCGGGCAGCACCACTTTGAGCAGAGTGTTCTCTTCTTATTTCATGTTGGTGACTAGTGTAAGTTTAGCTGGCCTGCCAGGGTGGATGGGAGATGACACCTAGTGTATGATTTTGTGTCTCTGAGTTGACAGCCCCATGGGAACTGGGGCTTGTTACAGCAGAGGAAGACTAGTGGGAAGCTTTACTGGATGCTGTTGATGTCACTGAGAGGGCAGGGTCTCTTTCTTGGCAGGAAGCATGTGTTTGACCTTTCACAAAGCTGTGGTCTTCATGCTGGTGGTCATTAATTCCATTCCTTTTAAGGCAGTGGTGAGATTATCTTGATGTCTGAACCTTCCTTGGCTCCTGCCGGATAGCACTGACCTGGGTGTAGTCTGGAGCCTGTTAGTCTGACTGTAACTCTCTTCTCCTGGCAGTCCGCGGAGACCCGGTGTCTGTTCTTGTATTGTTTGCTCTTGTCAGCTGTCTCTGTAGCTGTCAGGTTGTGTTGACACACCTTTCCTCTTCTCTTTGGTGATCCACACAGACCAGTGTTGAGTAACCCTTCTGCCCTGAGACTGCCCGACGCCGTGGTACTGTCAATAGCTGAAAGAGGTGCATAAACTAGACCTGTCATTGAACTGTTCCCTCTCCTCTGTTTTGTACAGGTGCGCTCTAAAATTCATCCGCCTTAAGCTCTGAAAACTCCTTCTGTGTTAGATGTGGTGTGTTCCTTGGTTTACTTGGCTAGCTGGCCATAGGGATGCTTAGTGTGCTTCTCCTGTCCTGTATTGGAATGAGTCTTCCTTGGAAACAGATCAAGTGACTTGTGCATATAGAGAAGATGGAAATTGGTTTAAAGCCTATTGTCAGGAAAAACCATTTTATCTTTTCTTCTGAGCCATCGGCATTCAAATGTCCCTTTCCCAGAAACAATGTCTGCACAGTTCTACCGTGGTCCCTTTTCCCCCCAGCATGTGGCAAAATGGTAGGAGGTCAAGCCTCAGGGTTTGGTTGACAGAAGTGACAAAACCTGGCACCAAGACAAGCAAGTTTTGTTTAAATGACATGCAGCAGTCCATTGAAATTATCATGGTACTGCAGTGTCCCTTGCTGTGAGGGGAATCTTCTTTTTTTTCCTATTTGCAAGATTATCTCTTGGTATTTGGAATTTTCCCAGACCTTCAGTTTATTGTGTTCTGTGTATAATTATGTGATAACAGTATCAGTTAACACTGCTTCCTTAGAAATTAACCTCTGCAGGGTCCAAGTGAGGGTGAAAGTGCATTTTGCATGTTTGCATCCTGTACAGTGCAAGTAGCTTCTCATATGACTTAAACAGCCAAGTGGCAAAGTGGAGGCTCAGAGTACAGCTTGCCTCTTTCACAGCAATTGATGCATGTAGGAAGTGTTTAGAAATTACTTTGAACTTGAGCAAAAAGCTCCTGATGTGGATAAAGGCACTTGCCCCTCTGTGATGGCAATACTTGGAATCCTGTTCTTTTGGGGCAACCATTCTCTGACTAGTCATTGCTAGAAATTCTTTGGCAGCTGCAAAATGGTGTAACATTTCAGGTGTCATGGCTAGAGTTAGGAAGAAGCACACCTATTAAATTGTTACTGTTCTGGAAAGCAGCTCAGCAACCTGCTTTGCAAATACTGACCCTACTGACTCCACTGTCCTTATTCTGCGAGTTCAAAGCTGATAACGTGGATGCTGACTCTGAGTTCCACAGAGATTACTTGGATGTGACTTCTATAAATCATCAGATAAAATTGATATAGTGGCTATAAATAAACACAAATACATTCTACTTAAAACAGGAATTCAGAGTTTGAATCCTATTGCTTATCTTGGAGCTTTGCCAATATCCTAGGTAAGTCTAAACAGAAATGTTCATAAATATTGCAGGTATAAATTGACTTTAATCCTGGGTACAAGATGGAATATTGAAGAGAAAAAAAAAAAGCAAGTTGCAGGAGCTTGGAGGTTACTTAGAAGACATCTGCTTATTGGAGAGGTGGAAAATTACAGTGAGAATATACAGCTTTGGTGCTGTAAGCTGCGTGCACTGATTTGGTGATGAAGGCATGCACTGAATTTGGGGCAGGTTAGTAGGGAACCATCATATGCTCAAGGGTTTTCATGGAATTACATGTGCTAATAATAAACCCATCCATGGAAATGATGGGCCTTAGTCTTGCCCCGAGACTTGCACAGCCAGTCAGGCCTTTCATAGGAATAAGAAAGGTGCTCTTGCTCTGCAGACTTCGTAATCTTTAGCTAAAACTTTCTGAAGTATCTCACTGCTCTGGGTTTTGTAGTCAGTCAGCTCCCTCTTCATCTTAAAAATATGGCAAATAAGTAACTCACCTTTTCTCTTTTTTTTGGAAACAAAGTGCAGCATGTAACTTTTGTCTTGTAACCATGTGTCTTCATTTTTGGTGAGTATTGTTTAAAATCAGGCCGCTGCCAAGCAGTTACAAACCTTTTTCCTTGGCAGAACCACTGAACTCCATAGGCAGCCTTCAAGCCTTCATCAACCACTGACTCTTCCTGTTATAAAATATGTTGACTAGTGAAACTAAGCTGAGATTAAAAAACCCCTCTAACTGGAATTAAGAATTCTACTGGAATTCTACTTAAGAATAACAAGGGATTTTTGTTGATTTGTCTTATCTTTGTTGTGTTATACCAGAACAGTATCAAATCCATAGCAATGCCACCAGTTTGCCAGGCTTGATCATCTACTTCACATGATCTCCTGCAGGCAGAGCAAGAAGTGACTGCAAGGTCACTCAAAAGCAAAGCAGTCTTAAGTGATGACTTCTGCATAGTATCTGTGATGTTAATGAGTGAGTTCATGTAATAGTAACATTAGAGTTCAGAATGGAAAAGGTCTGGCAGTCAACTCTGCAGGTTAAGGATGCACCTCCTTAGCTTACAGCTTGACTATTGATAAGGAATAAGCCAGGAAAACTGACCCTCTTTAACTATTTATTCCTGCTCCTTATCTTATAAGATTTCTTTGTGGCTTCACTCTGGACTTACTGCTTAGTGAAACACTGCCTGCAGGCTTGTGTCGTGTGGGAAGGTAGGGGAGAGGAAAACCTGGTATATTCCACTCTCTTAAGACGTTCTCCAGATGATTTAACAGCTTGTCTTCAGCAGCTCTTCCAAATTGCCCTGGTGCTTCAATGGTAAGGTCAGTGCTGAAGACAGGAAAAGTGCTGATGAACATTTTAAGATTTGCATCTATTCTAAGCCCTTTGGAATAAGGGAAGCTTCTCTCTGCTTCCAGTTTTCTGCTCTTTCAAACCACTTGGAGGGAGTTATGTCAGTCATGCACATGTACTCATGTTTAGAACTGGGCTGGGGTCATGTTCGTGGTCATACTCTGTTGGGGAAACTTGCAAATTAACCCTGCTTTGATATCCCACATCAAACAGGAAGGCATATTTCATGCCTTTCTGAACACAAGTACAGCAAAGCTCCTCGCCTTCTTTTTAAACAGGGCTGAAAATCTGCTGTGACAGAAGCCTGTCCCATAGCAAGGTTGTGTTGTGTTTCTGGCAGCTGGAAGACTGGCTCTTCTGGCCTCTCTTACTTAAGAGTCTGGAGATGGTTCAGATTTTTGTTTGACTTGAAGGCAAGATCAATACTGATAATACTTGAAGATTGCGCACAAGAGAAAGGAGTTGGTGCATCTTCACCCTGATGCTTCTGGACTGATTTCACATCAGACATGTGGGTTCTGAACACAGCTGGTGTGGGAGCTGTCTTAGAATGCTCTGTTGCCTTGCTGAAAAGGAGTTGTTAATTTTACATTTGTAAAATTTTCATGCTCCTGAGAAGTAAAAACACCACTTCTTTTTTCACTGAATAATGACCAACAGGCTTGTGTGGATACTAAATATTAAGTCTTGCTCTGAAGGGAATGTAGCAATGCTGTCTTAAGCAAGAGTTACCACCTGCTCTTTTCCCTCCATTCCTGCAAATCCCTCCTCTGGTAGAGAGTTAGGTCTGGTCACAGTGCTTGGAGGCCTTTTATTCATAACCAAAGTGCTGCAGTGGCAATTTCTGTTGTCCAAACTTACGCCATTTTGACCACCCAACTCACAAAACACGTGTGAATCCTCCAAAACGCTTAGAGCGGTTCATCTTCATGAAGCAATGGTTATTGATTAAAAGAAAACAACCAAAGTCTGAATGTACCAGTGAACAAGATTAACTTTTTAAATGTCAGAAATGGTTATTCTTTCAAAGGGAGGGGATTTATCGGAGTCAGTCAACTTACATTGTGCTTAAGGACCTATTTTTAAAAAGAAATAGCTCCATGAATATTTACTACTCACATCTGGTCTGTTGTCCCTGTTTTATGCCCAAACAGAGCAGCTTGTTCTCGTAATCGCTTGAATTTTGCAAGAGTTATGGCTGACTTTTTTTTCCCTGACTCCTTTTCTTCACCCACCAAACACTCAGCATCAGCACTGAAGTACAGATCAGACCCCTCAGAAAGTGCTGCCGCTTTACAGCTTGGCAGCAATCATACACAGCAGGAAAATAAAGATGACCTTTGAGATTTGATGCTAATAGAGCATTGTCCTGACCTTGTAATCCCAAATTTCAGAACAAATACCTCTAGTCGACCTCATTGTTAATTGACACAATTGCTTCTGGTATGATCTAGCAGTAATAATCGTCTCACGATGGGCTGGAACATCTCTGCTACCATCCCTGCTAATTGGGGCTGGGTGAGCAGAGCGCACCGCGGGATGTGCTGCTCAGCGGAGCGTGTCCCGGCACTGACAGCCGCTCGTGGGTGATAAGAACACTTCCCTTTTCTTGGTACCAAAACTGCTTAAAGGCACAGTCCGAGGGGTAGGTGATCCCGACTCTGTTGAATTTTCTCTTTGTAGATTGACTGCCTAGTAACATAAGGACAAAAGCTATTAATCTGCAAACAGTGTGCTGAAACTTCTATCCATACTAATTTGGTTTATAAAAATCATGTTGTAGTTATGTGTGCTGAGCTTCCAGCAAGGCATTCCACACAGCTGCTTGGCTTGTTGATCCCAATCACAGCCTGATGGGAGTAGACTTCCCTGGTGTACAGACAGCAGCTAAACTTGTGCCACATACCCGGGTAATGCAGTTTCTAACTTTGTCGGATCCCTTATGGAGAAGCCTCAGGTAATTAGACAAAGTTCTGCCTCATTGCTGATTTAAGAGCCATGTTGGTACTTCTATTTTTAAATCTAAAAGGCTTCAAACAGCGAAAAACTTACTGTACTGTCTGATGGGGCCATGAGAAACTTGGAAGTGTATGAGACAAACTGAGGAAAAATATGTCTGGAGGTATTTGTTACACTTCTGGCCGTGGTAGCTGCTTCTGGCCTTTTTGCCCCTGGAAAATGAACTTTAACTGTCCTTATAAAGAAAAAAAAATCTGTAGCTCTCAAGGCAGTTTGTCAGTTCTTCCTGGAAAAAGCAGCATTTAGATCCGGTATATATGTTGCACAGCACATCTTAGTGTGTCCTGCTGCTGCTGCCAGCCTGACCACAGGTGATGGCTGCACTGAAGCTCCCCAGTGTCCCATGAGACACCTGGGTGTGGGTTTTTTGTATTTTGTTTTGTTTTTCCTGCTTTGGCTGTCTTGTCTCTTTGTCTTCCTTTGTGTTGTATTGGGGAGCAAGATGTTTTATTTTTGAGGGCAAAGGAAAGAGGAAGGGGCAGAACTGAGACTGGTTTATCAAAAAGTAGCCAGAGTGTTCAAGCTTTGCCACCATTGCACTATTTGCTGTGCCTGGTTGCATTCCCACAGCTTAACCGAGACTGTAGAGCTTTTATTAGTAATTAGCTCGTTGTGGCTTTAGGGCTTTCAGACACGAGTAGCTGTTTTCATTGGGGGTATTAATTATGAATCACAAACCTGTAAACAGCTATAGCCAAGAATGTGCACGTTTGCAGATATGACTGTTTTGCTGTTCAGCCCTGGGTTAGCTCTGCACTGCCCTCATTGTTGTTGCAGAGAAGTGTATGGAAAACATGTTTTTAACCTCCTAGATGCTATTGAATTCCTGCGTAGCAGTCTGTAAAACTGTGGGAAAAACGGCCTGCTCATTTGTTTTCTAAGCAATCTGATTTAAATATGATGGTTTGAATGGGTTGAAGCAAGGACTTTGAGAGCCCACTTCTCCAAAGGCCCTGCTTTAAGATCTTCTTATAAATACACTTAAAAATTATGTGATTTTAATCTTCTGAGGGGGAGGAAAAAATAGAGTGTTTACACTTGACAGTCTTACCAGCCTGGTGCCACTGATGCTGGCTTTATTTCCAGCGTTGTTTTCCTGATCTTCTGCAGGCAATTCTTGACTAAGGAATGAAATTAAATTATCTATCAAACTTGGTAGCAAATCTTCCTTTTAATTCAGTGGAGCTTAGTTTCTCCTCTTTAACATGGGATGAACTTCCTCACCACTCAAAAGAGATCCATATATACCAGGGGATCTTAGAAGGTTCCTGTGGGTGGTCAGGTCAAGAAAGATGGAGTGGATACCAGGGACTGGGGTGAGAGTTCTAGTAGAGACGAAGACATACATGCATTTCTGCAGTGGAAATGTGACCCACATGGTCAGACACCATTTCCACTGCACCTCAAACAACCCAAGCCATGATAACTGCTTTTTATAATTCTCTGGTCATGAATTATGAGAAAGCAAGAACTATTTCAATGCATGTTTGAGTTGTTGATGTCTGACAATACTGCTGCTGTCTGGGGAAGAACAGTACTGCCCTTTGCTAGCTGCTCTTTCATCATGAGAAAAGCTGCGTCTTCCTCTCTTAGACCCCGCTTCGTGTACAGTCCATGAGAAAGTCTGTAGTAGATTTAGGTTTTGAGGGACACCAGAAGACTAATTGGTGGTGCTAGGCTTGCATTTTTTCCCAACAGGTTCCCTTCTCCCCTCCACTCGGTCTTCTTTTGATTTTTATCAAGAACTCTCCCAGTACCTGTCTAAGGAAAAAAACCCCGAACTAAAACAAATCTGACCTTGACAAATTTTGTAGAGGTAATAAAAACTGAATCATAAGCTGACTTTTGAGAAGTAATTTTCTTGGATAGATTCTTGAGGTGCTTTCATTACTGCTGATTTCCTTTCTTTAAATATGTTTTGTAGTGGGATTAAGAGGAAACACAGACAATGTATGCTAGCTAATTTGGGGTTTATTGCAAAGTATTTCTCTGCTTTAGGTTTTTGTAAAAGGCTAGGGGAAGGTGGTTTTATCCAGTTTTCTCTCCTTCTGTTCCAAGTTAAGAAACAGATGGCCTGACCTGTGTAAGGCTTTAAGTGTTGGAATTGGCATCAGTGTCTTCTTAAGGATTATTTTTAAAAAAACAAAACCCAGGAAGCATAGTGTCTCTGCTCAGTGTGAAAGCTGGTCTGTACAAAAATAGCAGGCTCACAATATGTGACTGAGATGATTCCCCTGACCTAAATAAGGAAAATGATTACCTGATATTTGGAATGTGGCTTTGCTTCTAGCGTTTCCTCCTGCTGTCAGGCAGTGCTTGTACCTACCTTCTCGTCCCCTGCCCATCAGCACACACTTCTCAGCAGTGCTGTAGCTTCAAATCTCTCTGCGTGCTTGGATGTACCTGTCTAAGTACATCTAAGTCCTGACTTATTTGAATGGCAAGGTTTTTGTTGAAGTGGGGCTGGTTTGATAGGTACACATGCACCAGGAAGGAAACTGATTGAGAGTTGGTGGTGGTGGAAGGTATCTGCCACACCTAATCTAGATACAGAGGGTCAACCACAATTTTAAATTAAGCCTGAAGATTTGTTTCCTTTTTAAGTTAACATTTCCCGAGTATAAAGGTAAGGTTATTGCTATTCTTAAACATGGGCAGTTGATTAATAGTTCTTTACAATGTGATGGAGCCCAAGCCCTGCAGAGCATAGATTTGTATTGTTTTCCGTAATGAGTGTATTGATCTCTAAGGGGGATATTGTTGGTGAGGAAGAAATGATCAAAACCGAAATCTGTGTAACATTTGTTAGGTTTTACTGGTGTTGTCTTTTCAGTTCATGAGATTCTGGATTGGATCTCAGAATCAAATCGAGCTTTCTCTGTGCAGGCTAGCTAAGGAGCATGCATTTCTGTTATAAAACATGCATAATTACTGTGGTTAAGAGAAAGGAGTCTATGATAATAGATCCTAAAACAGTGTGCTCTGATAAAAAATGAAGTTGTTAGCCCTGCTGAGCAAATCCTGGTGAAATATCTTGGGAGTGGTCCTTGTTTGTATTTGTCCTTATGCTTCTTGGTAGTCTTTATGGATGTGCTCTTTGCTTTTATTGAATGAAACTGCTGTCACACTTCTAATTTTTACTACATTTTTTTAACCTTGCTTCACTACTGCTGTATGGAAATGTTTGATCTGAGTTGGCCAGTGACTAGCCAACAGCATATATTTTGAACCTTCGTTTGCTCTTACCATTTGCAGTACACTGTAAAAAGAACAGGAAAAATTCTGCGGGCTAATTTCTGCTAATAGCCAGACATCACCAAGAGCCTATGAACTGAATTGCTGGGGGCTGGAGGAACATCCTTTGGAAGGCTGCTGACTGCTTGCTGTGTGCTTCTGTTCCCTTGGCATCTGCTGTTGGCCCTGGGGAGAGAAGAGTTTCTGGGTTGGGGCCGTCTTTGATCGCACTTCTTTCAGCTATTTCTACAGAAAAGCCATTCAGCTCTGCTGAAGCTGTGGGTATAGCTCTGCTCTTTTACTGTGGTTTAAAAGTGATGCTATGTGCCTGTTAAACAAGGCTGCGACAGCAGTGCGGGTGGAGAAAGAGGGATGGTTTGCTCATTATTGCTGCCTTTCTCAAGGAGAATATGGGAAGATTACACAAATGGAGCAGTATTAGCTGCTTCCTGTCCTTTAGGATGCATCTTTAGCCTACTGTAGTCACCATGCTTTGTTCTGAATAGAGTCTGTCACGTCACTTCTCCTGTCCTTCTGCAGGCACTGCCATCTGCGGACAACTGTCTTGCTGCAGCTCCTTCATCTGTTGGCATTTCCCTAAACAAGGAGCTCTGTGGAAAAGTGTTCATTTTGTTGCAGCCTCCTTTAAAAAAGGGGTGTTTGGCACACTTCTCACTGAAGCCAAGGCATTTGTTGAACAGAATGAAAGTTGTTTGATCTTGCTTCTGTTACAATATGTGGTGCCCTGCGCTGTTAGGCTGAGAGCAACGCTGGCTTTTATTTCGCGTGGCAGGCCTACACAGGCAGCTCCCGGAGGGGATAAATAACATGCTAATTGCAACACAGCTTGACCCCTGGGCAGAAGCGGAGCCGGCTGCCTTGTGTCACTGCGAGGGAAGAGTTTCCATATAGGCAGTTACCCAGCGGAGTTAATGAGCTGTGAACACACACCTACCCTGATTGGAGTTCACTGCTTGTGTCACCACAGCCCGGTCGCTGTTGTGCGCATTCTAACTTCCTCAACTCTCCCATCTTTGGGATCACATCTGTGCCGGTATTCCACACATGTGACTATCTATGTGATCATACTTGTTTGCAAGAAACACAGATTTTGGTGTGACTTAAAGTCAGTTGTAATAATTTTTTGGTTTGTATATGAGAAATGCCTCTTAGTCAAGCAAGCAAACTTTTACCTGAGTTTCAGGCATTCCACAGGTCTAATTTTGTCTCATTCACCTTAGGATAGTAAGTCTTGCTGAAACCTAAAATAACTTGGCTAAAGATACTTAATGCAGATGTTCATCTGCTATTTCAGTTCAGGCCTGGTGGTGGTGTTCGTCCACAGTGATGTCTGATTGCATATGTGGAGGTTTTCAAATGATTGTCAGATCCTCTGATATTTTGAAGGCCTTTTTGTCCAGTTTTACAGACCATGTCACTGTGTAGTGTTTTGTATGGGAATTTCTATCTTTGGGGGCACAAGGCTTTGGCGTACTTTTTGGGGGTCTTTGCAAGTAGGTTAGTGATGAGAAGACACTTAGGGGGCCAGGGAATAGCTTTTCCAGTGGAGCTAGTATATTCTAATGAATCTTGTTCGTGGGGTGTACTTTAATCTCATCAGGCATAGCTAGCAGCTCTGGTTTGGCAAAATTAACTATTCTGCCAAGGCTTTGAAGTCACTAATGTTTTTTTCCCTTCTCTTAATGAACCCCATTACACCTTCCGTAGTCTGATTGTGGCTTTGGCCAGGCTGCAGTGCCAATGGGAATAGGGAAATAGATCAGCCATTGTGGAATAGCAGGACCCAGCGTCATCTAGGATCAGGAAAGGCATGGTTGAAACCAAGAACGCTTAGGAAAAGCTGAAGGTTTAGGAAGAGGTCCTCTGTGAAGGCTCACAAGGAGATAGAGCTTTTTTGTGTCTGTGTCCTGAATTAAGTATATGACATTAACTTTCAAGGGATGATGAAAATGAGATGAAATTGAGAGGTCTTTCATTTTGCAGTCAATGTGAGCTTTTCACCGAGTGTGCTATTGTGGGCCAAGGATGAACCATGAAATTCTTCAACAGGACAGGCTCAGCTTTCTTCTATTTTGGTGGAGAAACAGTTCTCTTGTGAAGGCTTTTGCTGTGGAAGTTCACAAAACTTCCCTGTTGGAAAAGAGCTACGAGTGTCTCTGTCTAATTAGCCAAAACACTTTAATCCTCCTGCTAGGCTACCTGCAGATAAGCCTTCAAGCACAGTACATGTTGAATTTCAGCGGGGAGTAGGTGTTTGGAAAAATTAAGAAGATAAAGCAAATATGATACATAGTTCTAATATACCAAAAACTTAGTCCCTTCCTCCTCTTGCTCTCCAGACCTTCAGTTTGGCACTCACTTACTGTTTGGATTATGGTATGCTATTACAGAATTGCTAATTAATTCTCTAGTTGAATTTATACCACTGTGACTCTGAAGTACTTTTATGGGAGCTACTGTTACCTCTGCAACAGCGGAAAAATTCTTTCCCCCCCAGCCCACCCAAATATTTGAGTTCTTTCAGGAGGGCATCACAACTGTTCAGATTTCAGTGGGAAGCTGCAGTGCTACAACAGTTTCTACTTAATTTCCATAGGAGCTACTTTCTAATGCTAATTTCACGCTTGATAAATACAGTCCCTTGTTGCCTAGGCAGCAAGTTACGGCACAAATGTTCATTACTGCACTACTGGTTAATGAGTCTCTAGTGTTCTGAAGAAATTAAGTGGGTTTACTCACTTTAATCTTAAGTCACCCCCAACCTAAGAAACCAATCTGCAAAATGTTTCCAGTTAGATGTGGTACCTGACTGCAATAGTGACAGAGTAACCAGAAGAACTTTCAGAAGCGTTTGGTACAGCACTACCAGGGTAAATGCACGCTTCTGCCTTGGTTGTTCTTTTAAAGGTCTGCTGGTTTACAAGGATGTCTTTGCTATGAACAGCAAAATATGTAAAACTCTACAACTGAGATACCTAGAAATGCACTTGTTGTCAACATTTGTAGTCTTTCTTAGCGTTGTCTAGCTTGGCCAAGCGAGCCTGACAGTCTCTAAGCAACTTCAGAATCGTGTTTTTGTGTGCTGACAGAGCTTTGCGTCCCGTCTTTCCCAAATTTACCGTAAAACAAATCAGGGCATATTTGACTTGATGTCTTGAGGCAACAGTAATAATTTCCAATATGAATGTGTCAAGGAACCTTTTGCCAGTAGCTGGTTTTGCACCAAGTTATCCATTTCCTTTTTTTGTAGAAGGTCTCATTTGTAAAGATTTGTTCAAGTCGATTCAGTTCACGTGTAATTAAGGCAAGAATTCCTTGGTGTTCAGTTGGTTGAGAGTGGGCTCTGCTTGTTGACCTTTTCTTTGGTGACTCAGCATGGAGAACTCAACACTTCCCTGCCAGGCAGAGACCATTGTTAACATCTATCCCATTATTATTTTTCATTTAAAAGCTAATTTGCTGTTTTGCCTTCAATCCCTGTCATACACATTATTCCAACTGTTAAATAATATGAAAGTTTGTGTTTGGCAGGCTGCACATGTCATCTTGCCTTGGGAAATCAAAGGGGAAGATTACATAACAGCTGACAGTGAATTTGGCTCCAGGATGTCATTAAACTAATGAACGTTGAGTTTTCTTTCCCAGCCACAATATTCTAGAGTTCCAAGCTAAAAAGTCTTTTAATGTGTAACCTAGAGTGCACGTAGGTGAATTGCGAAACTTAAGGAGCTTTCTGATCCTACACCGTAAACCAGAGCATAATCCTTGGCTTAAAAACTGGATGTAAAATCAAGATGTAGTTAGTTGTTCCTAAGTGAATTTAGAATAATGTAATTTTTTTTTTCTGTCTCTAAAGTTACAGTTCCTTAAATTTGGTGTGGGCTGGTATTTGCTCTCTGGAGGACTCCCATACTGCCTATTTCAATGCAAGAAAGCATTGTCTTTATTTGTGTAAAGCTTTAAAAAAACCCAAAACCCTAGGAAGAGGAAAGGCCTAGTACAAACATTTAATTATTAAATGCTTTTAAAAACTCACAAAGACGTTAGAATGAAATTCTGTTGCTGGCATATGTGTATTAATTGAAACATAAAACTCTGGCCTAGAATTGCTAAATTCACCTTTTTATCATTGGAGCTCCTTGATGCTTCTGTAAAATGAGAAGAAGGGAAATTATCACTTTCACTGAGTTTAAAAGCACAGTTTTGTGTGAAGCAGCAGTTTAACGCATCTTAGAACTCTCCCACTGATATTTATTGAAAGAAGATATTTGACTGCACGCAGTGCTGGCTTTGTGCTGGGGCTACAACATCGTTGCTCTCGTTTGTGTGCTGTGTTATAAGCACTGTAACTGCTGTAATGTCAATACAAGTCAGAATGCGCTAACCCTGACCCAAACCCCAACCAAACCCAAATGCTAACCCTAACCCTGCCACTAAACCTAACCCTAACTCTTACCTTAATCCTAATGCAACCCTAACCCTGACCCTAAAACTAACACAAACCAAACCCTGACCCTGACCCTAACCCTACCCTGACCCAACCCTAAACCTAACTCTAACCCTGAACCTGAGCTTAACCCTAAGGCAAAGCCTAAACCTAAAACCTACGCTAACCCTAACTCTAACCCTAATCCTAAATCCTTACCCATACCCTACCCTAACCCTAACCATAAACCCTAACCCTAACACTACCCTAACCCCAAAACCTAACCCCAACCCTAACGCTTACCTAAACCCTAATCCTAACCTGAACCATAAACCCAAACCCTAATCCTAACCCTAACCCAAACCCTCATCCTAACCCAAACCATAAACCCAAACCCTAATCCTAACCCTAACCGTAAAGCCTAACCCTACTCCTAACCTTAACCCCAAACCCATACCCTAACCCTAAGACCAAAACCTAAGCCTCACTCTAACCCTAACCCTTAAACCCCAAACTCTAACCCCAAACACTAACCCTAACCCAAACACTAACCCTAACCCAACCCTAACCCAAAATGCAACCCTTACCCTAACCCTAACCCCAAACCCAACCCTAACCCCGAACCCAACCCTAACCCCGACCCCCCGCCCATGGGAAGGTGCTCTGTATTTATTGGTTGATGACAGGCTCATTTTTATTGTAAAAGCACCAGTTTTTCTCTAAAGCTGTGGCAGACTCTGCAGGGCTCCTGTGGCCGTGCCTGCTCGTTGATCTCATGGTACCTTCCAATTTCAATTGAGTCTCTTTGCACAGAACTTGTCCCCATTCCCATTGCTCCATCAAGAAACTGTTGTTTTGTGCAGGATCAAGGCAAGTGACTCATGTTCTCTGAAAATCTGTTCAGAGTCAGAATCTGCTTAAAATTAAGAGCAAAATAAGCAGCACATGCTCCTTTTGGATAACTTGGTGCTTGCAATCTTGTGCTTGTGCTGCACAGGCAGAGTGGGTCAAGCTGGAAACTGGAATTACAAATGAAAAATATACAGTTGTACTTACTCAGCATTTAAACCCATAGTAAATCTGATGTACTGTTCTGCTTGCTTTGTATACATAGCCTACCCTGCTCAGTGTTCAGAGGCAAAAAGTGTATTAACATTTAATATAAAATACTTAAGGCTGGACATAGTGTTCAAGGTGCTCGCTGAGTGTACAAAACATTTTGTTAAATGTTCAGGGCCACTGCCACAGGGAAAACGATTGCAAGTGTACTAAAGCAGAACTGAGGCCTTGAAGTGGCTACCTGAAAACAGAGGCTACACAAGATTAAGAGTATAAAAGTGGGTATTTATTTGAAGGGCCTTCAAAGGTACACCTTGGGCAGTCAAAAGCCTCCAAGGGGCTCCACCCAAGATGGACCCTGGGTTTTTCAGGCTTTTGTAAGTTTGGTCCCTTTGCATATCAGGGTTAACTCTCCAATTATAATTTCAGGTAGGGATGTAATTACCCCAAGTTTGCTCCCCTGTCAGAGGCTTTAGTTTACATATTTTGGGGCCTGGGACAACAAGGTGTCCTTGAAGAATAAACCTAGAGAGGGTTTGTTATGTCTAACCAGAATGAGGGAACAAGTAGCTGACAGGCTATATGAAGCTTCAGAGTTACATACTAGTCAGTACAGGATTTGAAAAATAGAAAAGTTAAAACCTAAGGCATCATTCCCCCCCTTTAGAGGCTTGACAAGGCCTCTACCTTGTCAAGACTGTATTCTAAATATCTACTAACAATATGTGTCTAACAGCAGTATATATCTAACGACAGTATATATAAACAAAAATTATAATTACAACTACTATGAACAGTTCTTTAATCCAGGGCCAGTTTGGTAACCATGAAGTCAGGGTGTGGAAGATATAATCAGAACTCAGTGTGTTATCTTTGAATGCTATCTAATGTAAGATCTGAGTTGGTTCTCAAATTATAGACAAATTTTGCTGATCTTTCCACTTTGATCTGTGATCCACATGTCAATTGTTAGCTCTATAACCAAATGAATGTCTTTGGATACTCTTTGGACTAGAATCATATGCAAATTTTGGTTCCAAACCTGAGTCAGGGTTACCAGCTGTGTCGATAACAAGCACAGGAAAATAATAATTTGAATATAATAATTGAATATAATAATTTGGTTGGGCTCCTCTGCCACCACCAGTGCCAGGTTAGTGAGTTTGGGTGGCTGGATGAAGTTAAGTGAAGTCGGTGACATCCTGGTATCTTCACTTTGCTGGGGTGTTCCCAGGTCACACTGTTTGTACAGTAGCACATCCCACTGCACCTTCTCTGCCTCCAGGCACCTGTGGCTGCAGGCTTTCCAGAAGCAGAAGCAGCATCTTTGTATCTAGCAGCATTCAGCTGACTTATTTTTCTTGAATGCATCCAGTTCTTTTATTTATCTCCAGTTCTTATTCTTTTAACTCATTTAACTTTATCTCCGCAGTATTCCAAGACATTCTCATCCATGGCTTTAGTGCAGGTGGCTACCCATCTCCTTGATCGTTTTGACCTTGCTGTCATGCTTTATTTTAAAAACATGAGAGGAATAGGAGTACATTTGGAAAAGCATTTAGGAAGGCAGGATTTGACGGTAATCTGAAGTGCTGTCTTGGCTCAAGATAGGTTCAGCCTGCAGCTAGTACAGTGCCTGCTTCTTTAGACTTCTGTAGTGGCCAGCTAGATTACCTTGTTAATCTGTTCTATTACCACCAAATGTGGGGAAAATATTATTTTAGAAATAATTGTAAACTGTGCTTTAAACAAATATCCAAATGTGGGTAGTTTCAGTGTCTTAGGTAAATAGTGGCCATTGTTACACTGATTCAGTCCACGTGTAGCTACGTGACCGTCTCCTTGACTTGTCTGGCTGAATTCCCATTCACCTCCCCACTTACTAAATGAACATTTCTTTTCTGAAAAGAAGATAAGCATTATCTCCCTTTCTATTAATTTCCTTCCCCTCCTTTTCCCATGTCTTTTAATATCAGTGTTAGTTAATGGAGTGCATTAATTTAAAAATTCTTCTCCCTGCTTAGTCATGTCTTTTCATTGTCTTCCTCGAGGACTTCGTGACTTGTCTTCAAAAATGCATAAGGGGGCATAAGACCATGGTTGAAGGGAGTATGACACAACCCATAACAAGATTTAGCTATGTATTGTTTGGCAGAAGATGGGTTATTTTTATACCAACAGTTACAGAGAGAGCTGAGCTGACTTTCCTTGGGCTAATCTTAAAAACCCAAAATACAGGAGATCCCTGTGCAGAGATTTTCCTGACTGCCGTGGGCCTGAAGCTAGCACATCCTGTCTACTTGTGCTAATCTGCTGCTCTGCTTAGGCTAACAAGCCGCAGGGTCTTACAGATCTGTCCTGGGTTGAGTTGTCACTGTAGCCTGTTTTCTGCTTTAGACATGCTCTTTGCATGTGCCTGATGGATACTTCCAGTCCTATATAGGATCTGCAGCTGGGAGTATGGTGTTGTAGGGCTTGTCTCCTGGCTGGAAGCAGATGGTGATGATAATTTCCCGTAGTCTCTTTCTCCCAAGACTTTGTGTCTTGGTGTAGTTTTCTGATGAACTTCAAAGCAATGACAAGTTTAATAATTTAAGGTTGTTTTCAGTCCCCAAAGGACCCTCCTCTACTTCCCATCTTGTAGAGCTAAGGGTAATCTTTCTGTGGGTGTTATCAAGTGTATTTGTCTCTTGCTTTGCCTGGCACCATTCTACATTTTTCAGGGTGACGCTTGGTAGCTTTGAAACCAGAGCAAGCTCTTGCTGACCATTTTTGCTGTGTTTTTTTACCCAAGGTGCCTTATAGTCAGGGCAACTCAAATGATGTCTCATCTTTTTATCTGGAAATACTGTTCTGGTGAAAGTTGACACTGACTGTTTTATCTAGGTTTTCTGAAGAAACACATTCTATCCATTCTGGATGTCTGCATTTAAAAAAAAATATACTGTGCTCTTTGTGCTTTTATTGCTCACCTTCTCCAGTGTTGTCCCTAAATGATTTGGGCGATCCCAGGGTACTTTGACCTCTGAGCAACCTTTGCCTTCTCTCTGGATTTTGAATGCGTTCTTTGTAGTAATTCTGCTGTCAGGATGTTATTTCATCCTCTGGCAGCTACTGCAACATTAAGTATGTAAACTTCTTTTAGTGTCAGAGGCACATGGGCACTGAAAGCAGAAAGGAGAGGTCTCAGGTGCATGTAAGGGAAAGGTGATGCTTGGCCTCTGCGTAAACCAGGTTATGTTTCAGTAGGAAAACTTGCCTTGGACCAGATAAGTTCTGTTATCTGTTGAGCTATTTCTGAGGCAGCATCAGACCACAGTACTTCTCCAGGTGCATGATGTTTTCAGGCAATTGAGAGCTCCCCTGATTTGATGTGTGTACTTGTTCTGCTGCTGCTGGGTTCACTACCTGGCATCTGAGAGCCACACTGGAGGGACTGATAAAGTCAAACCACCTGTGAGGGCACCTTTGTGTTTATTACAGCAGCAACGGTTGGTTACCCTAGAATAAAGTCTTAGTCCTAGAATAAAGTGCTGTAAAGGTGTAGGATGCAGGGTAATGGCCTGCCCTGACTCCTCAGGATGCAGTCTCAGTGGTCTGGGGAGAGGTCAGTAATATTTGACACCATAGCTACAAGGAGACTTTTTGGGAGCAATGGTTTTCAGTATTAGGGATGATGGAGGGCCGTGAAGATTGGTCATGTGAGAAAGGAGAGCAGACAAGTAAAGATGAGGACACTGCAGTTAAAACAGAAGAAAACATGTGAAGGTGTCTGAATTGCTCAGCTGCATTCTGCATCCATTTAGCTTCTCTCTGCAATCTCCTGAGGCTGAGAGGAGAGAAGGTGCCAGGACAGCCTGATGTCTTGTATGGAGCCATCAGGTGGTCTCAGCTGTCCCATTCAGAGTCCAGTGATAGCTGGAGTGAGATGCACAGCAAGCTTCCTGCCCTCCTATGCTCCAGTGCAGGGACACCCGGGTGTGTGGCCTGTCTGGGCTGAATGTGCAGTACAAGGGACACCTTTCAGTGTCAGCAAGCATCTCGTCTCATTTTGCACAAAGGGTTGTGTATATATAACCCAGCTAGGCTCTGAACCTGAGACATGGCATCTAGCCTGGCATCACTGTGCCTCAGATCTTGCAGGCATGATTTTTTTGGTGAGAATACTAGGCTTGAAAGATGTCTGGAGCAGACTCTCTTTAGTGACTATTTTTGCAAAAAAACCCAGACTGGACTATGACCAAACTTCTCATTCTGGTCATTCCATTTCCAGAAGTAGGTTAGAAGTAGGCTGGGATGAATGTGTGCCTTGTCCAGTTCCTCCCCTTTTCTGCAGGGAGAAACTCTGTTGAGGGGGAGGACATAGGATTGCTGGACCTTGTTAACTTCATGGGGGGAGGATCTGACCTCATTGCTATCTCATCATGGGAAAAAAAAAATATAGCAAATTTAGTGACCCTCTGGAAGGAAATTGGATTTGCTTTTCTGTCTAGAACTGTGCTGAGGTTGTGGCTCTGCCTCGCTTCTGCCACACAGGCTCAGGATAACTAATGAACTTGAGCAGAAACCTGCCTGCAGGAGCTGCAGCGGCACTTCTTGCATTTTGCTGTTAATATCAGATTGCTTTTTGCAGCTTTTCCCTTTCAGGGGTCTTGTTCCCATTTCTATCCTGCCTCCTACACCTTCTATTTTTCCTTGCATTTTCTGTTCTCTAACCCTTCCCTTTATACACTCCTGTTCGGTGTTTTTCAGTTGGCCAGTGCCTTATTTCTGCCTTGTGAACTTGTTCTTTTCTGCATGTTGCCTGTGTCTCTGTGCCTTTGTCCTGTGCACTGCTGATAACAGTGGGACAGGCAGAAAACCACAACTCTGGAGCCGTAACTTTGGTGGTTAAAAAGCTGAGACCTCAGGTTCTCCTAATATAACAGCCAGGTGGGTATCCCTCCCTCCATGACCCTGGTCCATGACACCCCCTCTCTGCCCAGTGCAGCTGTGATCCAGTGGGTGAGCAGGGCTGTGTGATGCTGCAGGGGGGAGTTCCTGTGGCAACTGTTGTGTGGCCAAATACACAAAAATCTAGCTTGGTGGAGGAGTAAAACCTGGACGTCTTAGAAGAATCACAGTCCCAGTGTAGGAGCTACAGGTATGTTCTACAGCACAAGAATTTAACAATAATGACCAGAAATCCCTGAAATATGTAATTTTGCCTCTAATTCCTTGTGGTTCCTCTAGCTTTTGTGGAGAACTGCCATTTGACAGCAAGTGTTTTCCATGGAGAAACCCTAGTGTGTATTCAGGGAAGAGCATCTCCTGCTTCAAGTTCTCTACTGGTTTGAATCACCTGAATCACCCGGGTTTTCAGTGGGCAGAGTCTCCAGTAGTGTTTGTGCTATCTGTAAGTGATCTTATGAGCACAGGATACCGTGGGAGAAGGGGGAAGCGTGGCAAGAGCAGCAGAGCTGTCTCGGGAGGCTGCTCACTCCTCTTCCCTGCTGCCTTGGTGCCGCTGCAGTGACACAGGCAGGTGCAGACACAGAACTAGTGGCCAAGTGCTTCTTTCCCTTGCTCCAGTATTAATCAGCTGTAAGTTGTGGCTGCAGACCACAGTCCCTGCTCCAGTTTGAGCAGTGGACAGCTTTCAGAGAGGGGCTGCTAGAAGAGAGATAAAAACAGAGTTACAGGGAAGAGGCATGGAGAGAAATTCCTGTGCTTTCCTGTCACCTCAAGGTTTGTGGCTATCTGGACCCACAAGCCACCAAATGCAAATGTTCCCAATCTGCTGAATCCCTTTATGAAGGGAACAAAAGAAGGGACGGCTTCTTTCCATGGTGAATGGGTACCCATGGGTTGGGAGTGCTGCTGTGTCCCAGAGGATGCAAACCTGAACAGTGCCTATCCAGTTTGCCTTCCTGCTGCCTGTGGGAAGGCAGTCTGGCCTATGAGTAATAGCATTAGAGTCACTTCATTAAAAAAAAGTTTGGGGGTTTTTAAATGCCAGATGTCTGTTAGTTTCCAGCTAATTGCTTTCTATAGTGTTATGGTTGTTAGCTGGGAAAGGTTGGAAGAAACACTCCTGACTCCCTCCTCTAAGCATCTTGGTCTGGAATTACTCAAGTGGTTTTGGTGCTGCAGTTTCCAAATTGCAAAATTAGGTTTATCCTCATTGTCACGAGTCCTCTATTTTATCAAATGCCATTTGTTTTTGTCATGCAAAAACCAAATCACTGTTCAGTCTAAATGAAATACAGGAGATAAATAGCACAGATGGTGGCATAAGTCAGGTCTTGGACTAACTGAATTTTAAATGCTACAGAGATACAATTTGAAAAGTTTTCATGATAAATAAATAGAAATCCCACTCACCAGTGACTTAGTACATCTGACCAAACACTGCTGATCAGAGTGAAAATGGTGAATATCCAAAGGGCCTGCTGAAGTCATGTGATCCAGTCTGGCTGCTCTGTCATCCTCTTGTACTCTGGCATGTTGGGTGCCAAATCTGGCAGTCCTTGTCCTACAGGGGAGCTGTTGCACTCTCTGGAGCTGTGATTCTGCATGTGGGGAAAGATGCACTGGAAGGACAGGCGAGTGTTTGCATGTTTTACTGATGTTTTGCCTTCATAATATGCATTTGAATGAGTGCTCAGAAGTGTCCTGAAAAGGCACAGAGGGCCATCAGTGCCAGTTGCATGGGATGGATGTGGAGAGCATTGAAGGCTTGATCTGGTGAATATTCTAATGAAACTGCCATCTTGAACCTCCCTGGAATAAATATTTGATGTGAACAGCACTTTATACTTTAAGGCTACCAGTTTCCATTTCTCTGTGGTGTTGAGTGGCTGTCCTGTGACAGTCTCTGTAACCAGACAACATGGTAATTCTTAACTCCTTAGGCTTGCTGTGTGCAAGAGTGAATGTTTGAGTGGGCTCTGTGGTTGTGCCCAGGGCTGGACCTGACTGGCCTCTGGAGGAACAGCATGACCTGGTGCTTACACCCCTGTCAGAGGGACTAGGAGTGTGTGCTGCAGGAGGAGGTGCTCAGGCAGAGACTTGAACTTCAGTCCTGCCGTCCTCATGATTGTGAACTTTGTCCCTAATTATAACCTGAAAACTGTAATGTGAAAAGGCTGTGTGATCAGCCCTTTTGTCCTGGTCTGTGCCTTACAGACTGAAGTAAAGGCACTGGTAAATGGGAAACATCCAGAAAATGGGAAAAAATCTCTGCAGCTGGGTTTTTGACCCTGTCAGATATGCTTATACTCACTGTGGTTCTTTCTCAGAGCTTCCAGTAAGTGCAATATTGGAGGCTCCTTTAAGCCTTAAAATAAAACCTTGACTTAAGGGAAAATGTTTGCATTCTAATTGCATTTTCCGATATGTCTCAGCAATAACTATGTTAGAGACTCTGCTCTCCCAGTGTTCAGGGCACACAGAGCCCCGAACTGTCTCCTTCAGCCTTGGTGACTCATACAGAGAGGCCAAGAGATTCCTGAGATTTCAAACTCTGTTGATGTCTTTAGAAGCCCCTTAGGTCAGTGGCCACCCACGCAATCCAGTAGCCAAATGAAAATTGAATGCATTATGAAAAGATTCTGTCATTGAAAGGTCAATAGCAGACCAAGAGGTTTCTTGGAAATGTGTTTCATACCTGTTCCATTAGTAGCCTGTCTCCTTAACCTTCTCAGGACTCTGAAATTCAGGCCAAAAAAGGAGCACTGTGTTCAAAGAAAATGAAGGAAGTTGGGCAATGGTGATTGCTGGTATATGCAACTGTCTCTCTGGAGATCTTTTTGATCACCAGAGGTAGGAATTTTTTTAATCAGCTTTATTTCTTTGTAAATCTTCAGCCTTAATTCTTTTTCCTCTGCCAGTCTAATTGCAAAAATAATAACAGCTATTTTGATGGATCCTGCATGATTCTTCTGTTCCAGGTAGTCTGAGGCTCTCTGATATTTTGAAAATACTCTGAGTGTTTACAATTGCAGAATTGAAGAAAATTCAGTACATAAAATGAATATGGAAATGGGTCCATAGTTTGATAACTAGTGGTTTATTTGAGAGGCAATGGAGAGCAGGCAGTTGCCTACAGGAACTATGGGCTTGGGTGGCATCCAAAAAGATGCTAAACCTTTTCTGTTTAGGAAGGGGGTGGTGGCAGAGGGGTGATACATGTTGGCATATAGAGTTTAGTGAAGTAACGAAGGGATTTTTGATAAGGGCTGGAGGAACAGCCTGCAGGTGTTCTTGGTAGCTATTTTGACTCATAAGTTTTTGCTAGTGCACTGATCAAGTAACCATTCACTCTTCTTCCCCATCTCACAAACATATTCCTATCTTTGTATAATACTTCTAAATCCCTACATTGATGCTGTCTTACTATTTTTCACATTTTGTGGTTTGTCTTACCTGCCTACTGCAATGCCATAACACAGAATTATTCTTCATAGCTTGCTGCTCTAGGTGATACTTCTTCAGTTCATTCTTCAGTGGCTGCAGCAAATTTTTGTGAGTGCTCTCCTGTTTTGTTTGGGTTTTTTTTGGGGGGGGTGGGTTTGTTTTGTTTTGTTTTGTTTTTTTGTTTGGGGTTTCTTTGGGTTTTTCGGTTTTTTTGTTTTGTTTTACCCTTTTTTTTCAAGAAATCTTTAAATGTGTGTTCCTGACAGCTATTCATAGAAAGGGTTGGAAGGGACCTAAAGATCATCTAGTTCCAACCTCTCTGTTATGGACAGGGATACTTTTCACTAGACCAGGTTGCTCGGAGCTCCATCCAGCCTGGCCTTGGAACACTTCCAGGACTGGGGTACCCACAGCTTCTCTGGGCAACCTGTCCCAGTTTCCCACCACCCTCACAGTAAAGACTTTTTTCCTGATATCTAATCTAAACCTACTGTCTTTGAGTTTGAAGCCATTTCCCCTTGTCCTGTTACCCCAGGCCTTTGTAAAAAGTCTCTCTCCATCTTTCTTGTGGGCTCCCTTCAGGTACTGGAAGGCCGCAATTAGGTCACCCTGAAGCCTTCTCTTTTCCAGGCTGAACAGTCCCAATTTTCTCAGCCTTTCCTCCTAGGAGAGATGCTTCATCCCTCTGATCATTTCAGTGGCCTCCTCTGGACCTGCTCCAACAGGTCCATGTCTTTCCTGTGTTGGGACCCCAGAGCTGGATGCAGCACTGCAGGTGGGGTCTCACCAGGGTGGAGTAGAGGGGCAGAATCCCCTCCATGGTGCTTTGGATGCAGCCCAGGGCATGGTTGGTTTCTGGGCTGTGCGTGCACGTGGTTGGGTCATGTCCAGCCCGTCACCCACCAGCACCCCCAAGGCCTTCTGGGCAGGGCTGCTCCCCATCTGCTCATCCCCCAGCCTGGACTGATGCCAGGGGTTGTCCTGACTCAGGTGCAGCACCTTGTAGGTGATCTTATTAAACATCCTGAGGTTGCCATGGGCCCGCTTCTCGAGCTTGTCCAGCCCCTGTGGATGGCATCCTGTCCTTCAGGTGTGTCAACCACACCTCTCAGCTTGGTGTCATCTGCAGATTTGCTGAGGGTGCACTTGATCCCTTCATCTGTGCCATTAATGAAGATATTAAATAACACTGGTACCAGTACAGACCCCTGAGAGAAACCACTTGCCACTGATGTCTATTGGGACTCTGAGCTGTTGACCACCATCCTCTTTTGTAATGTTCCTTTACGGACAGTTTCCCCTCTCAAGAACAATCTGTTCTGGTTAGTTTTGACAGGTCGGAGGCAAAACTTCACTGCTCTTCTGGGCAGTCTCCTGGTAGGGTGAGGCTGTTTGCTAGTGAACAGCCCAGCTGGACACAGGCTCTGCAGGCAGGAATCAGCGGTGTTCATTTACCAGTGTTAATGATCACTTTCCTTTACTGAGTATCTCATACTGCTGCTGACTGTCGCATCTTTCAGGAGGATGAAGCCCATTCTGCTCTGAAGGGCTAATGGGTTTGAGCTGTGAATAGTAAATTCGGGGGATTAATGGATGGGTTAAATCCCACTACTCAGCCCAATCACCTCTAATCTTATTACAGTGCTCAGCTGATTAAAATCAGTGGTGATTCTAATTGGGATACAGCTTTCCCTAACCCACTTGCAGGTCTTCATGGACACGGTTTTGGAAGCTGCTCTGCGCTGTGTGATTCACTTTGTTGCCTTGTACCTTACACAGTTGAACCTTTCAAGAACTTAGTGTGTAAGCATCACTAATAATAGTATTTAATTGACTGGAACAGTGCTTGCATTTAACCCTCCTACTTTCCTGTAATAAAATCCTTGTTAATCGGAATATGTTCCCATGGTTTCTCTTGTATGTTTAAAATCCTTGAAAAAGGAAAGAGGAAGCGAGTGTATTTGTTATGGGGGAGAAACTTGCTGGCTTGCCCAAAATCAATGCATCTAGAAGATCAATACATTTAAATAGCAAAAGAAACACTGCCTGTGTTTACTCTCTCTTGTATTACTAATGACCCTGGGATATGACTGATCCGATCGATGCCACATCCATCAGGAGAAAGTCCCAGAGCTAAACAGTGCAGTGGACATGGCAGCCTGTTAGTGCTACATGTGCCATGGTTAGCTGGGTGCAAATATCCCTTGGATAGGCTGGAAGTTTTCAAGCACCTCTGGAGACTTGAGGGTTTTCTCGGTTTTGTTACTTCTTCCGCAAGCTTGTGAATGCTGCTCAGTGAAGGTCTGTGCTCAGATAAATTGGTATTGGTGCACTGAGTAGACAGAGGAACATGGGTCTGGAGGAGACTTGTTCAGGATCATAGAAGCACAGAATGATTTGGGTTGGAAGGGACCTTAAAGATCATTCTGTTCCAAACCCCTTGCCATGGGCAGGGTCACCTTCCACTACACCAGGTTGCTTCTGGCCCCATTCAGCCTGGTCTTGAACACTTCCAGGGATGGGGTATCCATAACTTCTCTGGGCAGCCTGTTCCAGTGCCTCACCACCCTCTGAGTAAAGAATTTCTTCCTAACATCTAAACTAAATCTCTCCTCTTTTAGTTTTAAACCATTCTGCCTTATCCTATCACTGTCTGCTTGTGTAGAAAGCCTCTCCCTCCTTTTTTTATAAGCCCACTTTAAGTATTGGAAGGCCTCAATGAGGTGTCCCTGGAGTCTTCTCTTCTCTCCGTGCTGAACAATCCCAGTGGTGATGAGTCAGCTGCAGAGTGGAAAGAGAGTTAGGATCCCCTGACTCCTATGCTTCGTTCCAGTTGCTGGACCATCTCCTCATCATTTTTTTATGATTCAAAGCTGGGTTCATACATGCAGTCACTTTAATCCTGTAGAGTTCATCTGTTGGGGAATTTTAACTATGGCTGATATCCACTCCCCACTTAATTTCCAAAAAAGCTCATGGAATTACAAATTCCAGTCTTTGTAGCCAGAGCTTGGTTTGCTGCAAACTGCCTGGCTGCTGGGAACAGGGGTCTGTGTGCTGCCCAGCCCTTCAGGAGTGGGAAAGGACTGTGAGTCTTCCCCGAGTCAGAGCTTCTCTGGGGTTGTGTAAAAGTGAAATTCTCTGATTTGTAGGGACCATCACTCGTGATACAGGAAAAAATGACATTTTTCAACAAAAAGGCCCTGAAAATCTCTCAAGGGTCAGTACCATATCTCAGTATTGGATATTGTCCTGTTGCAGTCGTATTCCTGGAATGCTCTGCCACCTTTTGGCCCCTCTAAGACTCTTCATTTCAGTGTTGAGAGTTGAGGCTAACAGAAGAGGTATTAAACACACTTTCAAGGTGAGTGAGACTAAAATAGAATCTTTTCTGCCCTTCCTTTTCACCCTGAGGAACCCAGCCCTCTCTGAGAGGTCAGACAAGTCAATGTCTGCCCTGTTCCCTGAAACTGCTGGAGAGAGACTGAGGGTGTTGAGTGCCATCTTCTCATCTTTCATTCTACATCAATGTTTTCAGTGTTGTAAATTACTGCCACCTTCTCCACATCACCTTTGCCCATTACCTCTGTTCTCTTCTCAAAGTGGGCTGTGGATGTCTGTACATCAGCCTGTGTATAGCCGTGCCTCATATCCCTTCTGCAGCAGAACTGAATGAGGCATGTTGGGATTTTGGGGTTTTTTTATAACCTTTAACTTGTCTCAATTCAGATGGATGCTGAATCTTACCAGTCACCCTGTATGCCCAGCAGTTGTGTCCATATGTGTGTGTGTGTATATGCCCATATGTGGCATGTGATCCTACATGTACACTAAATATGTTTACGTGAAGGGTTAAACACTTCTTTGTTAAGTTAAAAATTAATTCAGTGCAAGAATTACTGCTGTCTTCCACCTTTGTATAGCCTAGACTCCCCAGGCCTTGAGGAGCAAGTAGCTTTCTTCTGGCTGATAAAAGAGTCAGTTTTCTAGTGATACAACTAATTCATGCCTTGCTCTGTGCAGTGATAGTGTTGTGGAGAAGTTTCTGGTGAAGTGTGTTTTAGGGCACTGCAGTCAAAATTATGGTAGTTAGGTGTAAAAGTGACCCTTCCCATACAACCAAGTTGTGTTTGAACTTGGATTTCTCAATTCCAAGGAGACATCTGCTGCAAGCCTTAGAGGAGGACCCTGGACGACTTCACTATTTCCCTTGTACCTTAGAAGATTATATTAATCAAAGGATTTGGTGCCAGAACTCATTTTTTTGCCAACTGCTAATTGCTGGGCACTTTGGAGCGATGATCGCAGTGAGCTGTGGCCCACTGGTGTTTCTCCATTGTTTCTCCCAGAAGCTGACATAAAATTAACTAAGGGACTGAGAATGAGGGCAGCATACTTGGGAGAGAAGGGGGAATTATGCAAAAACCTGGCAGATTTTCTAGAGAAGAGGGATCAAACTAAGGAGCTTTACCAACATGAAGCAGTGTCGGGGTCACTGACCTCTGCCAAGATATATGCCAAGTCTGTGGCTGGCTGCCTGCCTGCCTCTGGTATTGTTCTGATGGATTTTTCTATATAAAGCACTTTTTCATTAAAGAATAGTTGTATTGCATTCAGAGCAGGCTGCATAAATATCTATTATTAAAAAAAATAAATGAAACTCAAATCTTTCATGTTGTACTTAGTAGGATTTTTGATTGTGATCCAGCCCATTCAAATAGCGGTAGCTGTCTTAATGAGACCTACACTCATTAAACAGTCCATGTATCCTGCTGAAGTTTTAAAGTCATCGACTGAATTTGTAGAGGTCATTGGCTGAACACTCAGAAACAGAACTTGTTTGAAGTAGTAAAGCAACTTTTGGTGACCATGACATCATAGAAGAGTACATAAAGGAATACAGAGAGGCTATTTTGATTTCTGAATTTTAATGACCGAATGAAATCAAGTCGGGAATTGAAAAAGCAGGGTAAAAAAGTAAGAGAAGTCCATCCATGAATAAAAGAGTAGGATTGAGATGATGGCATCTGCTAGTTCCAAGAGCTGATTATCATATGCTTCAGACAAGTTCACTTCCTTCCCTGCAGACAAAATCTCCTCTTTGATGGAACAGTTTTAAAATGCAAATCATGTCCAGGTGAATTTAAAGACTATTTATCTGATGTAGTTAAAACATGAATTATTAAAATAAGCTTAAATGCTGTCATCTTTTGCATGTAGATTCAAGTCTGCTTTCTTTCTAGTTTGATACGAATTTTAAGTTTAAAAAACCCAAACACCTAACACCATTTCATAACACAAGAAGAAATCAGGAGGAGTAAGATGTGCTTAACTTGTTCCTTAAACAGATGTGTTTTGTGTGATCACTGAACCACCTGGTTCAGGACACTGGGACGGAGAGGGATGGTTGCTCAGCCTGGCTGTCCCTGCTGCTAAATCTGAAACCACAGCCAGAGGACCCCCAGTAATTTTAAAGATCCAGATGTTTGGATTTTTTTTAACGCCACCCAGGCTGGAAGCAAATACCATGCATCTATGGCAGAGAACTTAGTTTTCTATTCAAACTATCTGTGTTTCTTTAGCTTGAGGACAATGGAGTTTCAGTTCCTGGAGTTCTTAATAGGAATTTCAATTCTGAGTTCCCTGTCTGAAGTTTGACTTGATTACAGTGACTGATGCCTTGTGAACTGCGGAAGCCAGACCCACTGCTTTGCAGTCTCTGAATGCCAGCTTTTAAATAGTATGAAGCATTAGTCTCAAACTGAAACAGTTCACAAGGTATCTGCTAAAATACTGATCTGCTCAAACTGTGAAACCAAAGAGGAACAAGATACTTTGTAACGTCCTTATTTTAAGGACTGATGCCTTTTTGTCATGACCTGAAGCACTTTAAATGATCCTGAAGAGCGCAACTACTTTTCCAAGTTTGTGCTACATCTCTGAGGAGACCTCTCCAGACTATCTCTTCTGTTGAGTTGTTCCTCTTTGCAGGGAGGATACACATGGGAACCGTGGTTCCAAACTGGCTTGTGCCTGCTTGCTGTGTTTTGGTTCCCAGTGGACTAGAGGAATGCTGGATTGTAGAGCATGCGATTACTGTGTGCGTGCCTTGGAGGAATATTTGTGCTCTGTTAATGCCTGTTTACATCTTGCAGAGTGAGCTGCTAGCTTTTCTGGCTGTAGACATCCATGTTTCACACGGGGGATATGATACCTGGAAGATGCCAAACAAAAAAGCCACACTAATACTCAGATCTTTTAATCTGTTCAATCTCCTTTGGGGTCTTGGCTTGCAAATTTGGGGTGTTGGGCATTAGAATAACGTGTTGTAACCAAAGCCCATGCTACTGCTGTTATTCCACAGGAGATGATGTATAAGTACAACTTTCTTTCTTCTCACTGAGCATTGACCAGATGCTGCTGTTGTGTAGGAGCCTGTAAGAACTGCATCTTTGCTCTCTTATCTGTTGTTCCTGACTTGCCTATAACAAACACATAAGCTCTTTTCTTTTCTTTACTTGCTGCCTCTCCATTCAAAATTGTATTGTCCACAAAAAGAAATGAATTGCCCAGAGGCACAAGTATAAGTGCCCTTAAATAATTTTCTTCCCTGATGAGACCAAAGCAACGTGTCTGCAAGTTCAAGTCCTTTTCCTGCTCCTTTTCCTGCGTGCTGTCTGACCCACAGCACTCTGCGTTGTCATGGGGTAAGAATGTGTGGAGGTCAGTCACTGCATCCCAGCTGAGGAGCAGGGGACTTCCAGCTCTGGGAACACAGCTTCCTTAGGCACTCTAACATGCCCTTGGTAATCAGCTCATTAAACTCAGGGAGAGCAAGTACATGGTGGGATTTTGACACGTAAGGCTGATGTAACAAAATTCACAAGTAAGTGCCCATTCCCGTGGTCAGTTGTGTATTTAACTACTGGAAGGATAGCCTGTTAGCAGGAAAAAATAGGGTTTGCAATTGTAATATTTTTCCAAATCTTTTTTGCAGTGTCTGTACTTCCTCCTCATTCTGACTGATTCCACACTGGAATTTTTTTACTGGAAACATTGGGTGTGTGGTGAGGGCTTATGTTGTTTCAAATATCTGTCTGTACAGTAAGTCACTACAGCTGTTGGGCAAAAATGGGCCCATGCTTATATCTTAATTTTAATGAAAAAAAGATTGGTAAATTAAAGACTTGGGAACAACTTTCATGATTGAAGACAGCACAGAAAACCCTGCTGATAAAGACTGCTTGCTGCTGAAAGCCTGCCTTATAGCACCAGGTTAATTTCTCACTGATATCCCTGTTCAGGTGTTTTGGAAATGCTGCAGAACTGATAACTCTGATGAAGTTCAGTGATGAAAACTCTTTTTCCATTTCACAGAAAAATCGCGTTTTCCAAGCTTCCCAACAAATCTTTAACATTCCCGAGATCTATGAAAATGACAGATCCCGTCAGTCGAATGAAAACATTAACCAATAAAATTGGATTAAAGTTGATTTAAAACAGGACCCTGTAATTAGGAAATTCCTGCAAAGCTGTGTGAACTTGTCATTGTAACATCCTCAGGCTACAAGCAGGGTTTGACAGCCCTGCTGGGACAAAATTTGAAGTTGTTAAGCTTTGCTAAAACACTTGTTTTTCTGACAGCTCAACAAATTACATCCATAAAAGGCAGCATGTAAAGATAGATGTCGTGGACCGTCCATGCCTGATTGTGTTCTGCTTGGCACTGGTTTTTTGATCACCTGTTATATGGTCCCTGTTTAAAGCTCCTTCCCCTCTGGGGATGGAAGGAAGTGAAGGGCACTGCTTTTGTATTCCAAGGTACCTTTTTGCTTCCAAGGAGACAAAATACTCAGTGAGTAAAGCCACCTGTAAGTTGGGAAGTACTGCTAGGCTATTGTCCAGTGTCTTTCTCTAGGTGGAATTGAAAGGGTATCAGAGGGAAAAGTCAGGAGATGCAAGCATCTATTTTCATAAACCTATTGCAGCTGGAATTAGAATATAGTCACCCATAGATCCTTTTAGCAGACATAGTACCATTAATTCATTCCTTCTCTCAATATTAAGAGTTCCTACAAAGAAATAAAAAGGCCAAGGTTAGTAATGACAAGTTCTTAATTTTATAAAAGGCATAAGAAAAGAAACCGCAGTGACGTAAAATTCTTTCAGAGCTGCTGTAGAGCCCCCGCTGTTAAAATGAAGGCCTTAATGCAGCTTTAACAGAGCAGAAAGCATTTTGTAAGAGTGCTTTTGAGAAAGGAGATCAATGCCAGATGCATTATTGGACTTTATGAGCTGCTTGAATCTTTAAGGCGCTCTGGAAGGTAAAAGCATGATACAAGGTTAGTCAAAATTACTTTAGAAAGTGCTGCCTTGCTGAAATGTGTTCATTATGTTCCTCAGCCTCCCTTTAAAACTCTTGGTGCTTTACATTCTAAGGTATGCAATGGCTTGGTTTGGGTTTCTTTTTATGGGCTCGGGGAAGGTGTGTTCAAAGTTACAACACGATTTATTGTGGAAGTTCCATACAAGGGCATATCCTGTGATGGTGCTGTCAGCTTTTGGCACAGGAGGTCAGGGCTTGGGGCTGATGGGTGTAGTCAACATGCAAATAACAGCATGGACTGGAGAGAAAGCAGTCACAGCCCCACTGAGCTCCCTCTGTCTAAACACTTCTGGGAAATAGAAATGCTATTTTCAGTCTACATATTTTTGGGGTAATTGCATGATGCAAGTCTCAAGCTTGTACTCAACAGATCCTAGCACGATCTGTTGTCAAGACACCTTTTGGTGGGAAGAGTGAGACAAGAAACCTGTCCCAGTAGCCTGTATTCCTGTCATCTTGGTTATACCAATATCACTGTCTGTAGGGCTGTACTGTAAACTGGGTCAGGGAATAGAATTGGATTTAAAAAATTATCCCACTCTAATGGTTATTTTTAAGTTTTGTTCATTCCCCATGCTCCCCCCCAGCCCTCGGTACAGGAGCAGCAACAGGGCCATCGACACTCCTCTTGCCAGGAAAGCTGATAAGCAGAGCACTTCTGTCTCATTAAATGACATAGCCTCTATTGGTGCCTGTCACTCACTGCACAGTCCTTCAGTTTGGAATTTTAAAGCATAAATCCTTGCTGTCAGAGCTAAAGGATGAGGGATCAAAGATAGAAGCAAACTCTTACAACTTTAGTAATGATGCAGCCCTGTGGGAGGCAATCAAGCTGTCAGTGTCTGTCCCAGTGGGTCTTCTGTGCTGGGTCATGTCACCCTTGGGCATCTGGAAAGAGCTGGGTTGGTGCAGCAGGTGGTAGTGGTTCATGCACGTATGCTGTTCCCTGGTCCAGGCTCCTGGAAGTGATGATTTCTTCATCCTTAGCTCCTTTTCCTTAGATAACTTTGCCAGGGGGAAAACTGAGGGGTAAGAGTTACCTCAGAGGTGGTTGTGAAAGTGTCTGTGATATACTAAGGAAGGTGTAAGAGGCAGCAAGGACAGGGCACACAGGAGTAACAGATTTGTTACTCTCTGGTAACTAAATGGGGTGGGGAAGATGCTGTACTAGGCTGTGATTCTGAACACTGTAAAACCCCCAGCAGATAAGGAACTAAGGACTGCACTGTTTAGAGCCATTGATGGGCAGCATGTGCTAGGCCAGCTCCACAGAGCTTTTGTGAAGGGAAGTTGGGTCTTAGAAGCAACGAATTATTAGCAGTAAGCAGCAGCAGGATAAAAGAGATTGCTTATATGGCTCTGTAACTAGTTAAAGAATCAGAGGTAAAGGTGAAATGATTGCTTTCCTTAATGAAGAGGAGGTGTTAGTGCAGTTTCCAGTTTGTCTGAGCTGAGAATTTTAATCTAATCAAGTGCAGTAGAAACCAGAATCTGACAGAAGTGCAGAAGGACTTTGGGATGGTGAGTGTTAAACTGTTAGGTTAAATACCTTGAGGGAAAATGTAGAGTCAAAACCAAATAAATGTGGGATCTGAGTCAGTGATGTATCGGAGCTGAGAGAGTTGGACTCTGAAGTTACTAGAAAGGTAGGTCTGGCCTCTGGTGAGAGGGAATTGGTCTTGCAACACAGTATGTACTTAGAGAAATCTTGGAAACGGCCCAGCTTCTGAGGAGAGTTTCGGTTTAAACCTGGGGAGGTGCTGCTATTCAGCAAATCTCAATGCCAATAGGGAGTAGGGGGGCCCATACTGAGACTGTGGTCGGTGCATAGACATTGACAAGCACATGGGAAAGGGAACCCTTCCTGTTGAATAAACTGGTCTGCAAGCTTGGTATCTTCCCCAGAGTTTATTCAAGAAACAGCTTTCTCCAGCTTTGCACTCAGTTGTTAATTGTATGGAGGTCATCCTCTACCCACTCAGGGCCACGAGAATGCACTTCCCATTAAAGAGACCCAGTTTTTTTGATATAAGCTGAAATAACTTAGGTTTTGGATTTGATGGTTTCTGAGAAGCAACTTTCACATCTAGGGGGGAAATCCGGAGTGCTTCTAGCTCCATCACTCCAAGAACCTGTTATCCATCTGTGACTCTTAAGACAGCTGTAGCTGGTGATCCTGCCTGCCTCCTTTGGATTACCGGTGTGAGCGTGGGGATGGAGAAATGAAGGAATTTACAGCTTGCCTTGTTTAGCCTAGCTAAACAAAGGACAAAAATCAATATATTTGTTCCCTGTAATGAATAAGAAGGCTAGACCTGAGAAAAGAGAAGAGCTGAGTAAAGAACAATATTAGAGCAAGAATGAGTTGGTCTAAAGTGGCTGTGGATGTATTCCTGCTGGAAGTGTGGGGAAAGTTCTTTCACCCTTACAGCAGTCAGGTCTGGAATGGCATGCCAATCAGTCATGGGAACAAGATCACAGCAAGACGGTGCTTATAAAAGGGGCTATAAAACAATCTGTTTATAGCAAATGCCACATAACAACTCATCCAGTTCTACTACTGTGTGAAAAGGTAAGATAAAAGTTATAAATAAATTAGCGTATAGACCAGTGTTATCACCTTGGAAAATGGGGAGTAGAAAATTGTTTTTACTGAGGGGGTGAGCTGCATACCCAGTTAAATCTCCTAGATAAACACAACCTCATTAGAGCTATGCTTGGCTGCTTATTCATTTGTGGTATTTGTGATTAAATGCTTAGGAAGACAAGACTCATTTAGTATTCCCTGGTGGGCATTTGGTTCAGGCATTATGATTTTGATGGAAAAGCAGATGTTGACTAACAGTGAATTTATGTGTATTGCAAAAGAAAGAGCTGATCACAAGCAGTGGATAACAAACTGAAAGAAGAGGATAAGGTCCTATCACTCCTGCCAAGGAGGAGCTGGGAGATACTCTCACTTCCTCCTCCTTTACTACCTGCTCATAAGCTCCCAGTTGGGAACAAACTCACATTTTTAGCTGGGGCTCAGGATCCTGCCTAGGTGCATAGCCTGTCATGTCTAATTACTCTTTAGGAACTGGCATTAAATTATGGCAAACTGAAGGTGATGAGACAGAACTGTGCAGGGGTAGCCAGCTGCTGTGAAGCATTCAATTACAGTGCCTTTTGGGAATTTAATTGGAATAGATTTTTGTATTTTATAACCTAAGTGTGGTATTGCTTTATTAAGTGCAGTTGTTATTTGGCCCCTGACCAGTGTTGCTAAAGCCTCTTGAAAGCAGTAGTAGGCTGTGATGCTACTACCAGGAGATCTGGGGATGTAAATCTAACTTTATACCATGTCTTTAGATTTTTTGAAACTGAGCAGGGTTACTCCTCATCAAGAGTAATCTCAGAGCAGTGAAGGTATAATGAGCATTCCCCCTCATTTTACTCTGAGTACAGGATCACAAATTTAGCCAGTGCTGATGTTGCAGACACAATGCTGATAGAATTCTTTTCTAGTGATTGAAACTGATGTTCTGACTGCAATTTGTAGGCATTCTGTTAATCCTAACCACATACTCTTCTCATTTTTATCATAATTTTCTTTTGTTGTTTCAGTAGATGATAATCTTATTTTCAATAACCTCGTACACAGCCTAGACAGACACCATTCAAAAAACTTCTGCTTTTGATGTAGATATGGATAAAAATACTATCAGCAGCAGTATGTAAGTGCCTGTGGTGCCCTGATATTCAACAAAGTAGAGATATCTCTAAGGGTCCCTTTAGTACTTTTGGAATTTAATTTTCTTTTCAAGGTCTTGAACTCAACACTTAAAGGCCTTGGCCGTAATTATTCTCTTTGGAAAGTTGCAGAAATTCTGTATGTGCATCTAAGGGCAAAGTCTCACCCTTCACTAATGAGAATCAAAAAGAAAAGGATTTCAGTAGTTATGGTGGGCTATGAAATACTTATCACATAAATCTGTGTGGCTCAGAGGCAATAAAATTAAGAAGCAGCTGGTGAAATGTGCTATAGATTGAATTTGCTGCTAATAATCATGAGCCTGTTTGAGCCAAGTGCTTTTCCCTTTCATGCATGCCTTGGGAAGTGCCGAACCAATGAGTTATTCTTACCAAGAGCAGAGGGTAACATCTACTGCTGTATTTTCTATTCAGTGTGTTTTTATTGGATGTAAAACAGTTGCAGAGAAAGTAATAGAAATACCACACGACTGAGAAAAAGGAATCTGCAGATTTTATTGCATTCATCCAATTACTGACATTGCAGCCCTGACTGTAAATCTTTGGACACAGACTGGCTTCTTGTGAGGTTTCTCAGTTGCCTCCCATAGGAATTGCCAGACAAGGTCATAACCAAGGTCTGTTCAACCCACCATCCTATCTTCAACAATGGTACGGACCAAATGCTTCAGGAAAACGTGGAGCAAAGATTTCTGTGTATTAGGACCCATCTTCCTACTAGATCCCATCCTGGTCTACAGTAGAGAAGGTTGGATTGTACAAAGCCTGGTGATCTCTCAATGTTTGATGCTGCTGGTCCTCCTCAAGATAAGAAAGCAGGAACCTTGGAGGACGCTCAGCTCCTCTTTGGTGACTCAGCACGAAACTCAGTTGTTTTGAGCTTGTTTTTTCCTGAAGGGGTATTTTGGATAGTGGTACAGTGCCATCTGTAGGGAAGTAGTTAAAGAAGCACAGACAGGCATAAACCAGAGTGACTGTGTAGGAATACAGATGGTAAAGGGTATGTCCCACTGCTTCCCATTCAGCCACTGTATTACATACACACTTGGATTTTAGTGGGAGTAAGCTACATTCATGCGCCCATTGTGCTCCATGCTGCTTGTTGGCCCCAGGATACCCCATGTGTGAAAGTCTGACAGCCAACCTGAACTAAACCAAAAAGTGATCAGAAGTTGAAGAGTTTCTAAATGGGGCTGAAAGTCCTAAGTACCTGGAGTTTCAGTAACAGATTTTTTTCTGTAGATTATTTAAGTGAAATGCTGGTGTAGCAAAGATGTAACTTCTCTACCTGGGTTCTGGTGTGAACTTAGCAAAAACATAAGTCCTCAGGGAAATTCCTATATGTGCTCGGCATAGACTGACAAGAAACCAGGATTATGGATTTAAATGTCCCCCACATGGCCATGCAGTGCTGGTGGTACAGACTGTGACATCGCCGCTGTAGCTGAGCCTGAGCACAGCCCACACATTCCTTTGATTCACTTTGCAGGTCTGTGCTGTGTGGGCCACCTGAGGGCTGTTTCTAAGTATTTGAGGGGTATACTAACCCAGGGGAGAAAGTTTTCACTTGGTGCTGCTGGGACAAATATAGACAATGCTAAATAAAGAGGAATGCAGGCTGAGATCATCTGCAACATGGGAAATAAAAATTGCTTTGCAATCATGAGCAACAAATGGAGTTTCTCATTCAAGACTATCAGCCATCTCTTTCGAGAATATCAGCCATCAAAGAACTTCTCTTCACCTTTTGCCTCAAATATATATGTACATAGGAAGGTTAAGATGGTACTTCCCAGACAGCACGCCTGAATTTTTTCATTTGCTCAGATGTCAGCTTTCTGTCTTTTCCAGTTTATTGTCTTTAAATCTGAGGCTCTGAAGACACATGTCAAATATTACTCTTATATCTCACAGATTTGTTCTAGCAAACAGCTTTCTGTCTTTTCCAGTTTATTGTCTTTAAATCTGAGGCTCTGAAGACACATGTCAAATATTACTCTTATATCTCACAGATTTGTTCTAGCAAACAGCTTTCTGTCTTTTCCAGTTTATTGTCTTTAAATCTGAGGCTCTGAAGACACATGTCAAATATTACTCTTATATCTCACAGATTTGTTCTAGCAATTCTAGCAAGAATTACACAGCTTTTCAGGCACGCCCTCCAGACTCCTGATTGGGGGCATATAAAGTGTTGGTATAGAGACACGCTTGCTTCGAGTCCATTGCCATTTAAAGAGTTCTGTTGGTCCTGGTGTGCTAAGCAGTGTGTTAAATGCTAAATGCCCTCATCACTTTGAGAGAGAGAGCTCTTAATAAGGGCTGGCAAATGACCATTTCGTTTGCAGTCTTTGTCTTAGAGGGAACTTGTCATCCTCATTTGGGTGCCCTGTGTAGCTGTAAAGAGGCTGCAGAGTAGCCTCTGTGGCCTGCAGCAGAACCAAGGCATTTCAGGCTGTGTGCCTGCCTGATTGAATGCAATTGCTCTGAGTACTGAAATGGCCTTTCCCATGCTGAGGATGGAGTTAAGTACCTGGACAGGTGCTGTGCTGTCCGGACCTCAGGTTTCCTGGCTCTCCAATGTTTGATGTGTTGAAGAAGGCAATGCTTCCCCCTGCTTGATTCCTGCGCTATGTCCCCTGGACCTGCACCAAACTGGAACATTTTGTCATCACTGAATAGCATATTCTTGTGCCTGACATTCCTGGAGAATTGGAGGTCACTTTGGACAAGTTTGTTTCAGAGCTCTTAAAGACTTTCTCCTGGATCCTGTGAGGTAGTTGAACGTTTGTTTTTCCAGACCTCTGCAGGACCAGCTGAAGGCAATAGCTCTGCACCCCCTGCTTTTCCTTTTCAGCTATCCTACGGTCCCTGATAGTGGACACTTCCAAAGGAGGAGTTTTGTACCTTGTGTATGTGCAGAGTTGTGTTCTGAAGGAAGCAGTTGGGCTAAATCCTCTACTCCCCAGGTAGAGGGGACAAAACATTAGGTGGGAGCTCTTTGGATGGGAATCCAGGGCTCTTTCTGTTGACAGAAGTCTGCTTATGCTTTGATTCAGTTTCTTCAGGAGAAAGAGCAAAACTGTCAGCTTCCAGGAAAGTAAAAGGAATTTTCTAGCTATTCTTTTGATGCTTGAGATTATCCATAAGTTACTGCTCTGGCAAGGGTGCCTGTAATATTGTTAAGGCAAAACTGCATTTTAGTGAAATCTTGATATTGAGCAGTTGGGGATATGCAATCCATGCTGAATTATTTTGTCTTCCATCTTAGTTAAAAAACAGCTTAGAAATTCTAGTTTAAAGCATTGTGTTTCCATGTTTTAATGACAAATCTCACAAAGTTAGGTCCAAACCCACAATTAGATATTTGAGTAGACAGGCTCTATTTTTTGAAAACCAGCTTTCAACTTAACTTGGGATCTGCATGGGAAAGGGTTTTTTCTTCTCCGTTACCCAGTCAGACCTACTAATTTTCTTGTTTTATAAATTAGTGCATTTTGCAAGAGAGGGTCAGGAAAGTGTCAGCTTAAGGTTTATGATGGAAACCCAGTGACCTCTTGGCTCTGGAGGGACTGCTGTTCCTTCACAGTGGGATTCAAGGAGTGTAGATTCCCTGGTGGGTCAGGGAGCGTGGGCTTCAGCATCCCTCACCTGAGTATCAGCACAGGGCAGGCTGCAAAGGGAGGGTGCACATGCAGATGTGGACAGGGTGGAGTCCTCTGGCTGGAAGGTCACTGACTTCTTCTCAGAGGCTGTGTGACCGCTGGGAGCAGAACAGCCGCGAGCTCTGAAGCCTCAGTGCCTATGGAGACGGGGAAAAAAAAGTAGTGCACCTTGACGCCAGCAGTGCAAGACTAAATGGCTGTGAATGGAACAACTTACCGGCAACATTTTCCATTTGCAGCTCCATGTTGAGGTAATGAGCCCAAATAAACTCAAACTGCTGGAAAACTGCAAGAGCAATGGAAAATAAAAAGGTCACCATGCATTGCAGGGGTTAAACAGCTGGACTTGAATACCTGCACTGCTCTCTGCATTAAAGGGAAAACTGCAGTCATTCAATAAGTCTAATAACTCTCAAAAGAATTTCTGAGATGCTTATAACTTTTGCTTGCTTCTCTTCATTTCATTGCTTGAATCACAATTGTTTATGCTTCTCCTTAAGTTTGCCTTTAGCTTCATGGTTGGTGAAGATTCGTCAGGGAAGAGTTCAGTCTACCCCATAATTATGAATGTTAGGGCCTGGTTTCAACAACTGTGCCAAAAGTAACAAACAGCACAGTGGCCCCTCTTCAGCACCCTCTTCCCACCAGCCTCATGGCAAGTAACTTCATTTTTAAAAGAGCTGAAAATATTTTTTAAAAAGACGACAAAGCAGTATGTGTAAGTTGACATTTCCCATTAGTTCTCCGCTCAAAGCTTGCTTCTTTAAAAGGCCAAAATTGTGAGTTTTGACTTTGAAATTTTGTTTTGGATTAGTTAGAAATCTGGTATTTAGCACTGGCAAGGTGAACAGGGGAGCTGGTGTAGATGGGTATGTCCTGAGTGTATTTTTCTGCCATGAACTCTGTAGAGTGTTTCCCATGGAGGAGACTAAGCTCACAGGTATCAGTTGATGCTGTTGCTTTCTGAGACTAAGAAGAGGATTAGAGTAAAGAGGCTTTCAGTAACTGAGCATAATTGCGCTAGAGCCCTTCATAGTAGAAACAGAAAACTGCTGATGAGAAGTTATGAGGGGATCGGAAAGGTTATTGGATTTGGAAAGCAAACTTACGCGCACACATACACTTGCTTAAAATCTGTTACTCTCTAGCTCTACTGAAGGGAAAGTGTGAGCATTTGTGTTGTTTGACCTACTGTGCTGTTGCTCTCACACAGACTGGAGGCTTTGCTTTGCTGTCTCTGTTACCTGGGGGTGTGTTATTTTTAGAGAAGTGGAGCTAGCAAAGAGAGCTCCTGGTTTTGCCCATTTGATAATTCCCTCCTTTATTTAATTTGTTTCTGTTCCTTAATCCAGTGTGACTGTTTTTACCACTGTTGATGTGTTCTTTACCATGAGCAGCTCTACAGATTTCAGCCGGAGTACTGAAGACAGTAAAACTGAGAAGTAATCTGCAAGCCCTTAGCTAGAGCCCTCTCTTCCTTTGTCTCTTCTCACCCCTCTTCAGTTCACATTTGTTGCTAGGAGGTGGAATTTGCACCTTGTCTGTGTCTTGGTTTTTTCCCCCGATGTAATAGGCTTGTGACAAACAGTTCTGATGATTTCCAATGAGGGATTATAAGGAGAGGAATTTCATATGCAGCTCAAATTCCTAAAAACATGGAGGAAAAAGTCAGGGGCTGTATCTAGAATCCTGTTAGAGACAAGTGAGCCATGATAGATTTCTCATCAGCTCTTCAGTGTTCTTACAGCCCCAGCTGGAGGTTGTTTCTCCCTGAAAATTTACTAGAGCTAGAATCAGTGGTGGGGGTTTGAACTGTATTTCCAAGGGGCTCTGTATCAATAGTGTGGGTGTTCTCTCAGAAGGTCTTGCTCTAAATTACTTCTGGCAGCTGCAGGTACTCATAAGCCAGAGAGTCCTTAACATGCCCTAGTTGATCTTTCAGCTTGTTATAGAACAAGGACTTGCTTCTTACTTCATGCAACAGAGCAATTGATAACCACCTGATACATGTCTGGTGCTCCCAGGTACTAATATAATACAGAAAATTCTTGGTAATGGTTAAGTGCAAGCTTACCACATGTCCTTCTTTGAAGGAACAGTAATAAAAAAATAGCATTCCGTTCTGGTATGTGTAAGGAAAAGTCATCAATTCGAAATATTGATGGTTGGTTGTATTTGTATGTGTACTTCTATCCTTGGGTCCTCCTTATATTTTTGTTATTTAAATATCAAATTCCTTTTTTATGTGTTGTTGTGTCTGTCCCACCCTGGCCACCCCAGTACTTTTCCATACCTATTCTAGTGGTGAGTCACAATGGTGATCTTTTTTTCCCAGATGATGCTGAACCCAAAACTTCTTTTGTTTTGCTTTTTTTCCAATGCTTTGAGAAATGTCATTTGTTGAGGTGGGGAAAAAACATTTTGTGTCTACTAACGAATAAGGTGTGAGACTGAGTGAGTGAAAGTTCTTTTAGGAAAACAGTTGAATCTTATACTGACCTAGGCCTGATAAGAAAGCTTATCTCTCTGCACACTTGAGAAGCCACAGCAGGTCCGGTGACTTCTCTAACCACACATTTGCATTGGTAAGGGGCTGTTCCATCACTCCGTGTAAACTAAACCACCGTGACTGACCAACTCTTCCTGCAAGAGGCATCTGTGCACTCCTGCCTTTGAGTTCATGCCCACACTGGTACAAGTTGGGGTGATGAATGTGCAGTCCTGCAGGGCACATGCCACACATGCAGTCCCTTTACCCCTGTGAATCTGTATCTGGGCAGCAAGTGAGACATCTCCATTCAAGGGCATCAGTGTGGCTACAGTGCAGTGTATCATATCCCTGCATTCAAAACTTCTGTGCTTAGAGAGCTGCAAAGAGAAATGCTGGAAAATTTAAAAAACAAAAAGCATCCTTCTGCATAATTTTGGGTAAACTGTCTGATAAAAATTACCTTCCCAGGTGGGATTTTCTAACATTTTCTGGTTTGTCTGGGTTTAGTATATGTGCCAAATTTTGGCTACTCTAATATAGAGGACAGAGTATCTGTGCCTCTTTCTCAGTCATCTCAGTCAGTGAAGTTTGATTTGTTTGCTTTGCTAACCTGGTGCTGTTACACAGGACTTGCACTAGGTTAGCAAAAGCTGAACAGAGGAATTGATGAGCTGGGAGGATACCAGGGCTGGCCAGCTATCAGTGACACGTTTGTAATTCCCTCTCTCTCTTAGCCAGAAAATCCTAGAATGGGCCATGACTCCACGTACGAGCAATATCTAGGAATATGTTGAAGCAGAGTCCAAAGCAGAAGTCTCTTGCCTTTCATTTTAGGTCATTGAGTTCCCTTCTGTGTTGTCCTCCTCAGAACTAGCAGGCTAAACCCTTGCACTTGGGATGATGTTTGTCAAGACCCCCATACATAATCCCTTCTTCCTGCAGATCCAACTTTTCGGAGAGGTAGTCCCTTATCATAGAATAGTTTGGCTTGGAAGGGACCTTTAAAGGTCATCTAGTCCCATGTATCTAAAGAGCACAGCAAGCACCAAATTTTAGCGCCCAGTGTCCTGCCTGCCAAGCAATGATCTTGCTTGTGGAGCAGGGACAGTTCACTGGAGAGCCCCATGTACTGAGGCTTGGGCAGCTTTCAGTCTGGTGCTCCATGTGCTGGGGCCTTCTCCCATCAGGAGCCACAGGTCACATTCCTCTCCAGCTCTTACTCTAAAGCAGGGGGCTTTGGTTGCCAAATAATCTTTTCAGGCAGGAAGGAATGTTTTGTGGAGGGGATTTACCTGTTAGTGGATTAGGCTATCCCAGAGTTGGTGGCCTTGCCAGCTTCAGGGAACCTGCCCACTGCTGCCTACTTTGAAAGCTGTTCTCTCTTGCCTCTCTTGCAACCACATTCTGCAGGACTCTGCTGCTAGTGGGCAATTTGCTTGTTTCCCCAAAGTCTTGAGCAGGTAAGCCTAGGAAGGGTGTTGGTCAGGACTGCTGTTTTCAGGGATATTGTTACATCTTTCGGATGGGAGACCAGAGCCTAACTTCGACAAGATTTTACAGCACGTTGTAGATTCTTATGTTGTCCCAGGACCTCTGAATGACCAACCATCAATTAACTCTGACCTCTTGCGGTTTCAAAATCTGCATCCAAATGCTGTGGTTGGACTCCCTCTGTCTCAAACCCCTGACCGCGGTTGCTATTTTTAAGCAGGGATGGAAGGCTGTGATCTTCTGGAACTCATTAGCTTTCCCTGCTGCCACTGCCCAGCTCCTTCCCCATCTATCAGAGACATTGCTGTGTTAGCGTGGGTGGCTCATCCTGTTCATTGCTGTTGTAGCACAGCAGGGCTGCAGCTTGAGATACCTGTGCTGCCTTTGTGTGGTGCTAAAGCCTCTCCAAGTGGGCTCATTGACTTAGGAAGCAACTTCCAAGCCCAAACTGCCTGATCTTGGTGTTTTCCTCCTTCACCGTGGCTTGCCCTTCCTCTTCTGTTCATGTTTTTGTTTTTCTTGGGAACATCCAGTGGTGTGTTTGACCTCCTATGGGTCAGGGTAGAGCTACAGGCATTCCTGTAGCTCCTTGCTCAGCTGTCTGGCTGCCCACACCACGCTTGTTTTCCCATGGCAGCCAACCACCTGCTGGTGTCCAGCTCAGCCTCTCCACCGTCCGACCGCTCGGCAGAAACCCCACGGGCTTTAGCTCTCCTTACAAAGCGCTAACTTGATTATTGGACTTGGGATTAAAGTAAAGGCTCTGGGAGCACAGCACAGATCACAGCGTTAGTCCACTGAGACGTGTGCCTAGCAGCAGGGGTGTGTTTCCTTTGGTTTCATATTGGATTAGAAATGCTTTCTTTTGGGGGCCAGATTGTCATTCTCAGACACTGCAGTCAGTCTTGACTGACTTCATCAGCCCCATGAAGACTAAATGTCTAAAGGAAGTGACAGAAATAGATACATTTGTTTCCAAAACAAAACCTTTTGGTCCAGAGAAAAGATACCTGCCTCTTGGGAAAGAGGAGAAGACTCCCATCTCTCCTACTTGTCTGAGCTCAAGGTCTCTTATCCTTTGTCTTCGACTTGTTTCCCATCGCTTATCATTTACTAGAAAAACATTCCAACATCTGTGCAATGCTAGACCACCAAAAAAGATGAAGAAGAGATGGGTACACTGCTGCTTCTCTATTTATAGGAAGAGAGAGATGAACCAAAAATGAGATGGGAAAATTCAAATCTTTAAATACTCTGGGAGAAATGGATGGAAAAAGGGCTGCTTTCATTGTTCACATGGTCCAGGAGACTTTCTCATGAACAGCTTGGCATAACCCCATGGGCAGCTCACTCATATGACCAGGGGGATTTCTGTGTACAACCCCTCCTCTTGTTTTGATGTAGTAACAGCTACAGCAGTTGTACCTTCTTGTCCTAGCTTAACTTCTATCTTGATACTTTCTATGCTCGTCCTCCAGAGTAACTCACATAGCACTGTTAGCACTTCTGATGATTTCACTTGTATTCATGCTCTTCTTGCTACCTTAGGTTTGCATGCTTTCATTCCAGTCACCATTTCATAACACTGAAGATATTCCCTATCTCCTTTTAGAACAGTAGGCTGCTCTAAGATGTTTTTATCTCCTGTCCGATCAGTGAAATCTCTCTCAAGCTACTTTCTTGCTGTGTTTCCCTTTGCCATTTTTGAACCTATTTCCAAGAGCACCACAATCTTTTCTCAGACCTTCTCTGCTAATCAAATTTTACTAGCCCTGGTGTTTGGAAAAACACATCTTCTCCTATATTCAATGAAGAAATTGCTATAGTATTTGCTTGCAGATCAATGGTTGTTCTAGATTAAAAAGTTGGACCTCATGCTCTCTGCTCTGCCATCAGAGGTTGGCTCAGACCCATTGCAAGGGCAGAAGGAACTGTTTTCAGTCTGGGTATTTGAAAGGGTGTTTCATGGCAAGGTGTTAAAGTGGGAAGTGTAAGGGTGGAGTGTGATGCTGCCTCGAACGCAGTGAGGAGTTTAAGGCACGTGATGGAGGGTGGGAACCAAGGGCTTGTCACTGCAGGTGAGATACAGGGTGGCCAAGAGGTTCCCATTTATTCTTGTACCATTTTAAATGTCTCACCCCTGCACATCTAGAGCAGCATCAACTTCAGCTGTGCTTTCTACCACGAGCTCTTTCACACTGCTCCTTTTGCTCATAAAACCTTTCCTATCATTAGCTGCAAAGCCTTCCCTCAGATATCATCTCTTGTGATGCCGGCAGGAAGCAGCCATTTCGCAATGGCCACACCACCAGGCCAACTTGCTGGTATTTATATCTACTGGAATGGTCCATGTGATGAAACACATCAGTGCTAGAAACAGTCATACTGTCCCTGCCATCACCTTCCTGCTCCTTCCACCAACTACTCCCTTGCCCCCAGTGAGGCTAGGGAATGCTGGCCTCTCTCCTTCTTGCATTGCCATGGCTCCCATGTGGATTACTGTACAGGAGCAGGCAAATTGCTAGGTACTCTAATGAGCTGGAGCAGAGATGGTGGTTTGAGCACTGATTCAAATGCTCCCACAGTGGAAATAACGTGAATCTAATTTGCAATCCTCAGAGTTCCTCCCTTTCCTTCTCTTCCCCCTCTGTGATATTTTGTTTCTGTTGATAACTCTCTAAATGCTGCCTTTAACAAAACCACTGTCGCCAGTCCCTAATTTCAGCTTCAGCTTTCCTTAGAAATACACCCTTGTGGGATCCAGCACTCAGTGTCCGTCTCAGGGTTGTGTTTGCTCTCCCTTTCTGCCTGGGGCTCTCTGTTTGGTGATCACCACTCCATGCTCTCTCTGGCCTGCAGCTCTTCTGCTGTTTGGTTCCGTCATTTGACCACTCTGTGTTGTGGTTGATCTCCATGTTTGTCATGTAACCTCGAGCTAAGTCACTAGGAAGAATTGTGCAGGGACCTGTAACAATTTGATTTCAGGCTTTTATGTCTTGGTTATTGTATACTGTAAGGAAGATTGCTTAATATTTTCCAGAAAATTATGTGGTGTGGTGAATTTATTTTTTAGCTTGCGTCCAAGGACTATTTGAGACGTCTCAATAAAAGGTATCTTAAAAACAATATGCCTTTTGTCAGTTGAGAGCTCAGTATTACAGGGTTCTGCATTCCCACTGAGCATTTTTAGCAGTCCATAAATTGAAAAAGGTTGAAGACCATTGTTGCAGTCAATTTGGAAAGTCATTTTCTTTGAGTTGTTACACTGCATAAATATTTTACTGTCCTGCCAAGAGCTGTTGTTCTGCCAGACATGTCATTATCTCGATGTATAATAGATCTGAGCTCCTGGTCACTTGTGGTCGTAAAAGAACTTGGTGTTCCTATGAAGCTGGGTAGATGTGCGGTTCTTGGTCCCAGGATCTAGAACTATTCTTGTTCTGTGGTCACCACACTGATCTAGTCTTGCTCTAGCTTAGAGAGTGGTACCCTTGCCTTGTGCCCTGAATAGCTGAACCTAGTATATAGTTGCTAATTTCCAGCCATCAAGAAGGTGATAATGCTGTGAAGTGGGACAGAGATCTGTAAAATTTTGGTAAGTAAACATTGACATTTTACTGTTTCAGTTGCACAATTGAGTTTATTCATCCTTGGTCCCATTGGCTTTTACAATTATTTGCTGCAACAGGAGTTACAGGGGAGGAGAGGAGACAACTTAGCATCAACAGCTTCTTAGCAAGAAGGGAATCCAGTTGCCATGGAAATAAGCAGGTGAGATGCCACCAGCCTTTAAAGATTTAAAGAAAGATTGTAATTTCTGGAAAGCCATCTGCCACTCCTGTTACACACAGCTATTGCCTGAGTCCCTCCACTAAGCTCCAGGGATAGTACTTTACATTAGTTTAATTTAGAAAAAACCTTGATCTGCTAATTGCTCAGGTCATACAAGTGTTCTTTTTATTGATGGTAACTGTTGTGGTACTTCTACAAAAGTGTGTGGCCTTTATTGCTGAAAACTCTCCTCACGAAAACCAGGATTTTGCACTTGTCAAGGAAGGCGTTCAAGCAGGGGGTTTGGGCTATTTTGAACAGGCTCCTGTGACAGTTCTAAGTACTTCAGTAATAGTGCTCTGAGTGGATAGGGCAGTACTTGAGCAGATGTGATGAGATGGGTTTGAGAGTTGGGGTATTCTTCATCCATTTTACTAATTCCCCTGGGGGCATGGAAAAAGTATTTAGATTTTATTTCTTTAGAAAATTTCTCTCATATTTTCTGCTTGTTTTGTTAAATAAGCTTAAACACCGAAACAGATTAGTCAGTTTTACATTCATCTTCTGGTTAAATGCAAGAAATGTGGTGTTTGAGACACCAAACCATGGAGGAATAATTAGAGAGTAAAAGTCAAACCTTTCAGACTTGTGTAAATAAGTCTTGAAGAACTTTTGTCACCTTCATGTAACTATCAAAGTACATTTTTTTCATACAGATGGGGCATTGCAGTGTGGAACACTCTCAGAAGAGCAGCACTTGTGGTAGTCATTTGAAATGCCTTATCTTAGTGAAGCTGATGGTCTTTTGTTCCCCAGGAGAGGCGCTTTAGAAGAGGATCCCAGGAAGACCTCTTTTCGCCTCTCTTGTAGTTCATGACAGATTTCATTGGAATGCAGGAGGGGAAAAAAAGGGGGAAAAGAGTGAACTAGATGTCTCTTCAGTGAGAGCCTCTTGGACTTGTCTCCTCGTTTGTTTATTTTGTTGTGTATTTCTTGTGTCAGAGAAATTCTCAAGGGAATTTACCATTCAGCATTTCATACAGAAATTATAATAAATCCAAGAGGTTTTTTTCTACTTTGTGTACTTTATGGCAAAGCTCCCTGGAACTTTAATTCTTTTTGTTGTTGTTGTTGTGTGTGACTTCAGTTCCATGAACTAATATTAGTTATACAGTGAGGAGACATCTATATATAAACACAGAGTTTTGTATGTTTCCATATATACTCATGTTTCTATATATAAGCAAAATCCTTTCATAGGAATATTTAAAAATATGTGTCACATTTTGTTGTGTATTTTATGGTGGGAAAGTGTAATCGGAAAAAATGCATTTAGATCTTGTGGGACAGTAAGGTAAAATAGCTACTTGTGTGAACTGGATCTTTTTTTAGATGCAGGCACTACAGAAATAGCCAAGCGATAGCCCCTCTGTGAACTCGAAATGCATTTCCTTTTGCCAGGGCTCACTGGTCTGTTTGTCTAACCCTTGTAAGGACAGTGATGCAGTGACTGTGGCCTGGCTCCTGGAAGAACCGGGACCTTCACAAATGAACCTGCTGTATGTTGAGATGCAGAGCACTAGATCATACATAGTCCATATTATTTAGACTAAATGTGTATTTGAGCTCTACTTGGAAATACGTGGTGTTTCAACTAAATTGTGCATGGTGTAAAGCTGGGGTTTATATAATAATTTTCATTCATGGCTTTCTAGCAAATTTGTTTGGGCTTTGTTCTTTACTGTTGTGAAGGAATGACAACCTCTTTCTGCAAGTGGAAATTATAGCAGTATTTTGAAGTTTGTTGTCTTCTGTCGTTTGGGGGCTGGCATAGGGTCTGCACTGCTACTGCTGTGAAGGAGGCTGCTTGGGGGGATCAGTGGATGTTTTTTAGTCTGGTTGTTTTTATTTGATTTGGTTGGGATTTTGTGTAGTTTATTTTTAATCAGTTTGTTGTTTATTTTTTTCCTTATCTGCCTTAGTCCTCAATAGCTTTCAAAATCATTGATTTAGAAAAGTCAGAAATACCATGTTTCTGTAAGTTTCATGAAAATGTGGTTTGTGGCTAAGAGAGGAGATTTTTCCTATTGCTCCTGCTGAGGTAGAGATGAGAGCTCAGCCCTGACCTGTTCTGTGCAAGCAGCATCACCTGGCTGTAGCTGCATTTGTGAAGGGACCTTTCTTGAACAAACAAAAGATGCAGGAAGAAACTCAAGAGTTGCAGACCCCAAGAAAGGGTCTGGCTGGGAATCTTTAGTTTTCCAAACTCTCGTGCCCCAGCCTGTGGATATTCTCCTGTGAACCACATACAGCGACAGACATCCGTTCTGCTATTGTATGCTAGATAAATACTGTTGTTTATACTACAGATTTAATTGCAAGTCCTCAGAGCCTAGTAGACTGGTTTTCTGGTTGGGGTTTGTGCTGCTGTGGCGTACAGGGAATGTTTGGATTTGCAAGCAGTCATGGAAGATAACAGTGAAACGTGTATTGTATGTTGCGTGACCTCGTTGTCCATGTCTCTTCTAGCAGAAGTTTGAGCTGTTTTACTTTAGTGTTTATTGGGATGTAGAAGAATTCAGCCTAATCCTAGCTAAAAATAAACAAATGCAAGGCAGACGTCACAGCAATAGGACATTGTTTCTCTGAGGCCATTTCCATGGTCAGAGTGTTTTAGGGATGCAGGGATACTGGTATTGCATTCTTAGTGTGGGCACAGTTTTGTGGGCAAAGCTGTATGGATTGCTAGAATTTTAATTCACCTTCTGCCCTCACAAGGGAAGCTGAACTGCCCTGGGCCAGTGGGTTCAACCATGGTAATTGAGGCTGCCTCCATAGCTAGTGGAGTTATGCTTCACTGTAACTCTTGTGAGTATTGCAGGAGTTGTTGAATACATCATGTGAATGGATTGAAACTGTGTCCCAGATGATTCACGCAGACACTTGTGAGCCCTTGCTGTCCTGAGATACCTGGGTGCAATGCTATTACATGGTGTTAGTATAAGAGTGTGAGAGCTTAGATAGCTGTATCTAAGTATTAGGCTTAGACAAAGTCATAGAGATGCTCTAACATATACATTTACAAACAAAGGTGAACAGCCTTAAAAAGACAATAGAGATCTGTCCCTTGCCAGAGGAGACTGAATGAAAAAGTGTTCTGCTTAGATCAATAGCCCCATTCCCTGTAAGAAGCTATGCCACAGAACAAGAAAGCTTGTTCTGGAGTAAAATTGTCAAAATAAACAGTCTCAGAAGTCAGGGATATTAAAGCCGGTATTTAGGTTATTTGTGAGCAAATACATTCAGATTAATTTTGGATGGGGCTAAAATAATGATAAAGACTTCTGCAGAATAAGAAAGAAAACAGGGCTGTCTCTACTGCGTCTTCCCTGAGCTAAGCATCATGAAAGAAATACCATTCTCACAGAATTCCTGTTATGTCACTAAAATATTACAGCTCTTCACTTCATGTAAATATTTGACAGGGAGAATTTGAATAATATTGTAATGTAGGTGGGAGTCATATGTCATCCCCTGTCATCAATACCCAGCAGCTGGAAAACTGTTGAGCAATCCTGATTTAGTCTTCTGGAATAAAGGAACTCTTCATCACAGCAAAACTAGCAAGTGGCAAGTTCACAAATTCAATCTCTTAAGACTCCTTTTTCTCCTCTTCATTTATCTCCAGTGTCTTCTTGCTCAGGGCAAGGCTCTCACTTCACCTTATCTCCAGTTCTCTCCAGTGGCTGTTGCTGATGGAGCAAGGCTTTGCTGTCTGATCTGTTTCCTTCCTCCTTTGAGAGCTCTGGACAAACTCAGCCTACACAAATGGAAACTTTAAGAAGATTTTGTATCAAGTCAGTAATTAAAAATATTATTAGCATAATTGCCATGGAGATTGATCTTTGAAGTTCCCATTTCTAAAATGTGACCCAGTAGTGCTATTTTTCAGAAAATTAATCTTGCCTTGTGTGGTTGAAAAGATGATGTTGTATTACTAATTAACTTGAAAATCTTACATTTATGAGCAATTGATAACTCCTAGGAACAAAGCCAGTCAATTTACGTTTGTTCTTGGAAAAGAGTAGGAATACATTGAAATATACCGTCAGAATTGTCATTCTTTCAAACAAGGCAATTTTCTGTAATCTTTCCTTTTCCTGGGGATGATGAGTCAGTATTTGAACCAATTCTTTTGGTTTCTTTGCATGATGGGCTTTAAAAGTAACACAAGATCTACTTAAATCCTTAGCAAAATGCAAAATTAAGGGTTTTTCCCTTCTCTAAATATTATTGTATTATTATTTTGCAAAAAACCTGTAGTTTGTAGGCATTTGGATATCTGTGATGCCCAGTTCTGAAATCACAGGTGCTCTTCTGCCCTTTTGCTCTTGTGTCAGACAGTTCCAGTATGTCGTTGGGTGGTTTAAATGACTTTCCTCCATCTCATATCCATAACTCTGTACATTGTTCTGTACATGTTCTCGATGAAGAATCATGCATCTGGATCCAGCTGTAATCTGTGTCACTAGCTAAAATTGCACCAAAGCAAAGTGAAAATGGGACCTAAGAAAGTTTAAATTGGTTGCTCCTGAGAAGTTCTCTGTTCTGTAACGTCGGGTATGTCTTGGCACTTTTCTACATTTAGGCGTGCCATACCTTCAGTTTTTAAAAGAGTCACTTTCCAGCCAGAGGATATTCCCCCTTCTCCTTGAATTTGCTGACAGTGTGAAGCACAGTTCTGTGGCAGCTCTTCCTGCAGCGCTGCCCCTCGTGGGACCTGACCCAAAGTAAAAGCCAGGTGGGAGAAGGTGGACGTGCTTCTTGTGCCTTCAGATTGCTGCAGTGTCCTTGGTGTTCTGCTGCCCGGATCGGGAGTTGCTCTGTAATGGCAGCGCGTGGATCCCCGTGCCCGCGTCGCGTTCTGGAGAAACGAATGTGCGGTGTCAGAGCTCACGTGGCCCCGACCCTGCGCTTGTGCGAAGTCAAGGTCACTGGCACTGGTTGTGTTTAGGGGTGTGTTTATCCCACAGCTTCAGGCGCTGTGGCAGTGCACACACTTAAGTGCTCCTGGGCTTGTACAGACCCTGCTGGATGAAGGTGGTGTCACCAATTTAGAAAGTTAACAGGGTAGCTTTTCGTTAATCTTCCGCTGGCTTCTGCCACAGTATAAATTTGAAAGCCTTGCACTGAGCTTGAAAAATCTGATGGTGCCATTGACCATGCTGGGTTTGGAGCTGCTGGAATTGCGAACTGCATGCGATATAAATGGCCTGAAGTAAAACAAGTCATTAAAATAGAATATTAATGATCTAAGATGCTGGTAATATAAGAACCCTTTTGAATTTATGTCCTAAATAGTGAGCTAAAAGTAAACTATAGGAGATGATGATGATGATAATAAAAAAAAAAGACAGTATATCCTGTCCCCAATTCCTTTCATGACCCACAGTCCCAACATGCTGCTCTTCCTTTTCAGCTCATGTTCTTTGCTCTCAGCACGGTTTAGGTCCTTATGTAAACATGCTGGCCTCAGCTAACCTCCTCCTAATGTCCAAACATGTTTCTGTTGTGCCTTCTAGTACTTTACCTTTGTTGGATTTAAAATCCCATGGTGTAGATGCCAAAATCTAGAAGCTCCCTGAATTAAACTCAGTCTGTTCTAGGAATTGAGGGAGGCAGGATTAGAGGACGGATTAGATCAGTAGGATTTTTGGCTGCAGTGATACAGAACAAGACTGTTGTTTCTGTTGGTGTTGTGTTTTGGTTACCTGAACATCAAAGTCATCTGAGTTCATTGTTGTTTTGGATTGCCTTCTATTTTTGTTCCTCATAAAGGTACATCTCTTGATGTTCTTGTTTCCATTTAGCAGATTAACTGTTGGTTTGTGGTAGCAGCCTGTTGGACTGGAGGAGACTAAGGAGGTGACAGTTGCTCTCCTGAGCCCTTATAAAGGGCTCAAGAAATTGTCCCCCCTAGGGGAGGGATGGCGGAGGAATTTGGGGTGGGACAAGTCGTAGCAGCAATGCAAAGCTGCAGGAGGAGACGCTGAACAGGCCATGGCAGACAGGGGTTATTGCTGTGGATCCCGGGCTGAAGGACACATCTCTCAAAGGATTCCGTATCCGGCCAGCAGCCAGGCCCCACCGATGCCAGAATCCAGGACCTCTTCTCTCCATCTGCTGGACTGAGGTCTGGGGGGAACCTGGAGCATGGAGCTCAGCAAACCCAAGGTTTTGCGCTCCCTCTGCTGGCGGCACTTCTGCCGGCCGGTGCCTGCTCTTCATCCCTGAAGGAATGGTGAAATCGGTGGGACAATCTTGAACAAACAGGGAAGTAATAAAATTAGTATGGCTCCTTTTTAGGGTCCTCGAACACACAAAAAAAATTCCTTGTTGATCGTGCTGTGGAGGTGCGAGTCAGTAAGGAGATTTTACATTTCTTACACTTCTTTCCAAAAGGTCATTATTTGCCTTGGGAAGTGGGGGCACAGGGGAAATCACATCAGCATAAGACACTTCATTATCTTTTGAATCCAGTGTGGAAGACTTGAACCATGACCAAGAATGACTTCAATATTCCGTTTGCTTGCCTTAAATTTTATCTGAACTTTTTTGTTTTGTGTCAGCCCATATAGCCCTAGGTCTCTCTCCAGATTCAGTATTTTCTCTTCTTGTTGCCACCTCTTCTCTCAGCTTTAGTTTGCTGCACTTCTGAAGTGGTTCCTTAATTTTGTTTTTAAACTTCCACCCTGTTTCTCATCTCAAGCCACCAGTGTTCCAGTGTCACAACTATGTACTCAGGTTAGAGCCTCAGACAGGTGTCCAAAACACTTTGTTTTTGGGAGAGGTTTCTTTCTCAAGTGTTAGATTTTCCTTCTCTTCCTCTCCTACTTGAGATCCAGTGGATACATCTCTAAGACAGAACCTTCCAGTTCTGGGAAGCAGCATGTGTTTGTTCATTTACTAGGCTGAAGTCGGAGTTCTGGCCAACACTGAGAGCAGCCCAGCTAGTGGTGTGCATTTTACACCATTGTGCTGGACCCTGGTTATTGTTAACCCCAGCCATATTCAGCACAAATTCCCTACTGCAAAAGCACTGCCTGACTGGGAGGCATTGCCATGTTGTTCATGGCAAGGGAGCCATTAGTAATGTTCAAGGAGTTTCTGAAACTTTTTCTCTCCACTCTTCATTTTCATTCTTGATGCCTGCCTCTACCTGGTAATAGTTTTCCCTAAATAGTCTCACATCTGATTCTTCCCTAAGATTTCCACTTGGATAGCAGAGCTCTGAGTTGAAATTACCTTTTTTCCTTACACTCAAATTATTTCTGGTTCCCAGGTAATTTCTTTTACTCAGGTACATATGGAGACTTGCCAGCTTCTGATCCGAGTTGGTTGCTGGGTTTGGTTCAGTTGCAGGTAAAGCTACAGCTTTCTAGAGCTGCACTCTCATGTTTAGAAGCAGCAGCAAAGCAAATTAAGTTTGTCAGTGTGTGTCTCAGCAAGGTCCTACCAGAAGGGATTGAAGGGAAGGCAGCAGCAGTTGAGTTGGATCGCCTACACCGACTGATAGGCTGGTGGAGATGGAAAATGTTAGCTCATCGCTTCTCTTCCATCTGCCACGGGGCACTGGAGAATTACTGAGTCCTTTCTAGGAGCTTTGTCCAGTCGAGTTTTCAAAGTTGCAAGTAACTGAGCTTCTGTCATTTCCCTTGGGAAAGTATTCCTTACAAATACAATTCACTGTCAGGAAGTCATTCTGAAACTCTCCCTGATTTTTGCTTTTTTTGGTGTCCTCCCACTAAATGGACTTTAACACAAAGAGTCTATTTAAAGTGCTACTTTTTTATTTTCCTGTGAAGGCTGCTGTGGTTTCTAGTTAATGTTTGTACAAGACTGAGCTCTCTGGTTTAAAGGAGAATCGCTGTATTCCCAGTGGTTGTGCTGATACTTTCACTCATTTCCTTTGAGGGTCTGGATGATTTTCATGTGGCTATATTAAATGAATGCTAGTTATCATGTTCCCTTCCCAAATATATATTAAAAATTGTAAAAGAGCAGGATCTAAAAAACCTAGTCTAAACCTAGATTGTTTTTGCGGAAGTTTTGGGTTTCTCTTGATTCTGTGAATGGTGTTGTGTTGTGAGCCCAAAGACAGCGTGCACCAGTTCGTGTGTGCGTGTTTGGAGAAAGCAGAAGTCTGATTGCCCCACTGAAAATAATCAAAGTGAAAAAGCAAACAGCATGAATGCAAATTTCTGCTAATAGAAGGGAGATTTAATGTCCTTGAACTGTGGTGCAGAAAAGAAATTTAGGAAAACACTTTTTATTATGGTGTAATTGCTTGCAAGCCAGGGGTATTCCAGAGGGAGTTATTTTTAATGAATAAATTATACAACACATTTTAAAATTTATTGTTTTGAATAATGTGTTGTTGAACCTGTGAATCTCACTGACAGACCAGTGTTTACCTTTGTACAAATCAGTCAAAACAAAAGCAGTCCTGTAAGATTAAAGAGGGAGATTTTTCAGAAGCATGGTTAGTTAGCAAATCCAAGGTCAGCTGAACACGGCCTGGGATTTTTCTGCATGTCACTGAAGGCATATTAAACAGGCTATGGCTTAATGTTCCGGGGCACTAACCAACAGCAAACAGACTCAGATTACTGGTTTTAACAAAAATGGACTAGCCTGATTCTTGTTTTACCACAAACTGACTTAACAGGAATCTTTTGTTCTATATATGTCTATCATAGCTTTGATTTAATACCGATTTTTCCTTTTTTTTAAAGGAAGCCAGGGGCCTTTAGTGAGATGTGCTGCTTGCAGGGGGGAAATAACACCTACAAATCTTCCCAGTTACTGAGTTCATAAACCTCCTTCGGTTTAGAAATAGAGGCATTTCTAGTTGCTTTCTCATAGTGTAAGCTTATACACATCACCTGCAGGTTGTGGCTCACTGCTCAGAGCCTCTGAGTTACATCTTTGCTGTTGGATCACTCATTCCTGAGAACCTGGGTTTGCTCTGAAGCTATGGTGGCAGTATTGTAATTTCCTGCAGCATAGTCTGGCTAGTAGTATCATTTTGTTATTACATTTGGTCACATACAAGGCCAGATTGTGGCATTCCAGATCAGTAAAACTTGCCGTCTTTATATATCCCTATGTACTGAAAGTTCTGCAATTTTTTTAGAAATTCAGGAATGAAAATTAATCAGTTAAGTTTGGCCTGGGATTTCAGTCAGACCTCACTTCAAAGTCTCTTAAAATCACAGGCTAATTTAGGAAGGGACTTCTGGAAGTCATCTGGTCCAACCCCCTCTTTGGAGCAGGCCACCTTTGAAGTTGGCTCAGGTGACTGAATTTTGAATACCTCCAAAGCTGGAGATTCACCACCCCTCTGGGCCCCTGTTCCAGTGTTTGACCACCCTCGTGAGGAACAAGTTCTCATTATTTAAAGAGAGTCTCCGTATTTGCAGCTTGTGTTTATTGTCTCTTGTCTCATCAGTATCTAGCTCAAAGGACTCTAGTTTTGTGTTCTCTGTAGCCTACTAGGAGGTACAGAAGGACTTTTAAGTCCTTTGTTTTAGCCTTTTCTTAGCGAGACTCAACCAATGCAGTGCCCTCTGCTTTTCCTTGCACATCATGGGCTCCGGCCCCAGCCCATCTTAGGTTCCGTCCACTTAAAATGTTTCAGTTTCTTAATGTCTTTCTTGTGCTGGAGAGCCCCCAAACTGAATGCCAGTGCTGCAGGTGTGGTTTCACAGGTGCCAAATAGAGGGAAATAATCTGTTCCCTTGACCTGCCAGCTGCACATGTGCCAATGTCAGCACACAGTTCCTTTTCATTGCTGCAGGGACACGCTGCTGACTCCTGTAGTGTGTTCACCCAGCCAGTCAGTCTTCAGTGCCAGCACATGAGGATATTTTGTACCAGGTTCATGACTTTGCATTTGCATTTATTTGCATTATTACATAATGTTCCTGTCATCCCGTTTCTTCAGCCTGTGTGTCTGTGGAGAAGTGACATGTGACAGTGGGGTGGGTACAGCTCCACCCAAATGGCAAAACTCTTCATGGAGTCAAGATCCTGTGACTGACCAGAGCAGATCTTGAACTTGGTCAGGTGTTTTCATGTCTTGTTTGAACTGCATGGCAATATTCTTGAGGTCCTTGCTCTAGACGTACAAACGCCTCAGGATCAAAGGAAGAATTCTCCCCCATGACAGATTTTTCAAGAAGTTGTCATGGTACTGGTAAGAGAATGAGTATTTCAGGCATTTCTTCCAGTTCTGCTCTGTGTGGTCAGTAAATCACATGGACTGCCAGGAGCTCGTTCTAGGTTCACTTACTCATGTGGATTTAACTAAGCATCTTCATGTTTCTTAATTAGCTTAATAAATTAATCAGAAGTTGTACAGAGCAAAATCTAAGCTGAATGGCAGGGTTTTAAGCAATGGGATGAGACTGGATTTATGTTTACCAAAACTGCTTGGTGCTTTAGTTGCCTGTGAATGTAACTGAGAGATGAACGTTTGTCACAACTGGTGCCTCAGGCCACGTGCAGGTGTCAGCTCCACACAGGCCCTTGGTGGGGGCACTGACTGGCGCTGTACAGGGGGGAAGCTGAGGCAGAAGGCAAACGCTGCCTGCCTGTGCCCACAGAGGAGTTGTGGGTCACACATCACATTCCTGCCTTTTTTGTCAGATCTGGCAGTTTTGCAGAGCTGCCCACTTGCTAAATCTCATTGTATCAACACTTAAAACATTAGAGAAGCATTAATGTCATCTACATGTGTGGTTAGAGACTGTGGCCAGAAAACCAGTGAAGTACAGAACTTCACATACACCTGTTCTGTTTAACTTGTGTTCTGCTCTCAAGGCCCTAGGAATATTATATGCAGTCCAAGTTTTCTTACCTGCTGGACGTTTACTTTATTCAGCTCCTAACTGGATATGTATTATATGTCCTTAGCAGTGGAAAGTACAAGCTGAAACTGCTCTTTTTCAGTTGAATAAAATAGTATGACAACTGCCAGTGGCCTGATAAAGCTTTTGAATAAAGCTGTAGCCAATTTCTATTTCAGATACTCAGAGGAGTCATTATTTTACTTACAGACCACTTTTACAGTTGAGCACATGCTGCATTGTGCTCTTTTACTATATATAAAGAGGTCTTTGCGTTCCTAGCTTTTCCTTTAGCCTTTTATGTCTTGATTACTTCCATACGTGCAGGGTATTTTGCAGTTTTCTGTGGTGAGAGGGCAGCCAGTCTGGGAATGCATCTTCATAACATCTCCGTCACCACCTCTGATGTGTGTTCCACTGTCTGGTGATTTCTTGCAAATTATTGGATCTGGGTCAAAATTATCTTGCAAAGACCCAAGAAATGTAATTTTCGGATCTGGTCTGTCTCATCAAATAACTTCATGAGCATTGGAACCAGTGGAAAGGAAGGAGAAAACTTGGGAGCAAAAGGCAGCCTTTTAGGGGCAGCTTATTAGGTTGGCTTAAATTCATCTGACCTCAGCAAAGTGTTGGGTTGATGAAAGTCTGGAACAGGAAGACTTGACAGTCAGGAGGGAAGAAAGGTTAGTGTCACCATGTGTGTGGATAATTTCTCTTCTCAGCAGATAAATTCTCTGTAACATGTAGTTTTAGTAATGAAGGTAGAACTGAATATTGATGCTACCCACCAAAATCCAGTGATGATAAGTTTCAATGGTCTTGATACTTTGGGTGATAAGTAAAAAACCCTAAAAATCTGAGGTTATGGCAGGGCCAGAAAAAAGTGTTTCTAGCCTTCTTTTTCATTGTAGAAAGTGCAAAATGCCTGATACCTCTCCATAACTCCTGTCTTCTCAGCTCACTTTGCTTAAGAGAGCAGCAGCTGGTACAGATTTTGGTCACTCATCTCACATTAGGTGCTGTTGCTCGGATCAGAGTCCTGCAGCTGCTCAAATGGGGAAAACATAACATATTTTAGTGATCCTGAATTCTTGGTGGGGACCGCTCTGGTGGAAAGGGCATGCAACTGGTTTTGTGGATGAAGCTTGTGCACAACTTCCCATTGTATTCCAGCCCCTCAGGTCCTTCCCCAATCCCATTTTCATAAATCTCTAATGTTGCTTGTAGATGTGTTCAGGACTCCATTGTTAGAAAGACTGTTCTTTTCAAAATTTAAAATTTCATCACCTAGTTCAGCATTATCGTAGGCAGTGCAGAAGTGGAGGAAAAGGCTGGAATTTGATGATTGTGATCAAAGCTGAAACACAGAGTTGATAGCATTGTCTTTTGGTGTTTTTGTTTGGCCAGTTTGGTTTGGTTTTTTAATTTAACCCACTTGAACAGATCTTACCACTTAGTAATATGTGAGAACAGATATCCTGAGGAATTAGCACCTGAATAAGCATGTGCTAATGAGCTGCTCTGGTCTGTGATAAAAACGGTTCTTGAAGGAGCTGTGTTTTTTGACTTGAAACAAATATACTAATATCTGAGCAGGCACTGGGAAATAAATCAGAGTATTTGTTTTGTCTGTATAATTTTTTTTTTTTTTGTGCTGCAGTTCTTACTGAACATTGTTCTGTTGAAAGGATATAATTGGAGTAATATATTACGAGGGAATGGCAGTAATAATAGTACTTAAATCTTTCATGCTTTTATGAAGTCACTTTAATGCTGTTCATTGAGCGGTAGAAAGAGCTGGAAGTCTTGCAAGGAATGTAGAGAAATAAACCCGTAAAACCTGGCACAGTGAAAGACTTTCAGTACAATACGAATGTTGATACTTTAAAAATCACAAATCATCTTTCTATTAATTCACTGTAGAATAAGGTCTCCTCAAGATAAGACTCAGCAGTGCTGTGTAGTTGGTATTTAAAGTATGTCCATCTGCATCTAAACGAGTAGCTCCAAGACAATCAGATTATGCAGCAGTTACTTTGGTGAGAATATCGCCTAAGTGGAATGGAAACTTCATTTTGAGTCTAATATTAGACCCTGCTTTGGAAAATTCCTTTTAAATGATCACAGGCTGGGAATAGCAAAAGAATTTAACTTTCGACAGACAGCATTCACCAAGAATTTGTTTTTAACTGCTTATGTTGGGTCCCTGGGAAAGCAGATGTGAAAAACTTACCAAAGTGAATTGACTTGACCTGATGCAATGTTTATATCAGTAGTTGATAAGTTTTCCTCCCTCATCTAATTTGTTCAGGATATTTTCATTCTTTAAGCATGAGTCAGTTTGGGTTGGAATAGTTTGAATGCTTGTTAGTCTAATAATCTGAATCTTAAAACAGGCAGACATTATTGCCTATAAAGGGGTCTAAGTAAAGTTGAACTATTTTGGTTGTCTTCCACAGTTGGGGATAAGCATCATTTTTGAGACCAGCAAAGAAGAGTGTGAGACACTGTTTCTTACCCCCTGATAGTTCAGAAAGCATATTGATGTCTGGGTATTTGTACTGCAAAACACCCCTTGCATTTGGTGGACCCTTTGAATGAATGTTATTATTTATGCAGCTTTACAAAGGACTGGCTTTCAATGGCAGCTGGAGAAACTGGCAACCAAAGGTATCAAGGCCAGTTTGAAGGGTCATGATGATGATATTCTTACCGTCATTATTCCTATGGCAGAAAGGACTTCAGGAATTCACTGTGAATGATGCACAGCTCAGGGATCTTTAGAATACTGCTAAATCTCATCTTAGCTTTTCTTTTTGTTGATCAGGCAGTTGCTTTGAATATTTTAATTAATTCCTACATAAGGTGTCATCCCCCATATGGAGAATATATAAATAAATTATTTTTGAGGAAGGGAGGGGAAAAAGAGGAGCTGATGGATGCGGCTGACTTCTCCCCAGCTCTACCATGTTCCTGTGCTTCTGCGGTTTGGTCATTGTTGCTGGTTTTTTCCAGGCTTGAGGAAAACGTCCATGGGATCTCACTGCAAAGGAGGGCTCCAGCCTGGACTTCCTCTGCCAGTGCATGAGACAAGAAGCAGAACAACAAGATAATATAATGAATTCAATGCCAGGGTGACAGTTCTGCTGGGAAAGACATTAGAACAAGAACATTGATCTCTTTAGTTCTTTTTTAGTGCATTAGGTGGATTTACGTGATGCAGGAATGTGTATCTCAGAAATCAGATTATGATTTTAAGCATCTGTTAGACTTTTCCTCTTTTTCCATAAAGCCTGACACCAACCTTTTTGTCTTTTTATTTATACCTGCGTGTCTCTAGTTCTGCTATAATTTCTGGTCATTCAGAATTTTCTAAAATGTCTAAATTGCTGATCTGTCTCCTTGCAGGCAAGTCTCACCTGGCTATAGTGCAAAGAGTAAACAATGAAGGAGAAGGAGATCCTTTTTATGAAGTCCTGGGAATTGTCACTTTAGAAGATGTGATTGAAGAGATCATCAAGTCTGAAATTCTGGATGAAACAGATCTATACAGTGAGTAGAAATATTTGCAATTTGTTTATAGATGAGAAGAAAGACTCCATCCAGCAGCAATTGTATTTATAGCTGTGTTTTGAGTGCTGTTACGTTGCTGATTTAAAATCTCAGTAGTCAAATTGTTGAGGAAGTTTCCTTAACAAAATGACCTGCAGATCCCTCAAATGGTCAAAGTAATTTTTGTTTTTGCAGCATGGGAACCTCACTCCTTTATGCTGTATTAATTCAGAAGCAGGACAAGTTTCTTTATTTGACCCTTTTGCCAGGAAGATTTACATCTGCAATAATCTGCTCTCTCCTGCCAGCTGTTTACCACTGTGGCTTGTTAAACCTTTCTGTTACAGTGCTCATGATCTCCCACATCTTGCCCTATTGTCCCTCTGCCTCAAGGGCCTGTAATCCATGTACTACCATACTTCAGCAAGAGGCTGGCAAATACCATGCCTCAAGGAAGAGGAATGGAGTCTCTTTAGAATATCTGTCACTCATTGAGAAATCTTGAGAATGGAAAGTCTTCCTCAGAGCTGAAAACCAGCCTGTCCTAAATGCCTTCTCTTTTTATCGCTCAGTATAGCTTCTTCCTTCTTTGTGTTAATGTATGTTGAGGAAGATGATGCTGCTGGTCAACCATTACTTGGGACTTGAGAGATCTGGACCCTTTTCTTTCCCAGATTAAAGCTTGGCCAGTTACCTAAAGTGTCTGCTTCCACCCCCGTCTGCACAGTCCTGCCTGTGCATACAGGACTTCCTTTCAGTAATTCTTCATCTGTCTTATCTGCGGTTTGATCACTTGCTGGCAGATGCTATTTTTCACTATGTGTTTGCGTGCAGCACAAAGATGTCTCCAGATTCTATTATAGTAGAAATAATAATTTTAAGTATCTTTAACACTGTTCAGCTGTCCTTTGCTTTCTTTCTATTTCCTCACGGAAGGAATCAGAATGTTTCTACAGCATCTTTTTCGGGCCAACGCAAGCATCTTCTATCGTCCCTCCAAGGCAAATGCCCAATGAGCACTTTATACTGTGGGATAGACTTACTTGTTTTTGCCTGAAATGCTTTCTGTACCTGGTCAGTATTTTACCAGTATTTATGTACCCAAATGTTCATGTAAATCACAGTTGTGTTTCACCATATGCTGAACAGTCTAATTACTATGTAAATCACAGAAATCCAGTTAGTATTGATTTCTTTTCATACCCTCACAAACGAATTGTTGGGCTAATCAGTTACAACATAATGCTTTTGCAGGCTGAATTCAAACTTCCTTTTATACTCCAAAAAGATCCTATCTTTGTCTACCTTTGAGATATTCATGTGTGTCTATGAGTGAAGACACTGCATATGCTTTCAATTTCTTTCCCCCTCCTTGTTTGTTAAGAGAAAACACATAGATCATGCTGTGTTCTTCTTCAGGACAAAACCAAAAAAGCCTTGCCCATTAATAGGATGTTAGAGGGCAAGGAAATGAGAATTTAATTTTAATTTTACTACCTGAAGGCTTCCTATATTAACAAAACAGAGCTGGTGAACGTGGAGTTCACTTGAAACTCTCCTTCCTGGGATAGTTTTTTACTGTTGAAAATTCCTGGTTCAGAACAGGAAGGAAATTTCCTAGTGTTCTTGGAGGATGCAGGAAATTTTAGGGGGTGACTCCTGATAAGTACCATGAAGGAGAACTTCTAATTTCTTTATGAAACACTGGAGATCATTCCACTGTTTAGACTGAAGGATACTGTAGCAACAAGGGAGAGAGCAGAAATCCCAAGAAGTTGTGAGGACCACAGAAAGTGTGAGAGGTTTTGAATTTGGGCAGCCAACCTCCAATTGGTGTGGTCATGAGAACATGCAGGAGAACATGGGTTTACTGAAGGTACTGTATTGTCCATGATATGTCAAGGCAGGTTATTTTTGGTGTCGATATCAGAATGTCACTGTTAGTAACCCCACCTCTGAGTCTGTCCGTTATTAGACCAGTCTGGCTTGCTCAGCTCAGAACAAGTCAGCTTGAAACCCTTGGACTGATTTGCTCTGAACTAGGTGTTTACTTAAAAAAAGACCTTTTGAAAAATTCTGGCAGCAATGTTACACTTTGTTCTGAAGTTTTAAAAATGTTTTGTTTTGCTTTGATGGAAACTTGAAATTTGATGAAATGGCTGACCTTAGTGTTGGAGCTGTGCCTTTCTGTTGTTTCCATGAAAAACCATTTGAACTGTGTTAAGGTGGAAGCAATAGTATATTTACAGTTTTTGCTGAAAGCTGCTCTCACTGCCGAACTCTGCAGCTGAATTTCTGGAGGGTGCCAAATAAATGTGTGGTAGTTCTCCATATGGCTCTGTTCTGCTGTGGCTTGCAGAGATGTTGGGAGCAAGGAGAAGATGGGAGCAAGAAAAATTATTAAATATGTCTGACCCATCAACATCTGGGTAGACTGAGTACTTCTGAGGATTAGACTTTGTATTAGGGATGCTGAAGGGGTGGAGGGAAGATGTTTCTGTCATGACACATGACACATTTCAGCCAGTGTCATGATGAAGAGCTGCCAGTGTGTTTGACTCTTACTACTGGAAAGCTGGAGTGTTTTTTCATGGTTGGCACACTACAGGAATCTGTCCTGTGCTGCTGTGACTCTAGCCGTGCTGGGAGAGCATTCCTCAGCTTTCTCAGAGGCCCAAGAGAGAAAGCTGTATGTTCTGTGTCAGACTGCACAGACTGCTTATTCATCCTTTTGGGCAGGTTTGACTGGTGGCCTCCTTATTTAGCTCTTTCTGCTTGAAGATGAGTTTCATCATCTCTTTGTCTTGTCTGGGGCTCACTGCAGATATCTCCTCTGTCCTAAAGACAAAAAGCACAGGAGGAGAACAAGGACTTTCCCCAGCAATTGCCTGGGTGCATTTGCAGTGCCCGTCAGCCTGCCTGCCCCTCCAACTGAATGGGTGCTCTGAGGTTTGAACTGCCTTTTCTGTAGCCGTCTCCAGTCCAAGCTGGCTCCTTCAAGGAAAATCATTCAATAATTCATCATGTTATGCATCAGGTGTCAAAGTTCAGGGTTATTACAAGAGACATCACAACCTTAATTGTGTTTTGACCACTCATCCTCTTGAGTTCTCTGCCTCAGCCCAGAGCTCATGGTCAGGCTTGTTGCCTTTGATTTGAAGGAGAAGTCTAAATATTCCCAGAACCTACTGAAGATGTTTGCAATATTTGTTGGTATCTCACCAGAAGCTGTAGTGGGAGTATCCCTCACGCATCCCATTGTTCATGTTGCAGAACCAAACAGTGTCCCAGCACTCTGTAAGCAGAGATCACTTCAGCAGGCCAAATAACTTCAGTGCCCGTGTCTCCATCTCACTTACTGGAGAAAGGACAGACAGGAAATTCCTGGTTTGGATTCAATTACATCAGACACAATCCAGTCTTTGGTTCTTGTGTCTTACAAGAGTCTCAAAAGTTGTTTGGATAGCAAAGAACAATTTAAGACCATCCCTTGCAAAAATAAGCCAAGATAATGGCTTTAAGCCATGTGGCTCTGCTATAACCATGTAACGTTTTTCTTGAGGGAAGATTTCTGGATAAGCTGCCAAGGAAAAAAATAGGAGGAGTTGAAATTGCCCATCATTTGAGTAAGAGCCTGGGTCTCTTACCTTGATGACTGATATGGACAGAAAGATTTAAGGCATCATCCCATTGTGTGAGGCTGGTCTTGTTTTCATGTACCAGAAGTGCAGTGTAAAGCCTGCAGTGTTACCGCTCTTTCAAAGGAAAAGCACAGAGATGTTTCCCTGTCCCAGGGCCAACACTTGTACTTGTGATTTTTGCCTCCCTGAAGAGAGCAATTATGGAGCTCCTTGTGAGAAAGCACCTCAGATACAGCGCTTTAAAAATAACATTCTCTGAGCTTTTCAGAAAAAGCAGTTTCTATTCTTCTTTTCTCTTACAAGAGCTAGGACCTAGTGAGAGCTTCTGGGGGACTTTTCTCCTATTAATTTTCCGTTGCTTTGGTATCCATCTTTCCTTTAACTGCAAGTATGGATAAGGTCTGTCTCAAACTATATTCCTAAGGCAGGGATTGTTTTTAGTCTGTAGCCACTCCCTTCAGTGGTTTCTATTCCTGCTTTTGGAAGAGAAACTGCAGTCCCTGATGTAGTCCAAGCCTTGGGTAAAGTACTACTAGGGTAAGAGGCTTCTGGTTTCCAAGAAGAAAAAGGGCATGGGTCATCATCATTCTTCTCCATGTGCCTGGGAACAAGTATCTCAAACTTTCTGATTTGCACTGCTCACAGAATATGCTGGAGATATCTCGAGTAAGTAAATTACTGTCAGTACAGTACTGCTGTTGAGTCTGTATTGGAGGCATGGTCCTGGGAAGCTGAGGATCTAGATGTACTCATGTCTAAAAGACTGGGTGACTTGGGAAAATCTAGAAGCCTGTAAATTACCAGTGTTGTGCATTTCCAAGCCTCAAACTCAGCCACTCTGAGCCTTATGTAGTCTGTAGCATGTATTTGGACTTTTAAAGGGCTCCAGATCTCAGTGACTTCCTTGCTACAGGGCATCACTTTAATCGTCTTTGCATTTATAACCCAAAATCTGGACAAGTGCCTGGGAGTATGTGCAGTTGCACAGTGTCAGCTTCACCTACACCTTTTTGTGTGCTTGCCCAAATCCTCTGCCACAAGTCAATGTGACAGAGCTGCCTGTGGTCCCTCAGAAGTGCAGTCATTTTACACCAGTTGACTAAGGGGGGCTGATAGACAAGTAGCTGTGGTATTGCTAGGATCTTCCCCCTCAAAGGCCCTAGAACCTGAGCCATGTCTTATCTCTGAGGGGCTCACAGGAATTGCCTCAACACTTGGGTTTCCTGCACTCTGTGGAGCTCAGAGCTGTCTGGCAGCATTCTGCTGCTTATAGCCACTGCCACCCTACACATGGTGTCACCCAAGAGGAGCAGCACCCTGCCATCTGAGCAGAGACCTCTTCTCCCTGGAACTGATGTATAACCTACTCCAACATACCCATAGCTGTCCACTTACCTGGTTTCCTAAACATTTTGGGAGATCAGCTCAGTGGGTGGATGGTAATTCCTGGGTTTTTTGTGTCTCTTTCATGTTGTCTTTCACAAATGGGAATTCCTTACCACAGAGCCTGTTTTAAGATGCAGATGAACCAAGTGGCAAGTTTTTAGCTGAATAGAGGACAGGAGTCCAGGATCACTAGCAGGCAAATACCCATATTTGAATTTCTGAAGCTATTTTGTACTTTATTCTGGCTTCAGTGCCTGTAAAGTGGCCAGAGATTCCCACCTCCAGGCTGTACACCTTGCCAGCTTTTGCTGAAGTTTGGACAAGACAAAAGAAACTGCATATACCAGACGCTGGGAATACTTCAACCAAAGGCATGCAGATTTTGCTACAGCTGTTGAGAGTCAGTGAAGCCATGGTACAGCAAAAGAAATAAGTTATTGTCTATTTCCTCTGTGTACATGCTGGGAATTTTCTAAGGAATGTATATGTAAAAAACAGCTATCACATCTATGCTTGTAAAACAACACCTTTTGATGTTTAGTAACATTGAGCAGGACTTCTCCCCACCTGAAGTGTGACATGCAGAGCTGCTCTGCAGTCAGGTGTTGGCAAGCAGAGACTTTCCCCTGACTGAGATGACAGAGAAGTGACAGAGGCTGGGGTGCCTGGCTGTGCAGGACAGGGGCCCATGGCCACGCAGCTCCTGGTTGTTTGTGATTTGGGCTGCATGCTGATGAGCTGGGCTTTGCAGAGGGGTCTGCCTGCACCCTGTGCTCCGCGTGGCCATCCTGGCTGACTCCGGCCAGCGCGGTTCATGTTGGACCCCGTTCTAACAGAAATCGCTTCCTTCCTTTCTTCTCTCACCCTCTCTTCCCCAGCTGATAACAAGACAAAAAAGAAAGTAGCTCATCGGGACAGGAAGCAGGACTTCTCTGCCTTCAAGCAGACAGACAGCGAGATGAAGGTTAAAATATCACCGCAGCTCCTCCTGGCAATGCACCGGTTCCTGGCAACAGGCAAGTGCGGGTTATCCCTTTCTGTGATCGTGCCAGAGCCTCGGAGGCAGTTTGTCAGCAAAGGCCGGTGAGGTGGGTGGGACAGTACAGGCGGGAAGGGAGGCTGGATTGTGGGGTGACAAATAATGCCACTGTTGTGTTTTTCTTTTTAAATTCTCTCCTCTCCTGTGTTCAGTGTCGGCATGAACCCTCTGAGACATATACCAGGGGTGGACCAGTAACTTTAAATTGGTCTGAAAGGTAAGGATGAATGCCAAGTGCCGCACTGCATGTCTAGAGTCCGTCAGATTAACGACTAGCAAGTACACCCCATTAGGAAGAGCTCAGGGAACAAACCAAAGAGGACTCGATACCACTGGCCAGCTGGCTGTAATTGCACTCTGGCGCCTTCTCCAGAAAGAGATGCTGGACTTTTTGCAGGAAGGTCTAAACCTGTTCCATGAGACTTTTTGACTCCAAGTGAAAAACTCTCCCGACACATTTAATGCACGCTGCACAGGTGGTTGAACTGTACTCTTTAAAATGGATTTCTGTCTGGCTTGTGTGACCTCCGTTGATGACTTCAGGTTTCAGAGGACAGTTGTCTCCATCCCAGAACACCTTGATGTTTTAGCCCTTGGGTGGGCAGTCTGGCAGAGAGACCAGGTCCTTGAATGGTTTCTTGCGGCTGATATTGCCTTTCATCGTACAGTTGGTCCTTTCACCTCAGAGATGAGGCCTTTAAACAGGAGAGCTTGTGGAAAAATACCTTCCTATTGCTTGTGCTGTCTCTCTTTGACATATAAAGACTTCCCACATGCAGGCCTTTCAGACGGGCGTCTTTCACTGCCATGTTCAACATATATTCATGGTTGGAAAATTATAAAGTTGTTTTGTCTGAAGTTTCCAGCTCCACTTGGAAGTTAGTACTTCCCCTCCTCTAAGATGCAGTAACTGCCTGCCTAGATGCTCCTAGTCTGTCTCCATGCTTTATTTTGCCTCTGTGACTTGAAAGGAACATGTACATGATCGGTTATCACATCTCAGCTGAGGGGCAGTAATTCCTTAGAAGGCTCGGACTCCTACGGCTCATGTGCACATGAGCGTGTCCTTGGTGAAAGGAAGCAGTTCAACAGGAAGATGTGGATTTAACAGCAAGCAAGGCGTTGTTCATGTAGTGTACAAGACTTGATGGAGTTCCATAAACACCTGCTCAACAGAAATAGTCTTACAGTGCTGCTTCTCTACTTGGTTTGTGGATGAAAGGATTGTGTAGCTTAAATACAGGTCTGTCGGTGAAGCCACTGCTAAAAAGATGAAAGCAACAGTTTTGGTTTCTCTGTTCTAAACTGAGAATAGTATCTTTAGCAGATGATGGGTTGTTAATGGTCCTGTTCTGAAATGAGGTGTTGGGAAAGCTTATCGATTTGCATGTGTAATTATCGTCGTCCCTGGCTTACCTCTCCCACACAAGGATGAGCTTTTCTGCTTCAAACAGCTCCCGTTGGAAACACTGAAGATCAAGTGGATAGGGATTATGTTCTGTGTGTCAGGCATTAATCCCACATGGTTTGAACTGACCTGTACTTTCTCTCACTTTTAGTAACTCTTCCCATATGAGCCATGGCAGCCCCAGTTGTGTCTGATTTGTGTACAGCATCTCTCAAGAGCAACTTTCTAGGCCCCAAGCAGTAATTAATTAATTTTTTAAAATTTTATTTAAGTGCAATAAATGCAGTGACTTTAATAGCTTTTAGGGAAGGAAAAAACAAATTCAAAGGTTCTCTGTGCCCCAGCTGTAAAGCTTCTTCCATTTATACAACTCTGTGACTCAGAACTCTCAAGAGGGCAAGACTGTCTTTTTCTTTTGCCTTTCAGATGAAGACATGATTTTTGGTTGTTTTGAAAAATACTTCAGTAATGGAAGTTGGGGTGTTACTGTGGTTTCCCTCCCCTTTACAAATCTAACAGTCTCAAAAGACAGGAAACCTGCAATTCCATAATGGATCTCTCTGCATCTGTGTGTCTTTAATAGGCAAATGCTTATTAACGAGTATTGCTAACTTCTTGCCAGGCATATGAGGTGTAATGCCAAGTTGTATCTTGTGTTATAGAAGTAGAAGCATTTGGTCCATCCCAGATGTCAGAGAAGATCCTTCTCAGGCTGCTAAAACATCCCAACGTCATCCAGGAGCTGAAATACGATGAGAAGAACAAGAAAGCCCCAGAACACTACCTCTACCAGCGAAACAAGCCCGTCGACTACTTTGTTCTCATTTTACAGGTCAGACATGTGGTTGTGTAGATATGTGCAAAACCCTTTATCTCCTGATATATCCCCCTCTATACCTGTTCCAGTTGTTGAAGTTTGTCTTCTTTCAAACGTGGGAGGGGAACTGTGGCTCCTGGGAACTGCTCCTGCCTCCTTTATGACCTTGCCAACCTTGAAGAGCTCACTTAGCTGCTTTCACCCTCAGTTAAACCAGTTGTGAAGGATAGAAAGCACTTCCTGTGTTCAGTCATCTGCCAGAAGCTACTTATGCTTTTTGTATCCCTAGGATAGACAGTGCAAAGGAATCCCCCTTGGCACTGCTTGGAAAATAGGGGTGCAGAAAATGCCACGTCATAGGAATTTGGCAGCACACTTTCTCTGCTGTGCCTTTTCCTTTTATGAAAGGAGGCATGGGGAGTTTGATGGTCTAGAGAAATGACATTTTTCTGTGCAGTTTTGAAGTCTGTACCTGAGGTGTTGTGAGAAGCACAGGTTTCAGTGGGGGCCTTGTGCCATCTGCTGATGTCACCTCCTGCTACAACCCCTGCAGAATGCAGACTTTGGGAACCCTGCCATCCAAGCCTTTATCCTGCCCTTGTGATCCCTGATCTCCCTTGAGATCCCTGCACTTGTGTGGCTTTTAGATTGGAGCCCTGGTGTTGTGGGAGGACTGTTTTCTGTGTGTTCTGTACAGGATTGCTTCCAGTGCTGGCATCTCCCAGGTTTTGTTACCAGTCAGGAATGGTTGAATGGCTTAGGTAATGCTTTACACAGAAATTTAGTTTCTATCTAGCACCATTTAAACAGGAATAGTTCTTTCAGAGCGATTTTGCTGGAGATGTTCTTCTGTTTCTGTCCTAAACAACTGAAAATCAGTTTTGGTTGTAAAAGCAGAGGCATTGTAGCTGAAGTTTTAACACAGGGCTTGAAATCTTAACAGCCTTTAAAATAGAAAAGGGGGGAGGCATGGTTTTAAACACTGTCAGTGATAAAAAACTATGAGACCACTGGGATATTATGTTGTGGATTTAACATAATTGTGATGTTAAAAAAGAATCTTTTTTTTTTTCCAAGAGTTTGAGGAGCCACTGGTAGGTCTCTAACTGCTCTTTCTTACCTCTTGAATTGTTGCAATCTGAACTATTCCAGAGGCGAGATAATCCTCCTGATGCAGTGCTGCAAAGATGCAAATGGAGGACATGGGGATACAAAAAACCAATCAGTTCTTTCTGAGCTATTTTGCAATCAATAAATATTTAGCAAACACAGCATGCCAGGTCTATAATGCATTTGGAAAAGTGAGTGTTGCAGTAAATATATACTATAAAAATGGTAACAAGGTTGGTTCTGCCAGGATCAAGAGGGGATAAATACTCTGCTTTTGTTATTTAAATGGACCTGGACTTATTCTCTCACATTGAGGGACCAAAAATGCCTTCACAGTAAATGCATGCCAGTAAACAATTAAATGTATGTTCTTCTTGTGTATAACCAGTCTTTGCCTGGGTGACAAAATTGTACCTTTTGGAAGGCTTATAATGAAGAAATAAGCTACTTTTGTGTCGCAGAGTGAAATTGGTTTTAAAAGGGATTTATATGAAGCTGTTGCTTGTGATAGCAGGAAAGTGGATTTGTGAGCTGGGCACACTCTTCCTGCTAGGCAGATTTTGTGTTTTTTCTCATCTGGGACAATTAGATAAACTGACTTGGTATCAGGGCTCATGCAGGTTGAATTCACAGTCACCTTTTTCTGCCCTTGTCCAGTACTGTAAATTTAAAGGCATGATTATTTGTTTTAAATGGGGCTTAATGAAATAAGCACTTAGAAATAAATTCTACCTTTTAGCCTCATTTTCACCCAGTTGTGTTCAGCTGATGTTCAGCCTTCTTAGTGCACCTGGGATGGGCAGTCTGTCTCCCCTTCCCACCCTAGACAGAGGGAAAGCATTGCAGGTGATTATGTTGTTTGCCTGAAATTCCACATTTTGTGTAGTTCAGCCTGAAAGCTGCATGAGATCTCTTCTGTCTGCAGTGGTGTGCTGTGAATCTCAGTGCAGTAAGGATGGATGGACATGAAAACCAGGCCCCACTAAGAAGAAATTTTTGGCCACTTGTATACCAGAGTGACTGGGATGTTTTACAGCTATGTTTGATGTGGTGGGTTCTGTTCTGGAGTCCTGTGTAGGACATAATCTTATACATTTGGTTGAGTCCACATCAGATACAGGTGTACTTGCATGGTGGTGTAGTTTTGTACACCTTGGGAAGCACTGAGGGTCCTTTGTAGGCAAGACTCTGCGAAAGAGCAGGATCTTAAGGGTGCTGGACTCTGTAAAACTGCTAGAAATCAAGAAGACTGAAGTAGCCCCAAGGCTGCTCCTTCAGGAATAAGGGCTTTGATTCTGTGGGAATCTCCTCGGTGTAGGCAGCCAGCCTCCTTGCACATTATGTCCCATCTCCCTTCTTATGTTTGTCTTAGAGGGAGTTCTGTGTGCATGTGAGCTGTGCCCCAAAATGTCTAGGTGCCTCAAGATCCCAGATGATTGTGCTGCATTTAAGCTTGTCCAGCTGGGGGAGTATTTTTTCACTCTGCAGTAAAGGAAAACAACCTGGCAGCCTTTGGAGCAGGGCAATAGTACCAACTCAAAGCTGTGTGGTGATCCTGATCCTGCTCCTCTGCAGACTTATGCTGGCCACAAGGCACCAAAGACCAGGGTAGCTCTGGGCACAAATGCCTGTTGCCCTTCAGGGTCTGTCCCTGTTCAGGCACTGTTACAAACTGCAGGGATCATGACACTGCTTAGGATGTCAGGCAAAACTATCTTTCAGGGCTCAAGTCTGATCTTGTGCCTCAAGACCCATGGTCCCTTTTGACTGCAGCTCTCTCTCCTTTTCCTTAACAGGGGAAAGTGGAAGTGGAGGCTGGGAAAGAGGGGATGAAGTTTGAAGCTGGTGCTTTTTCCTACTATGGGGTGATGGCCCTCACAGCATCACCAGGTATGTCCTCTTATCTTCTGCTTCTGGAACAGTCTGCACTCCTGCACAGTCCTGCCCGGCTGTGTCTGTGGGGCTGATGGGATTGGTACCTCCTTGCCAGCACGGCCACCTGCCTGGCACAGTGTCCCTGGGGGCAGTGGCCGGTGGCGACGCTGGCACTGACTCTGGCACCCAGCGGTTGGCAGTGATTTGCCAGCTCCCGGAGGATGTGAGTGTTGACTTTAGTGAGGGATGTGGTTGGTACTGGTGGAAAGCTTTGTAGTTTGGCAGGTGTAATGGAGTGAATTAACGGGAATAAGTAATTAGTGGCAGAGGGACATCTAGTGGTGCAAGGAGCAACCGCCCGGTTAGGCTGGGGATGGTTCTCTTCACCAGCCTTGTGTCTAAAAGCTGTCTCGAGAGAAAGGAGGGCAGCAGTGCTAGAAAAGTGATTGCTCCTGTCAGCTTGTGTGGAAATGTACTTGAGAAATCAGCGAGGGGGAAGAGGGTCTGAGGGTGAGTGTGAGCGACTTCCCAGCACACAAATGATAGCCACACGAGCCACCACCTCACTGGCACAGGTCGGGGAATTGTCATATAATCCACCAAGAGTTGGTTCCAATGCTGCATTTCAGCATTTGGTGATGTATTTTAATGCCAGCAGTGTCACCACTAAGATCTTGACCTCAAGCTGGAAATGTACAGCCCTGCTGGGTGTGCTGGGGCACTGGAGCTGGTCAGCCTTGTGCTGACACAAAGCCACTTGTTCAGCTCCAGGGAGAGATGTTTCTCATGCTGAAATTGTGTCCTGTCATAGCAGGGTTTGCATTCCACTTGAGAGGTAGCTTGTTTTAATTGTACACTCAGGAGTGCTCCCTTTACGTGTGTGTACCTGTGCGCGTGTACACTGTCAAATGGTGGTGGAATGGAAATGGTTTTGTGAGTTGTGAGTGTTACCTTGTTAGACTGTACAATCAGCAGCAGTTCTCTGGACCTCTGTGAGCTCACTTTTACAGGCAAGACTAATTCCGTAATTATATGTACTTTAATTTGTTTGGTAACTTATACTTTTTGAGATTTGAGAGATTTTAAAGCATGCAGAGCACTGGTTGGATTTTATCTCAGTAATAGCAGCCGTGTTCATGAGGAATTGTGACACGTGTACAACTGCATCATACCCTCAGCTTTTGCAATATAGACCAAGCACGGAGCTGAGGTAGTCAGGCATGGTCACTTCTACCAGACTTACACTTGGAAATTACCTGTGGCATCTCTGTTTTGCCAGCATTGTTCAGTTTGTTTCATGTGTTGTTGGGTTTTGGTTTGGTTTTTTTTTTTTTTTATGTTCCTATCCCTCCCCACAATCATGCCAGTTGCCCTAAGTCCTATCAGGTCAAATGGTCTCCTCTTTGTGTGCCCTTAAATCCATCTTTAATTTTACCATGTCGCACTTAAGGATATGCACTATTTTAAAGTAATCTTGGCCAATCTTGAATTTGTTTACCTTCAACTGGTTGGCTTTGGTTTTTTTTTTTTTTTACCAGTAGCAAACCCCTCATTTTGTTGGCTTTCCCTCCAGGTTTAGGGAATTTGTTTTATGATGTCTTGCAGCATCCTGAGATTTCTGTTGAGATGAGCTCATAAAAATAAGTTCCTGTTGCTCTGTGTAGACAGGAAAGCTCAGGGAAAGTATAAGTTATTGTGGAATGAAAGCAAACTCCTGCTCTTCTGTATGTCCTAAATAGACTTCATATGCTTGCTGTCCCCACCTGGAAGATGAAGCCACTAATGGGGGAGTAAAACACTAAAACCAAGCAACAAAAAACCAAAATAACCCCACAAACAAAACCACAGAAAATAAACAAACAAACAAAAAGCCCAAGAAAAGAGTGAAGCTTTTTTTTTTAACTACAACTGGGTAGGGATTTGCAGTAATGGTGAGCAGTATGATACCCATCCCAACAGGGATGGGCTTGGAGAATCACAGCCTTGCTTCATATTTTACTGGAAACTTGAAGAACTATGAAGTATCTTTTGGGTTTATTTCTATTATTTGACTCCCATAAGGAAGAGCACCCCTGAAGGTTTTCTGTCTTGTTTTAATTCTTGCCTTCCAGGCTGGAGCGGGCACCACTGCTCCTTTTGAACTATTTAAAAACATGAGTGTACCTTGATGGACTGTTCAGTGCCGGATAATAATTGAAGTTAGCAAGTGGAAATTATTCACTTCACTCCAATTCCTTGGTCTTTTTCTTTGGTTTATTCCTAAATTTGATTGTGTTTTTTGGTTTTGCTTTTGTTTTAACCCTTTGCTTTTTCACAGTTGATTTGCACTTCTGGTTTTAGTTCGTCAGTTTGTCAGCTGGCTCCTTCCCCTGTCGAGTGTGGATAGCTGCCGCCTTTCTGGTCGTGATCTCATCCTTTTTCTCTCCCTCTTCTAGTTCCCTTGTCCCTGTCTCGTACCTTTGTTGTCAGCAGAACAGAGTTGTTAGCAGCAGGTTCTCCAGGTAAATCTGCATGCTTCTATTTTCACCATTCTTGTGACTGCCCTGATGCCATAAAAAGTCAGCTGCAGTCTGTATTTGTCTGACCCCTTTGCTCGTTAGGGAGAAGTCCAGCACTGAGTTGTGCCTCACAGGTAGGTATCCTGAACTTTCGTTTATGGTAACTGGTCAGAGTCATCAAAATGGGAAGAACTAAAAACACATTAAAGAAAATGTATTTGGTAATGTCTGCTTGTTCTTGTTTCTCATACTGATGCTGGTGGAAAATGAGGAAGGGAGATTTTTTAGAAGAATGTATTCTCCCCCAAGCTGAGGCTTAAAAAATTCTGAAGAAAATGTGTTTGGCAGAGGAGAATGTCTGCTGCTAAACTGCCATAAAAGGAAAACTTCTTTAATGAAAGTATTTGATATTCTCATATGGGTAAATTCTATGGTTTGTATACAGTCTGGCCATTTCAATTCTTGGAAAGCTTTGATCTTTCTCTCGGTGAGGTTAATGCCATGGACCAGCACAGCAATCTCCTGAGTGGATGGATTTGCAATGGAATGCACAGGAAGGTTGTGGGGCCTTCTGCGGGATTTTCTAGTTCCTGTTGTGCTTAAGGCCTTTCCTTGCTGTATCACCAAGCTGACTGACACAGAAGTCCCTTTGGAGAGCAGAGACCAAGGAGGGAACAAACTGGGCCAAAAAGATCTCTGAGATATGGTTGAGAGATAGTAAATTGGGAAGGGTCAAGAGCTGAGCTTTGCAGATGCTGCATGCATGGAGTGGTTGGGGAAAACAGAAACCCATCAAGAAAGCCTGTAGGAAGAGCAGAATCCTAAAATAGTTTGGGTCACAGTGAGCATATGTCTTCCTTTTGAAGTTTTTTCTAGACGAAATGTCTTTCCCCAGAACTGAAAGCAAACAAGATAATGATATGCATATTTAAGTGAAACATCTCTTAAACATTAATACATATCATGCATTTTATACACTTTCACCATCTGCTTCCTGTATTTCCCCCTCTTCCTTTAACTTTAGAAAGTGTGTTCCATTGATGGTCCCTAAATTATCTTCATGTACATTCCAAACAAACTACAGGTTGTTGCCTTGCAGGGGATTTTTTTCCTGCCCTGTTAAAGTTTCCTGCTGCTAAACACCAAAGAAGGGGGAGAAATTTAATCTTTATTTAATTAAAGTACCTGATGGCTCTCCTTTAAGCTTGGCAACTTTGATTATCTTTCTTGGCTTGGTTATTTTGTTTTGCCTGGTCTTCTTTTTTTATTTTTATTTTTCCTTTTCCATTCTACAAATAAGTGTACACTTTGCACATGCAGCTTGTTTCCAGTATAAATGCCAAGCATACTTCCGTAGCTTTTCCCCCAGTTAAAAAAAAATTCAAAAAATAAACAAGGGAAAATAATAGTGGGAAGAATCTCCTTTGTAAGGAACTGATAGTGTAAGCCTGGGCACTGTGGCAATGTGGTACCAGTTTTGGTGAAACTCAGACCTTTTCTCGGGTGCTTATTATTGTGGTGTTTAACCACAAATTCATGATAGACTTGTATGGATGTCCATCTTGTGGCTTGTGCTCTTTATCCCCTGTATGGAAAGGTGAGGAGTGTGGGAAAACCTGGATAGAAAAGCTCTAACAAGGACCTGCCTGGTGTTTGTTATCTGCTCTTTCTGTACCCTTCCCTCTTCATTATCTTCTCTTCTTCCCTGACCTGAATGTGATCCAGAAATCATGTTGTTTCCCTTACCTTTTTAGAAATCATACCTTTTTGTTCTGTCCTTTTGTCTCACCTCTCTCTTTCTTTTTCTTATACTGCTTTGCCATGTTGCTCTATATCCTTTGTTTTTATTAGTAATGTACTGTGAGATCCCTGGTGGAAAGAAAAAGCAGGTACAAGTCACACTGGTGTAAAGATGTTCCAGATGGAAGCCTTTCTCCCAAGCAGCCACGATGCTGTTCTTGTCACACATAGCCGTATTTTGTGTGTACAGCTGGGAAAGAGGACAAACTCATCTAGCCTTCACAGTTCCTTGTTCTCCAGTGGGAATTTCAGCATTAAGCCCTGTGTGCAGGTACACTTTTGGCTCCTGGCAGCAATTATTGCAGCCTGCTGGGGCTTTTAAGTTGGCAGGTTGGCACGGAGGAAAACCTTGCAAGGCTCTGAGTGCTTTCCCCTAAGCCTGCAGTTGGTGTTGCCATAGGGACCTGTACTAATTCCATAGTGCAGAAATAGTGGGAAAATTGTCAAGTTGTCAGAACCTGTATTTTTTTGTTCCCCTTTTTAAATTTGCAAGAAAGACAACATCAGAAGGATTTTAAGTGGGGAATAAGAATCAGGGCAGTTCTGCATTCTGAAGTGTTAGGTTTAGGAAAGGCTGGATTCAGAGATGTGGAACAGGCTATGTCATTCGGACAAGGAGATATATTTCTAGTGATTAAGTGGCAGAGGAAGGGTTAAATTTAAGGGAGGTTTTTGGTTTTTTAGGAAATAAAATTATATGTAGAAAAGTCTTTAAAAAAAAGAATTTGAAATCTTGTAAGGATATTGTTGTTCATTTGCTCAAAGGGACTTTGTGTCTTAAGATTATATTAAAATGATCTTTCAGCTTGAGACTGGGAATCATGTGGTGAGTAGTGTAGCTTCCATCAAGTTTGAGTTTGGGCTGGCTAAATGAGTTTTAAGTGCATCAAGATCTAAAAATTCTTTGGTCCCAAAGATAGTTCTTTGTTCAGTATGTACTGTGTGTGCGCCCAGGGAGAAGCCCTTCTGCGGGAGGGCTTGGAATCTCTCTTAGGAATGATTTCTGCCCTCCTATCTTCTGGGTCACTGTGTGGATGGAAGCCACAGATGCAGAATGTCTGTGGTGTCCTGAAAGCACGTTTCCTTTGGATAGACTGTGTCCAGTCACACTTGCAGGGGGCAGCTGCGAGGTCTTCAAGTGAAACCCTGAGGGACTTAAAGGCCAGTGGTGGAAAATGATGTCTGCAGTGTTCTTCCCTAGACACAGATTTTTCTCTGTAGCATGGACTATTTTGCCTGTCACTGGCTGGCATGTACTTCGTGGGGCTTGCTCTCCTTCATTGAGGCTTTGCCACTTCAGGCACTGAGAGGAAATGTTGAAGTAATCGTCATGTGGACTGCACTCTGGTCCACTGAGGACTCCGTTACTCCTACTGAAAATGTCTGCTCTAGCTCAGGGAACAAGGCATATGTAGGTACCAGATGAAATAAAAGGGGGTAAGGCTCAGCTGGGACTGACTGTGGATGAAAGTAACAATGATTAAGGAAAACAAAATGTATTAAGCATGTTCTGACTATCAAGAGCTCCTGTAAGGGAGCCTTGGGAAGTTACCTTTCTGTGGTAGTTTCTGTTCATCGGCTGAAGCACTGTGTTCTCAGGGCATATCTGTTGCAGCACAAACAAGTACAGGTTTGTTTAGGGCATACTCAGTGATGCTGGCTACCAGCTCTGGACTGAAAATGTACCGTTTTTCAGGATAATTTGGTTGTTTAGCCACATGTCTACTTATGAATGGATTAAGCATTTGCAGTTTATTTGTGCTACATCACAATTTACTACGTCCTTTTGAAACGGTGACTTTAAACTTTTCTACTTGATTTAAGAAATCTCTTGCTCTTGCCTGTTTCTTAGCCGAAAACAAGTCTCCGCCTCGGCCCTGTGGCTTGAATCACTCAGACTCTTTAAACCGGAGCGATCGCATCGACGCGGTGACCCCAACGTTAGGGAGCAGCAACAACCAGCTGAACGCGTCCTTCCTCCAAGTGTATGTTCCAGACTACTCAGTGAAAGCCCTCACAGACATTCAGTTTGTCAAGGTAGGAAAAAAGCTAGAAAGACCCTGCTGGGAAGTCGGGCTTGGCTGGTAGGATGGAGAGCCTGGGGAAGGGAATTCCCTCTAAATTCCTCTGTGAGTAAATAGCATTATGAAAGCAGCTGTTTAAAAATTACTTTAAACTACTTTTTGTCCAATATCTGCTGTCCACTGATTTGTCTTTGCTGTTCTTCTCATTCGGACTTGTAAGTAGGTTGGTCACATAATCTTCTGGATTTCAGGTCCTTTGAGGAAATATTATAGAAAATAACCTCTCTGCTTTTAGTCAAACCTGTCCTCGTGAAGCTTTTGGAGCCATCTGAAATAGAGACCCTTCGTTATCAGACACTGTCCTTTTGTAAAGGATGAGACATTTACTGTTGGTTGCAGTCTTTATTCACTTCTGATTTTGGTTTCAGTTTGGGGTTCTTGATCTTACTTTCCGACTTGCTATCCTTCTTCTGCTTGGAGAAGTCTTGGACATTTCTCTTTATCTTAACTTCACATGTATTAGGCTCATGTCTCATACTACCAGTGAGTTGCTGCATGAAATACAGCTCTGTCCCCCAGCACGGTGCATCCCACGCTGAAATGTGTGCGAGTCCTGTGGGAGAGGAAATCTAGCTGAGCTGAGGAACAGCTAATGCTGGCAGCAGTTCCAGCCCGGCTGGGAGTCCAGGGAAGCTGACGTCCCATGGCCAGAAGTTAACATTGATGGTTTTCTTAAATTAAGTGCATGTTCAGAGTTTTTTTTGTATGCAACTCAAGTGATTTGTGAACTTAACTTCTGACAGTTAATTCAATGTTAAGAGTATGGAATAGGGTAGACATACTACAATGCTAAACTGAATATTCTGTAGCCAAATTTTAAAAGGAGAGTAAAGTCTTGCTGTCAAAACTTTGAGATGCAAGCATACTGGTCAGTGGTTCAATCCTTCAAGGATTACACCAGTACATGTTTATCACTGGGCAGGTGATTCTCACTACAGATTCCAATGGCTAATCTGCTATACAGAGCAACTGCTTACCCTATCTATGCTGGTTTATGTGAAGTCTTTCCAAATCTCACTGTGTTCATACTGAGGCTAATGAATGCTAAACTGTCCTGGTACTCTGCAGTCAGACTTGCACACCTCTTCTTGCATCACTCTGCTTTACGCATAGGTCAGAGTACTCAACATTAGTGTTTTCACTGTGCCACGTGGTCATTCATTCAATTAATACCTTATAAAACCAGGGTTGTGACCTGCTCATGCATGTTTGGATTTTGCTTTTGGAGTTGTGACCTGGTCCATCTGACTCTTTCCATTTCCAGTCCCTCTCTTGTGTTGCTACTGAAACTTACAGTTTTCTAAAAGTCATTTCATCTCTTCCACCTTCCTGCCTGCCGAGATCACCCACTGCTGTGGGCTCATGGGGCTGCCAGTGCACATGTATCCTGCTGCCTGTCCTGGCTGAGAATGTTGGCCTGGAGGAGTTCACAGGCCTGGTTGCTTGTGGCTCCAGGAGGAATTGCACCCTCCACCACCACGTGCAGATGTACAGGGGCTGTGGGCTTCCCTGTCCCTGGGGCATCGTGGGCAGTGACTCTGTGCTCTAGGCCAGCTCCTGTCATCATTGTTCTGCTGAGTGCAGACAGCTCTTGCGAAGACCAGTGGAAAACTTCATGGGTTGCTAATTCAGGCTCATCTCTATGGGCATCCCAGTCTTTTCTAGAATCAAATGTCCTTATGTATAAGGCTGTAGCTCCTGCTGTGTTTGCTGGCCTAGACAAGAGCAGGAATGCTTGTACTCTATACTTGTGCTATAGAGCTGGCTTGGCTCTATAGGGACACTTAGAGCCTCACCAGGAGCTCACTGAAGTTGGGAGAAAGACTTCACTGATCTCTGGTTCTGGTCCTAAAGGTGTGCATGGTTAGAGGGAAATGGAGGTCTGATTTAAAAATCTCTGCATAGGAATAAATCCCTGCCTTTGAACAGCATGGTGATTGCACAGCACTGTTCTTCCACCCTCCCTGGAAATGTCACCATGCTGTGGGTGTTGAGCTGGGATGCTCTAGGCTTGCAAAGCGCAGGGATGTTTTATGGAAACAGGTAAAGAGGGGTTGAAGTGTGGTCATCTGGAAAGGGAGGGAACTTTATTTTCTCACTGTGTCCCACAGGAGACATAGAAGTGTGACTGACTTTCTTTGTTTCTTCCCTGTTCTTGGAGCAGATCTCAAGACAGCAGTACCAAAATGCCCTGATGGCATCCCGGATGGACAAAACACCTCAGTCCTCGGACAGTGAAAACACTAAAATCGAACTGACTCTTACGGAGCTGCATGATGGTTTGCCAGACGAGACAGCAAACCTGCTGAATGAACAGAACTGTGTGACTCACAACAAGCCCAACCACAGTATGCACAGTGAAGGAGCCATCTAGGAGCTGACTCCCCACAACCCACCCATCCCATCTCCTCAGCAGGACCAGCCCTCGCTCCTTCCTGCCTCCTCCCTGAGTGTGAACACCGTTAGTGCGTGCTTGCAACACTGCTGCATCCAGTGTTCTGAGACCAAAGACTTTTGCGTCCGTTCTGGGAGCAGAAGAGGAAGAAACAGGAAGAAAGGAGCAAAGAGCAAGAGAGACTAAAGACCCAAACGTAATTTGGGAATGGTGAGCCACCCTTGAGAACGATGAAAATTCTTCTTGCGAAGTAGAATTATGTTTATTTTTTATCTGTACTTTTGATCCTTGTTGGGTTTTTCCTCCTCAAACACATATGGAGAAGTTTAAAAGCTCCTCCAGTATTTTTTCAAGAGAGATCATGTTTTTAAAAAGTATTTTGCAGAGTTTTAAATTGTTTCTGTCCCTCATGAACCTCAAATGGGCTCTGTCGTAGTTTTGTGAATTGGCTCCAATGTCCTTAGGCCTCTTCTCACCCCTCTGTGGTCCTTTTTGTTGCCCTGTTGAAAAAGTTAGTAACTGGTACTTGTATGTTATTTGTGTCCTAAGAATGAGCAAGCTTCAAGGAACCTCTGGTTTCAGCCACCTGGAGGACCAAGAGATGAGGATTATTACATTCTTCCAGTTAATTTTCAGGGAAGGAGTGGTTACTTTGGTATTTAATGATATTTCAAATTTCAGAAGGTTTCTTTGTTAAACAGGCAAAAGCATTGTTACACTTACAGTTTTGTAACCTCCAAAACCTTTGTGTATGTTGAAGATGATACTGGGGGGAAGGAATCAATTAGCAAAACTGCAGTCCTGTGAAATGAAAGCCGGGTGTCATATTCCATAGTGAAGTAACTGGGTGATTTTTCATTGGTGTTCCTGACAATTGCATGGTGAAGTAATGTGTGCACCCTGAGATGCCAAGTCTTTAAACAATCCCATGCTGTAGCGGTCTGTGCACCATTACCTTGGCCAGAGCAGATGTGCAGCCTTTGCTGAGTATCAGAACATCAGTCCCTGTCCCCCCTGTAATCTCTAATATTAACACTAAAGATGCTGCTACAATTACACCCAAAGTACACGCTCCAGGTGACAGTAAACCTCTGCCAGTGCAAGGATGGGCACTGCTGAGGAGCCAGAACCATCCTCTCCTCTCCAAGAACTGACAAAACTTTCCAGACGCGAGTGTATTGCACTTCAGGGATTCAGAGAGGTTCATTTCCAGGCTGTTCCCAGCCATATTCATTCCTTTGAGTGGATTTAGTGCATTTCCTTCTTTTAACAGTCATTGTAGGGATTACCAAGGTAGCAGAGCAGAGAACCTCCCATCCAGCTGCCACCAGTGCAGGGCAACACCTGCCTTGGACAGCAGAAACCAATTCCTCCACCCCAAAAACCTGGATGCAGACTGGGTGCCAGCAAGAGGCACCCTATGGCAGTTGTGCATCACCCATTCCCACAGACGGAGTCTAAGTCCTCAAATGAATAAAAAAAGAAAGTTGTCCCCCACCAATCCTCTCCCCTTCCAGTGCTGTCTCAAACAAAATGTGAACATAGCCCGCAGTATCTGGATTGATAAATCAGGCTTTGTGGTTTCTCTGTTTCAAGACCCTGCCATGGCCCCTGGCTATGTAGCATTTCCCTTTCTTTACACCTGGATAATCTCTTTGGGAACACCCAAAGAAGCCCCCAGCCCCAAATGCAACTGCCAGAGCTCTCTGTGCCTGCTGGCCTGCCCCATCTCTCCTGCTTGCGGGCTGGGGAAGGCACTCACTGCAAGTTCCCATGGTCCGTCTGTGTGACTGGTGGCTGGAAAGGTGCAATATTCCATTGCAGGATCTCCCTGCAGGAATTGGAGTGTGTGGTGTCAGAGCCAATTGGGTTTGCCTGTGTCCCTCCTCCTCGTCTCTCTTCCAGCTTCAGAAAGCAGCCCTAACTTTGCTGTCCACCGTGGTGGGAGCCACCCATGAGGATGAAGTCCCTACAAGGGGCATAGAAATTGTACAGTATCCAACTTGTGTACTCAGTGAGGAGGAAACAGGCCCTCCAATGCCTTGCTCTCACATGTAGCTTTTTGACTTTTTCCCATCTAAAACTGTTTCCTTAGCCTCCATCCCTCCAGTCGCTCTGATGTGCATCAGCCCAGCACCGCTGAGAGCACACAGCAGCAGCACGGGCTGACCTGAGCCCTGCACCTTCCCAGAGAGCTGCCAATATTGCACCTTTCCCACAGAGCAAAATGTCCAGATGTTACAGCGTTTGTCCTCGGTGAGGGACTCACCTCGCCAGTTTTTATCTAACGTTGCTGAATGTAAAAGTTTGTTGGAAGTGTTTGACACGGTGGTGAACTTGAGATGCAGTATCCGTTTTGTCAAACCTGCCAAAGGAGGGAAGGCTCAAGTCAAGGCAGCTCTCTCTGGGATGAGGTTGCTCGCTGGATCTGACTTCTGCTTCTTATGGCAGGTTATGGATTTGTTTCAATGTCTGTTTCCCTTTTTAAAAAAAAAAAAAGAAAAACGCAAAAAAAAAGGCAAAAAAAATAGCGCCAATTTTTCCAACCAAAGCCATGTGATCCCAAAGCAAATACCTCCTGCTTCTGCCCATGCTGCACTGTTCCAAAATTTGCAGGCAATTTTTTGCATGACTGTTTTTCATCATTTGTACAGATCAAATAATGGAAAGTGAAGTAATTTCACTTAATTTCCATAAAAATAGTTGATTATAGATGTGTTTCATATGGAAAATATGTACCTGACCCAGAGGGGTTAGGAGCTGCTACTACTAATTAGCTTGAAGAACAAAGCATGGTCCTCTCCCTGGAGGGGAAAAAATCCAGTCTCCCTGTTCTCAGGGTATTTAGTTTTACTGTTTAACAAGTGCGAGGGGTTCCCGGCCCTCCTGGTGGGAACCATCACAGTGAGGAGCCCCGCGCCCAGCTCAGGATCCCTCCGAGCCTCGGGACGGCATTTGCTGATGCCGGGGCTCAGCTCTCCTGACCGCAGTGGTGATGCCACGGTATCCGATCCGTGCCCTTGCAGGAGTGTCCTGCCTGAGCAGATCTGCTCCCTCTGCCTCGTGGGGCGCTCGGATGCCGTGCTGCAGTGCCACGAGGACACGTGGCCGGTCACCGTGGCGCAGGGCAGCGGCTGGTGGCTTTGGGAATCGTTGGACTTGACCTCAGACCTTGGCCAGGCTTTGACTTGTAGAAAGGATACTGCATCTTCCTATGTCAACTCCTGCTGCCGCCTTTGTTCCCCTCGCCCGTCTGCCTCTGGGTGCAGGCAGCAGGGTGGACGATGGCCTGTTGGCTGGGGGAGGCTGGGAGGGCATCTAGCCATGGTTTCTACTGTCAATACAATTTTGCACAAGAGTTCTTTGAAGTGAGGTTTTCAACACTAAATATCTTAAATGCACAACTGTGAATTATATCTTTTACACTCCTGTTGGTTGAATTTCCTTTAAACGAAATGAACCTGAATCTGTTGTAACTATGATTTATTTTTTTTAATTCTGTGTATTGCCAAATCTTTGTAAAGAGTGAAGGAATGTTCTTGCTTTCCAGTGAGAATCTTTCTCCAAATGAGACTGACTCTGGTGGTGTGGAGATCATACGAAGCACATTAGTTCTGAGAGGACAGGGGCTTAGCAAACCAGCCTCAGCCGCTCTGTGCCGCAAGCTCAGACCCTCCGGAGTTTACAGAGTGCTTGTTGTTTTGTTCCCAGCTTGTCCGCTCCCTGCAATCCCCATGCAGCTGAAGGCTGCTGCCCTGGAGGAGCTCTGGATGGGTTATCCCACAGTGGGATGAGGAATGCTGGCAGGGTGTCCGGGCTGGCTGGTGGGCAGGGGCCCCAAGGCTGGCATGGCAGGAAAAGATGCTTCCCCCATCCAGAGGCACCAGGAGAGGAAGCTCCATAAGGCAGATCCTTCTGCTCACCACTTCCGCTCCAAACCTGTGTTGTGTATAGTTCCCTCTCACGCTCTTTTTGCCCCTGTAAGCTCCTGCTCCAGACTGAACAGGAATGGGGTGATGCTGAGACCTGTGCAGGGGCAGTTGGAGCTGGTTGCTGAAGGTGTGCAGTTCTTGGGCCTGTTGGAAGAGGGGACAGCCGCTCATTCACATTGTGCTTGCTTTTCTGTTTCTCCTCTCTTCTCCTGGACATAGTCCCCTTCCCTCACCACTGGGGGCTTGTTTATTTGTTTGTTTTTCTTCTTTTCTTTAAGTGCCTTTTTGTGTGGGTGGAGCTGGCAAGAGTAGGAGTCTCAGGATATGGCCCTTTGCACTCAGACCTGGAGAAAGCTCAGGGGGAGCAGGGCAAGTTGCCCCGATGGCCCACACACATCACCCTTTTCTGCTTCTCAGCCTTCAGGGCCCAGCTCGGACGAGGATGGGATTTGGCACTGGTGGTGTTGGGCTCTGGTTCAAATCAGCTCAAAGAAAACCAAAGAGGTAGCGTTGTGTGAGGGGCTGCTTGGGCAGCAGTGGTGCTTCCTGTGATCTCTGCAGAGCTCAGCCAAGGGATGTGGGGGTGCTGATGGCAAAGAGCAGCCTTGTGTAAGTATCCTACATGATGGAGAACACAGCCATGTTCTCCAGGACCCCTTGGAACATGCATCTTCGTTGTGCAGAATTACACTCTCTATAGAAATCCTTCCCACATGAAAGATGTACCATATTTTATACAATATCTAATACACACATCTGTGGTTTTAAATCTAGTACCTGTGTACCAGTTGTCAAGTTATCCAGTGTCTGGATTACCAACAGAAAACTGGGGCTGGGGGTGGGGAAGGATGCTGCAAAGTACCTCTTGTGATGGTTACTTGAGGCTTCATCCCAAAGGTGCCCGCCCAGCACTGAGGGGTCCACACTGTGCCCTGTCCCAAGGCAGGAGCCCTGGCTGTGGTGTGGTACAGCCCCAGACATGCTGCCTGTCCCACCACCTGGCTCTACACTGGGTCTCTACATAGACCCAAAGAAGTACCTGTTCCCTGGGTGCTGAGGGTTGGTTTGGCCCAGCGGTGAAATGATGAGCTTAGCTAAGACAATCGGTCATCTTCCCATGGCACGGATGGGAGAGCAGCCTTCATCCTGACTTGGCCAGCAGGGAGGACAGGCTCTGCACCACAGGCTGGGCTGGGCAGCCACCCTCATCCCTGCACTGCTGTTACACTTGGTCCATCAGCTGCAGGTCTCTTGTTGGTGTGATGTCTGTGGTGATTCTGGCCTCACTCCCATGTGTGGGCAGCACAGGGGACCTGGACATCCCCGGCTTCCTGCAGAGCCCCCTCAGCAATCCTTCTTGGTGTCTTGCTCTTGTCCTGGAGCCTGGCTTCATGCTGGGTTGTGTTCCTCTGGGGCTGGTCTCAGGGCTGCATCCAGACGAGGAGGTGCTGTTGCTGTGGGTCCAAGGCGGTACAGCTGAGCTTTTCCACCTGGTGTGTGCATATTTTCCTGAGCTGCAGGGATGGGAAAAGGGTGCTGGAAAGCTGCTTCCAGCGAGTGGCACTGTACAGTTGGCAGATGGAGTTGTTTCATAGGTTGGTAGCACTGAATTCAAAGTGACGTTTTCTTCTTCTTGAGGTCAAACTCTATAGCAGTTCTTCACCTTGGAAATACGGTACTCAAAGCTGCTGGTCTTCTGTCTCCAGCTGAAAAACATCATTCTCCTCTCAGGTTTTGCCTTGGGGCTCTGTTTTCCTCTGAGCAGGGCTGATCACTAGGATCCTGCAGAGGATGGTGCCCTGGCTGCTCTTGCTCCTCCAGAGCAGATTTCTGGCTAAGGAAGTGCTTGGTGTTTGGTCCTCCCCCAGAAGCAGAGGTTTGGCTGGGCTCGACAGAAGTGGCCTTTCATGGAACTGGGCTGGAGGTTTGTCAGCTATTGTGAGCCTGAAACATGCAAAGGCTGCAGGTGGCTCCAATGCTCCAGGGTTGGATTTGATTTCTTTGTTGTCTTCTCCTGAAAGCAGTGTGGCAGTTGGTTGGTAGCAGGATTTGTTGGGGAGGAAGGGCTTGTCCCAGCATTCGGTGCTTGGTGTAGCAGTCTAGCATCCCTTCTCAACTGTTTGCTGATCACAGAGCTTTATAATAGGAGGTGGTGTTTTATCCTCTGGGCATCACTGTTGAACCAAATCCTTCCAAATATAAGTGAGAAGCTCCTTGGTGTCAGATGCCTTTAGTTGGAAGTGCCAATATGGAATGCATGTCCCAAAGATCACTGTGGGAGAGTGAGAGGTTCCTGATGAGCTTCTCTTCTCAGAAGTGACAGACTGGCCGGGCCTAGATCAGCTCTAGTGTCGTTCCTGCTTTGAAATCTCAGGTCCAGCAGGCTGGGCTGGGCTGGCTTGGCTGGTGGGTTTTCACCCAGGGTACGTGCTCTGTCCTTCTGCGTTGTGCTGGCTTGGATTCAGCAGCGTGGCTCCTGTGACAGCTGTGCTCACGTTGGCCACAGCTGCTCTTCTCCTCTGGCTGGGCTTCAGCTGAGTGTTCAGGAAGGTGAAAAGGAGGGGCAGCAGTTGGGAACGGGCTATGCTGCAGCTATTCTGTCTTCATTTCTCACACTGAGGGTAGGAGATGCTGCTCAAGGGACTCTGCCTTCCTCAGAGACCACATGGAATTTGGAGAGTGGAAACCCACCAGGACCCCAGCAGCAGTGCTCTGGTCCCATTTGATCCACGTTCTCCTGAGCACAAGGGTGGCTTACGAGCAGTTCAGGGTCAGGCCCTGCTGAGAGACCTTGGAGCTCTTGGCATATTTTTTCTCCAGCAGAGCCAGCCTTGACACCTGAATCACCAGGCAGGTGCCTGGATGCCAAACACAGTGAATCTGAAACCCCAAATACTTCAGATGTGTTCCTGGAAGCCATGAGCAGCTGGTACTCAGCAGCTGGAGGTATCACACCAAACCTTTCTCCTTCCTGGCTGCTCTGAGCCCTGTCCTGGTTGCTGCTGGCTCGGCCTTGGTCCCCCCCTTCTGGAGCGTGGCAGCTCTCCCTTCACAGTGCGTTTTCATGGCTGTCTGATCCCACTCCAGCCAGCTCTCCCCTGTGTCTTACTTGCCATCGTATGTGGTCTTTGCAAATTGTATCATATTGTACATGACTTCGGGTTTCCAGAGTTGTAGTGTTCTGACTACAGTATTTCCGTGTGTGTACATAAACCTGAATAAGCACAACTGAAATCCTGAATGAAGTGTATACGTTTCATATACTGATTGTCATACAAATTAATTTTATAATTATTCCAATTTTGTTGTAGATTTCCAATCTTTCCTATTTATTTTGTACCAGATTTATTTGTATATTTTGTGATTTTGTTTTAAAGCATTTTGTTTATTTCTATTCTTTTTAGATAAATGATGATTTTTTTTTCTGTTGAACATTCCAGTTTATGCATTTTTCCCTCCTCTATGCTCCCCCCTCATTTCCAAGGGACAGATTTTGGCATATGGGTGGTGGGGCTGATGTCTGTGATCCCGTACCCACGTCTCTGCTACTGGCACATTGAACAGTCTTTAATCTCCACTTCAGCTGCCAAGAGCCACAGAGAGGCTGGATCTTGTTCCTTTAGAACCAGGTGTTGCTCTTCGCTTTGGTGGGTTTGGGCCCGTAAGTCCTCAAGCTGGGGAGGGCTGTGCTGGTGCTTTTGCTGATCGGGGGCTGGCTGGGAAGCTGGTGGCAACGGCAAGCAGCTGACTTTTTGAAGTTCCCTCAAGGGTGAGGGTCTTTTTCTTTCAGTAATAAAAACCCCTTATTTACAACCTGCTCTCCACAGGTCATGTTTGTCTCTAAGTGTAGATGCCGTCTGTAGCGCGTGTTCCTGCCAGGCAGGGCATGACTGGGGGTCACCAGTGAAGGATGTGGCTGGGGACGATGGTGACTCCGTGGGACAGGAGCAGCTGGTGGAGTGAGTCGGTCCATTCCCCTGCACTTGGGTGCTGCTGCCTTCTCCCCTCGTGTTGGGACTTTGGCAGTGGAGCTGTGTGGAGCCTGCAGCGACAGAGACATTTCTGAGCAGGGGAGCGAGCCTGTGCTTAGTCCCTTGCCCGCCATCACTTCCAGCTCACAGTGGTGGAGGAGCAGCCCCTTTCCTGTGTGTCAGATAAAGCCCTGCCGTGTGCCCATATCATGCTTCTGCCATCCCTCAGCCCCTCTCCTCCTTGCAGCTGTTTCACCCAGCTGCTCTCCCTGCACTGGGCTTTCCTCCGTGCTCAGGTCTTGAGCTGCCAAACCCTGGGTTAGCAAGTTGGGCAGCAGCTGCTCAAACCTTGTGGGAGATTTTTGCTGCACCCAGTGCAGCCTCTGTTCCTGCTTCTGTGCTGCAGGATGGCCCAGTCCTCTGGGCCTCACTCCTTCATGATGTGTCAGCAGGACAGAGTGGCAGGTCCTTGAGGACTCCTGCTCCCCTGTGTGTGCCTGTCCCTGGCAGCCAGTGGAGGGTGGTGGGATGCTGCAAGCACGACGTAAGTAGAATTAATGCAGAGGCCGGCTTCGGGGCTGGCTCTGGTGGTAATTAGCAGCAGGAAGGAGGAGCAGGATAGAGAGAGCCCAGGACTTCTGGAAGGGAGGGTGTAAGAGGCCAGGTCCCTTCAGGGAGGTGGGATGGGTTTTGGCTGCTCAGGTCCAGGCTACACTGCGGCAGCAGGGCAGGAGCAGTGCCCAAAGCTGTTCCCAGGGCTCTGTGTCCTCAAGGCTCCAGCCGTACCTCCTGCCACGGCCAGGCTCCGCAACCCAGGGGCCCCCAGGGCTGGTCTCCTGTAGGGAAAGCACCCTTGTGCAGGGCCAGGGTGGACCAGTGGCTCTGCAATTACAGAATTGCTTTATCCGTGTTTGCCGTGCTGGGGCTTCTGGCCGGAGGTTGGAATGGCTGCTGCTCAGGGACTGGCACAGGGCTTTGCACCCTCCATCATGGTCAGGCATATCCTGATAACAAGCTGCAGCTGGGCCTTGCTCTGCTGAGTGAGGAGGTGGCGTAAAGGAAGAGGAGCTGGGAGCAGCTCTGATGACTGTGACCTGGTCAGAAGCGGCAGTGCCCAACACACGATGTCTGCAGCTCTGTGGCTAAGGGCAGTGAGCCTCGGGCTCCTGTCCCTGGTAGGGTTTGGTTGGTGCAGCCCCTGTGAGCCCCCTCCAGCTCTGCGGAGCAGGGGAGGTGGATGTGAGGTGGTGGGGAAAGTGGGAGAAGCCAGAAATCAGGTCAGTGAGAGCTCGGGGCAGGGGGTGAGGCCTGTTCCCTCCATGCTTACCTTCCTTCCGCCAGGTTTTTGCTGCAGGAGAGAATACTGTTGGTGGGCAAAAGCAAAGCATGTCTGTCCCTGGGCCAGGGGGACAGGTTGCAGGGAGAGAAGCAGGAGCTTTTCCTGAGGCTCTGTAGAGTGATTGGGGACATAGGTACTGCCAGGCCACCAGCTTCTGGGAAGGGGCAGCTCGTGCAGATCAGCTGCCGGAGGAAGGTGTGGGCTGGAAACTTGCCCACACCCCGTGGACCACTGTGACTATGTCCCCCGTGCCAGCCGGGGCAAGAAGCTTCACCCTGGCTCTTGGTCCGTGGGTTACCACAACGTCATGGTGGAGCCAGCACAGGATGGACAGGATGGTACAAGGCTGGGCGGTGCCTGTGTGTCTGTCAGGCTTTGCCCAACATTTTCCCACCATGAAGTGAGGGTCAAATACTTTCCATTGCTCCAGCCTTGAAGACTCTTCTCCCCATCGCAGTCAGAAATAGCCCTGGGCTGGGAGTGAGCTATTTGTGGTGACCGGTTGGAAAGGAGGAATGCATGGAGCTCCCCAGACCTCCCTTCCTGCAGCTGCATGCCTCCCCCAGCTGCTGAGCTAAAGCTTTAAAAATTCAAGTAGCTATACTTGGAGAAACAAAGTTTAAACATAGCAGAGCCCCGCATGGCCTTTGGTGAAAGGGCTCGGGAACAGCTCCCTGAAACCCTTCCTGCAGCCAGCCTTGCTGTGGATACGTTAGCTCCTCTCCAGACCCCAAAACTGAGGTGTCAGGGACCCAGTGCTCTGGAGTTTTCAGCAATCCCTTACGTGTCAGGTGAGTGTTGGCCACCAGCTGTTGCCATTTAGTCTTGCTTTTCTGTCTGGCACTTTGGGCCCTGGTACTGAATATACTTCTGTGGTGGTGCTGATGGGGGAACCTCCTCACATCTGGTTTGGCTGACACGAGGAGTTTGTTTGTAGGGGAGGGTTGAGCTCAGCAGTGCCCAGTGCTCAGCAGTGCCTGTCTTAGCTGGGCACAGCCTTGTGTGGCTGTGTGGCAGCACTGGCCTTTCCTGGGTATTCTTGTCTATTTGAGCAGGTTTGCAACTCCTGGTGACCACAGGCTGTGCTGTGCTCTGGTGCCACCCTGGGCACGAGTCTTGCAGGGGTGGAGGGGCAGGAAGCGGTCCTTGGTAATGTCTGTGGGAAACAGCCCTGGCAAGGCAGTGTTGGAGGTAGTGGCAGTGTGGGGATGTTGCCCATCTCACCTTGGAAAAGCCCCTCCTCACTCTCTGTGTCCAAGCCAAAATGTTTCTCTGCCCTCCCCCTGTTTTCCTGGCTGATGCAGAAGGTGATAACAAAAGCCTCGTGCCCCACCATTGCTTCCTGGGGCAATGTGAGGTCCAGGCGTGCCCTTACAGCAAGATCACTGCCACTGCTCCTCACTGTTTCACATGACCCAATTCCCAAAGATGCTCTCATTCTCCCCCAGTCACCCATCCTGCTGGGACCCCATAGACCAGTCCCATCTCTTCCCACCAACTCCAGCACAGCCCTCATTGTCTCAGCAACATGCCACAAAGCACCAGGCATTTCTTAGAAACATCATCATTTATTGACTTGAACAACTGCCACTAGAGCAGCATTTTCCTGCTCGGATGGTGGTGGTGTGGTTTTTCTTCTTTTATTTTCTACTAAGGTACTTTAAAATGAAAAAAGAAATTAAATGAGTTTATGGTACTGAAACAACAGTCAAATTCATTACAAGAGGGCCCTCATTGTAATCCCTTTGCAGCGAACGGCAGAGGCTGGAGTAAGGGAGGCTGCACCCATGACTCAGAGGAAAACCACAGGGCACTGCTGCCCAGCTGTGTGCCAGCTCCATGCCTTCCCTGGGCTAGCTTTCAGGCACAAGGACTACCTGCCCATCGCTGGGGACATCCCTGGTCCCCACACAGCAGCCGTCACCCTCCCTGGCCAGGGACGCAGCCTTGCCCATCATGGCCGGCGATGAGGCTCCGCTTGCTCCGCACCAGACCAAAGACCAGGGCAGCTGCCAGATGGCCGGGAGCTTCCCGGCTCCCACCGTGGGGCTGGCCCTGTGGCACGTGCTGTTTCCTAGTTTAGGGCAGGCCCATGTGGCCCGCAGCACCCTGGCACAACAGGCCCTTTCACTCCAGATGGTGGCTGGGGTTGGTTTTGGGATGCTTCACTTAAAGTTGAGAAGACAGAAAGGTCAGGAGGAACACAGAGTGACTAATGTTAATGCTAAAGCAGCAGCTTCAAGCTCCCGAGTTAATATTTACTGCTGAAGCTGGAGGAGTTGAGAACAGAGTGTGCAGCTCAGCTGTTTGAGAAATGCCCTGGAAACCATGCAACACATGCCAATGGTGAGAGAGCTTGGAGACACGGGGAGAGGGTAACAAGCGGCTACAAGGTGAAACATGTATGGCGGCAGATGTGCAAGAGCTGGAATCTCACTGCCATCCATGATGGCTGGAGGAGTCAAACAACTTACACAGGGAAACGCACACCAACAGAAGGTAAACTGGGTGGTGGAAGGCACAGCAACACCCTGGCTAACAAGGGGAGGGGGAAGCATGTAACCCAGGAGCAGAGGGTTAAGGGCAGCAACCTAACAGGCAGCAGGATGTAGATAATTTTGTCTCCTGCAGGGCCCAGCACATCCCTTCTGTCTCCACACAGAATGTGACAAATGCCAAAAACCGTTCACAGGACACTGTTCAAATGAAAACCAAATGAAACATACGATGGGAAAGGGAGAAACATGCAGCATCCCGAAATGTAATAGGAGTAGCATGACAGCACAGGCGGGCAGTCCAATCTGAATGCACCACCCAGGTAGAACCCATCAGCTTTTTGAACCGTCTGCAAAACTGAAAACAAGGGTCTCCTCCTAATTAGTGTTAATTTGTTAGAAGTTTCCAAATACTTTCAAAATGTGCCTTTGCAAGAAACACACCCCCCAACCCATCACCCCAAGGGCCCCAACAACAGAATCCATTCCTGATCAATGCTAGAGTCATGGTTTATCTTCAGAAATACTTCGTTTTTTTCCTTCTTATTCCTCTTCCTCCTCTTCTTCCTCCTCTTCCTCTTCCTCATCGTCATCTTCATCATGGCAATGTGTGATTTCCTGAGGTGCCTGGGGGAAGAGGTTGGGCGGTTTGATCTCACTGATGGAACGGGTCAGTTGGTGCCGCTTGTAGTCAGAATCTTTGAAATCCACCGAGGTGCGGTTGCGTGTGGCCATCGGTGACTCCTTCTCGTTGATGTCGACGTGCGTGTGTTCTACTGTGGACTCGTGTGGCATCTGCACGTGGAACAGAGAGAGGAGGTGACAAGAGGCCCCTGAGACACGTGGAGAGCAAATCCCAGAATGCAACCTTTTGGTCTACGGTCTATCAAATGCCACCCAACCCTCCAAGGTGCTGCTGTGTCCTGTGGAAGTGATAATGGACACAAGCATGGGCACCTTTGGGACCCCTGCCCACCTCCCTGGGATTGCAACTCACCAGGACGTGGGCGGCTCTGAAGAGGTAGCTGAAGGGGTAGTAGAGGAGGTTGATGAAGGAGGCTGCATAGAGGTCGGCGTAGCGCATCACCTGGCTGGCAAACAGCGTCTGCCGAGAGCCGCTGCGGAAGAGGCTCCCCATCATCCCGTAGCACATATCCATGTCGTGGGTCACTTTCTATGAGGAAAGGGCAGGTTAGATCCTGGGCCAGGCAGGCAGCACCTCAGAGCCATGACAACACTGAGGTGGAGCGCCCTGAGGGCTGGGGGATACGTGAGACCTTCAAGGAACTCCAGCAAGGCTTTCTGTGCTTGTATCCCGTGGCATCAGGGCACAGCTGAGCCCCAGGTAAGAAAGGAAGGTGGCAGCAGGCTCAGGGCCAGCACTGCCCTAGGCTGGCACCCCAGGGCTGGCTGAACCAGAGGCTACAGCCCCTCTGAGCCTGTGTGTGCCAGTGCCACGTGCTGCAGCAGTGAGCACGCTCAGCCAGTGCTGCTGTGGGCATGAGGAAGGGGACCCTATTCCAGACCAGGCTGCCTTTCAGGAGTGCCAGCGACACCAGTGAGCTGAGACAAAGTGGCTTTGCCAAGCCTGCTGTGCCCACCCAAAGGCAGAGCAAAGCATTTCAGGACTGAGCAGTGGGGTTGGGTTGTTAAGCCCTTTGGGATCCAGAAGGATGAAAAGGGATTTTGATGATTGGTACCTTAATGCGTCTCTGGATGGAGCTGATGTCGGGGCGTTCATTGCTGCTACTGTCCAGATGCCTAGTTACAGGCGAGAAGGTAAATACATGGTGTGAAAAGTCTTTCAGAACCAGATGCTATGGGATGGGGCTTGGGGGAAGGAGGCTGGTCTGGAGGGGAAGGTTGGTCTTGTGGGCAGAGCCTAGGCCCGAGTCAAGGCTCCAGCAGCAGTGCCGCTAACCCAACCCCAAGGTTTTATCACTGCCGCTCATTAGCCAGGAGAGGCAGCAGGAAAGCTGTCACTGTTTGAACACTCACTTGTACAGCTCGGCCAAGAAAATGTCCAGACTCTGCAGCTCTTCAAAAAGGGCTGGAAAATCCAGAAAAGAAAGGGGAAAACGGTAAGTTTAAACTGTTGAAATGAAAAGGGCTGAAAGTGAACCCACTTCCCTGCCCTCTCCCCTCGCATGGCAGCGGAGGGACACTGGAGCAGGGATACTGGAGGCACCTCATGGCCTCTGGGCAGGGAGAGGGGTCAACCACACTTTGTGCCACAGGCAGAACTTTGGGCTTGGTTTCTGGTTGGCCCTTTTGTTTTCGAGGCTGAACCTTTGCAGCTCTCACCAAAGCCTTCCAACCAGCCATGGGGCAACTTGCATAACCCCCAGCCCTATTTACACACCAAAGGGCAAACCTGGGAGAAAAGCAGGAGCGCTGGAGGATGGGAAACGCACAGCACTTTGGCGGCAGAGCAGCAGAGGGAGTGGGAGGAACGAGGAAGCGGCTGGTGAATAGGGACTCCCTGCAGATGGGAGAGCAGTCATGGCTCAGGCTTTACAGGGAGAATAACCCAGGTCTCGTCAGATATTTTTTAACATAGAAGCCATGGCTCCATCTGTGCAGAGGGGGAGGAGGTTCTGGGCTTATGGATGAGGAACAGCTCAACCCCACCCAGCCGCAGCTTCTCCCGTGGCCAAGGCAACACTTGGCTGATTACACGCAAAAGCCTGGGAAAGAGCACAGGAAAGGCCTGGGACCCCAAGGCCAGCCCACAGAGAGGCACCCCAGCTCCTGCCACCAGCATCCAGACCCAGGGAAAAGGGCCAAAAGGAGAAGTGGCAAGCCAGGGTGATCTCTCCCCTGCACCCCTAAGCCCTGGCGATTTCAGGGGTGCAGCATCAGACAAGCAAGAGCAAAGCCTGGCCAGGGGCTTGCCCGGCTCCTGACCGCTTTTGTCTGTCCAGACGTGCAGCTCCTGCGCCAGCTCAGGGATCACCAGGAAGGTCCGCCAGCCCTGGCGTTTCTTGGATTTGAGGATGTCTCCAAAGATATGGTCTCCGATGTACAAGATATCCTTCCCTTTGGCCCCCAGCAGGTCACAGACTGTGTCCGAAGAGCCTGAGAGAAGAATGGCATGGCTCAGAACAGTGAGCCGAAACAGGTGCATTTTCCTCCCAGAAACCTCCACTGCTTGACCATGGCAGCCCTGGACACTGCTCACCTGCCTGGGAGTTCACCCAGGAGCAGCTTTGCCCATGCGCATCCCTACATGAATGACAGCAACAGAGGCCATGCTGCCTCCCATCCCACGTGAGAGTAATGGAGCCCTGGGTGTCACAGACAGCTCTGCATCCACCCACTGCCCTTCCCTGGCTTGGCAGAACCTTCCAAGCGTGGTCATGCTGGTGGCAGCACCTTCAAGTACAGCTGGGGACACTGCACTGAGCCAGCTGCAGCCACCCCTCCACCACAAGCCCTGCAGGGATTTCCCAGACCCTCCCTGGCACGGAAGAAAAGGACATTTGAGGAGGAACGGGTCCATCTCTTCCCTGCATTGTGCAGGCCTGACCATGGAGAGCTTCTGGTGCAGTATGCAGAGGGCACAAAACAATGCACTTTGGGAAGCACAACCTTGCCTGGCACCAGTCCTCTCACAGCTGAAGTGGCTCACCTCCCGAGTACACAATGCCGTGCTGCAGCGGGCCAGTGTAGGTACCAATCTTCAGCTTCCCGGTCACCTGCGGAAGGAGGTGTTATGTTAGTGCTGAACAGCTGATGGTCTAGATCTTTTCTATATTGATACTACTGATACTTCACTCCTTGTCTGTCTCCCTCCCAAGCAGCCCAGAGGTGGCTTTCCTACTGTCACCTGCAGTATGTTAGGGAAGCCAGCAAAGCCTTGAGGTGATGGGGTTGCTTGGGAATCCCTAAGAGGAGACTCCAGCCCACAACCTCTAAAGTAGGTCTTGTCTAAACACTGCATTACCCACTGTCACTGAGAGATGCAATACAGGAGGTGCAGGAGCCCTTCCAGCCATGGAGGTACCCTCCACTGACCACTCACCGTGTCCACCTGCCGCAATACAGTGCCTTCCCCAAAGAAGAGGGGTTTTCGTGCATCCACCAGGATCAGGTCGAAGTAGGACTGCCATGGCCGATGGGCACTCCCAGGCTACAAAGGCAAAAACAAACCCCAGCATCAGGCATGACACAAACAACCCCAGGGAGTTTAACTGGAGTGTCACTGTCCATAGCCATAACCTTGTGACATTGCTGGTCCATCAAAATCCCTTAGCTCACGCCTCCCGTGGGACAATGCTGGCTTGCCAGCACCGTCTCCTAAAGCATTCCCCTTTTGCCACAAGCCCATCCCATCCCAGCCTAGCGGGGGGGGCTGAGGACGTGTTGTGAGACAGGAGAACAGCACTGAACATCCCTGTCAGGGCACAGCTGCCATGTAAAAAGATGCTGTAAATGACACCCTGCCACTGCTCCTGAAGGTGACATCCCATGCAGATCCAGACACATGCAACTCCACGGCTTCAGCTTACAAGGCTGTGCTGGTACTTTTGCCAAGAGTGGGAAAATGCCTGGACTCTATTCCACAGAGCACGGCTTTGAATCCCAGCCCTGCCCAAAGGATACCGAGCCCTTTCTGCTCCATGTTTCTGCGCTTTGTGAGATCCAGACCACAGCAAGGGACTTCTTTAGCTGTCAGTTGTGGTGAGTTTCTATGCTCTCTAAATTTCTCCCTTAGCTGCCTTCTGCCTTTAAAGCACCGTGTGAGAACATATCTTTTGAGCATGAGGTACCCTCTCACTGGGAGACTGAAAGAGCAGCATAAATTTGTATCATAAGTCTTTCTCCAGAAGTTGCAGATCTGAGTTTTGACCTCAGAAAACAACAAAAAAAAGCATGGCTGAAACTTTTGGAGCTACGATAATTAAGGCACAATCAGCCATAAACATTTCTGCTGTTTTATAAAACTATTTCCTTTCCATCATGGCTTTTTTTAACAACATCTAAACCATTGTGCATTATTTCTAAGAAACCTGGCTGCAAAATGCCACAGTTGAAATGTTTTATCACTGAAATAATGTTATCATTAACACAGATTATCATTTGAGACCAGATGATGCCCCTTTTATCTTTGTTATATTGTATTTGCTTTGATCCCATTCAAACAGGACACAAAACAGCAAGTGTATTTTAACCAGATTAAAGCAACTAATCCCACGCAGCTGATGAAGCAGGGTTAAAACGCTTTCCAGCTACACAGATAATTAGGCACATCAGTGTCTATTGCAACTGCAGTCTAGAATTCACATACCTTTGGTCCATGTGGAAAGTCAAACAAGTAAGTCATAATTTTCTAAAAGAGAGAAAGAAAGTATTCAAATATGTGCTTTTAAACATGCATTTGTGTCGTTTATAAAAGCATACTTTTCTGATTTTATCTCTTCAGATTACAGAACTTTATTTTCAGAATTTATATGGAAGTCAGCATAGGATTTGGAGACAAAATTAGTGGAACAGGACAGTGACAGAAATCAAACCAGTAGTTTTTACAATCAAATAACAGTTTCCTCAGAAAACTGCACACTGCTTCAGGTATGTCTTGCAACACTTTAAAATAGCATATAAATCTTTATATTAGCAATGTTGCAACATCCTGACATTCACCTGGAGTTGGAAGTAAACGTGTTTATTTCTCAGCTTAGCAGATAGCCCTTTCTGGGTCTCAGACCTCTCCAGGACCTTGGTTTGGTGACCTGTCGGTACTCAGACTATCTCTCTATCTCACTTGAAAGGGAAAATCTGCATTTTAAAGGATGCTCAAATCCAAAACTGAGTATCACTTTTCCTTTCAGCCTTTTAATTGCTGAGGAACTGAGTGGGGCACAGAGGGACTTAAGCCAGGCCCATACTAGGTCAGTGTCAGAACGAGGACTACAACAGATGACTCAAGAATTAATCTGCATCCACCACTAACCCATCCTACACATAGATTACAAAACACACGATTCTCCACCAGAAGATGTCCCATCAAAACCCATCCAAATGGCTGGCTTATGCTTATTCCATGATATACCAACCCAACAATTCAAGCAGCACTTACGTCTGTGTATTTATAGTCGCTGTTTGTGACGAGAAACACCTTCCCCACTTCATTCATGCGGCTGAGCAGCAGTGGCAGCTTCCCCTGGAAGCCAAGGGGAACATCCAAGTCACACACAAAAGTTACAGACATTCATCATGGGAAAAACACTCAACTATGATCCCACCAGACAAAAAAAAAGGCAAATCAAACCATCGAGCAAGCAAACTCACGTGTTGTGCACTGGCCAGAGCCAGGAAAGCTGCTGGTCCATCCAGGTATCCCCTCCAGAGCACAGCCCAGGGGAGGAAGGCGAGGGGGAAGGGCTCAGCAGGGCTGCGGGGCCTTTGCCAACCACAGTGCCAGGCACCCTGTGCTGCTCCCACCGACCGGCTCCAGCTCCAAGTCCGTTCCCGAAATGGGCCCAGAGGCAGGTGAAATCTGAGCTCATGAGCCACAAGTTGGAACGCATTATAATTCCAACCTCAAATTAGGGAGAATTTATTCCTGAGGCTATTTTTATTGAAACTGAAATCTCAGTCCATTGCCAAAATAGCTGATTACCTCACTGAACAGTTACCTAAGAATTCTGTAGGCATGTAACTAGAAACAAGGTTAACTGCTTTAAAGTGATAATCTACCACAGAGCACATCTGAACTAAAAAATACTTATTCCAAAAGTGGTCCAGAGGGGCCTTGCACACTGCAGAGGTGGCAGGAGTAAGGGAACCACTGGAGCTTGCTCAATTAGATGTGCTGAACTCATTTATCAAGAGACTAGACACTGGTGAGTCTTTCAGGATCTTTCCTTCAGTCCCTCATGGTTAAGTGTACCTTTTCTGTTGGGTGGCAAAAGAATGCTTGTGGCTAAAAAGTTGTTCAACTGCTGCTTTTTAAAGAGAGGTTTGCTTGGGCACAAAAACATGGGGAGGGAACACAGCTGCTTTCACCACTGAAAGAAACAACATGAGCTTTGCCAGTGTGTTCACCTTGATAACATTTCCTCTGGCTTTTATATTTTACGTAAAAAACTGTGCACATCAATATGAAATCATGTGGGTCACTGGCTCAGAATAAAGGCTGCGTCCGAACTTTCCACTTTGTCTTTGGTTATTACAATAGAAATCACAGCCTTATCTGTTCTGTGATTTAGTAAAGCAAATCAGCATGTTTGTTTCTCGCCTGCTTAGTCAGTACCGAACGTCACACAGCACAAGGAAAGTAACTTCACACTTACATCTTTCACCACGTACTTCTCCAGATTCTCAAGGGTCTTTTCCTTAAGCGATCCCTGAAATGGAAACAACAGAACCCAGTGAGGTCATGGAAACTTATGATGTAAGAGACAATAAAGCAATGCCAACTTTCACACTTTAAAATGCTGTGAAAGTACAAACCAGGGCGAATCTGAACCAGTGACTCTAGAGATGAGAGGCTTTGAGTAGCAGGGACCATCACAAACTCTGTGATCCATCGATTCCCTCACCATGGTAAATAATCCACTTCAACAGCATTTTAACCCTTTCAGAAGGGAATACAATAGAAACAAACAAAAAATAGATTTGCCATACCAAACAAGACAGTTAACGACCTGTCTCCAACACTGACCATAATGCTTTAGTCAAAGGCCAACTCCAACATGTATCACACAACACTGCATAAGGAAAGAAAAATAGATTCCTGACTTCTGCATGGGTAAATGGACCACCACAAGTACAACTGTGAGCAGAGTTCTCCTGTGATGGTTCTCCATCCCACCCAACAGACTGCTTGAATGAGGGAGAACAAGAAAATCAGGTCTTTAACCGTATGTTAACGCTCACAAAATTATATTCTGAATTTGTTCACAAGTGTGTGCAGAAGATGAAATGCTGCCCTCTAATTAGAGAACAGATGATGTATTTCTCTCTTTAATGCAGGTATTTTTTAGACAAGATAGGATAGTGCCAATGAAAACAATTTGCAGTAGAATACTGCTTTAATAATTAGGACAATGTACAAGTTGTGGACTTGAAGTGCAAATACCCTCATGGCATCATGCTCTAAAACCCATGAATTACAGTACAAAAATGGAATCTGGGCACAATAAAAAGGAATAGGAAGCCAAGCCAGAAATGTTCCCATACTAGGAGGGCAGCTGAGATCTTGACTTACTCCCATACTACTGCAATCTATGATTTGCTCACTAGGCGGCAAAGCAGGGCCCTTGCCCAGAGGAGGCAGAGAACATCTGAACTCAGGAGTTACAAACCAGACCCTCTAACCCAGTTACAACCACGCATGTCCCAAGGAGTTCTTGCAGTCACCTTGTAATGAACCCAGTCAACAGCATCTCTGACATCCTGGAACATACTCCTGAAGGACATGAAGAGGTCTCCATCCTTAAACCCTGTTTCACAGCTGTGAGGAGACAGAAGAGAGATTTTAGCACACAGTCACAGCAGGTAAGAAACACACCAAGGAACAAGTTCAAAATGCTGTTTGGAGCTTGTGTTTTCATCTTACCATCATGGTTTTTTATCTGCTACTTAAGTGCAGCTCCGACTTGAAAGAAGGCTACAACCGCAGTTTAACAGGAGCTGTGTGTTACCCAGCAATGTCTGTGCCTCCACAGCAGTACTACAGCTTTCTGTGACTGTAACCCTTACTTCTCACCCACGGTATTACAAGAAGGTAAAAAGACTGCAGAAAACTGCAAAAATGCAGTTTTCAGCATTTTACAGAAGATGAATGGTACTGAGGGAATAAACAGAGTGGTGCTCTTTCTCCCTCTTTCCAGCACTAGAGAAGGGAGTGTCATGGAAATCAACTAAATGTAATGCTGCTGAGAGGAGGAACTGCTTCTATCTTGCACACTTAAGAGTTAACACTAGAAATTAGAAGATACTCTGAAGGTATCTTTGAGACAGCCATGACAGCTTGCATCAGAAGAAATCAAGGATTACACAGACCTGTATTTATTATGACAGCAATCATCATGCCTCTCCTGAGATTCACCTGATGGATTGCCAGCATAAACAGCTCCTCTGCTCCCAGGTGAAATCTCACCAAACCTTTGCCTTCCACTCACATACATGCAAAGATGACCCATCACATGAGGTGATGAGCAGCACAGCAGCATTCACATTTGCCAGTCCAAACCACAGCTTGTTTTTATGCCTGTATGTTTTTGACAGCAAGGTAAATACTCATGCTGCACAAACAGCCTTTACACCACACTGAGCACTTCACCTCTAAGTGTGCAACGTCCTTTATTATGACATGAAGCACTTGTGGTAACTGGCTGAGGAAATCCAGCCTTTCAGTTACCAGTTCAGACATGGCTCCAATGGACACAGGTTCAAAATGAACTGAATGGTGCCTGTGATCACCCTGTAAAAAGTCTGCAGTCCTAGAAGCTGCCCCAAATACCAGTGTCAGTAAGTATGTTGGTACTGATGTACCCTGGGAAGGAAACCTTCGTACCCAGCCTCTGCTGTACGCACAGATCAACTCATCACCACTAAATTATAGGAGGCCTGAGCTTTTCCCCACCAAAACCACTTGAGGGGCCTCCACTGATATTAAGAGCAGCTCCATCTGTGCTGTATTGCTCCTGTATAATATAATAACAACCTTACTGTTCCATCAACACATCAAAGTGGAGGGAATACGAACCTCGTGTACCGGTCACAGTTAGTAAAGAAATCCACCAGGCAAGCCAACAGGTAGGTCTCTGCAAGGAAACAGAGGGAGATTGTAACACAAGGACAACATCATACAGCCAGCTAACTTTGGGCCTTGTGCCCAAAGGAAGAAAGTTCATGTAAAAAAACCCAAACAGAAAAGCAGAGTACTATATCAGCAAAGCTTTACTGGCTTAAAAGGCACAGAAAGAGGCCTGTGTTGGCTCACATTAGACTCACCTGGTAGATTGAATAATGTGTTCAAAATGTAAAACCTATCTGTGTCATCCCTCTGGATAAATTTATTTGGATATTGCTCCCGTGTTTCAGGCCTGAGAATAAATAAAGTGGACAAGAGTGAAACCACAAAACATAACAAAGATAAAATGTGCTGACCTGCAAAAAGAAGTTGTAGCGGGGTCCACTAACCAAAGTCTGCTGTGCTTTAATCAACACCCAGCTTCCCCACATGCAGTGTTGGCCCAAGACCAAAAGTGTATCCAGGGGTGTTCCCTGGGCTGCGCTGACTCCGGCAGAGCCAGGACAAAGCCCTCATCGCTGAGTCAGCAAACTGAGCAGAGCCCACACAGGGACACAGAGTGGTCCAGAGTCCACAGCTCGACCTTAAGCCCCATGCTGCTGGCTAGGAGGATGCTTTAAATCATCTGTGCTTTCATTGTTTGCTTATCTTAAACTCTCCCCCACTTTCCATGTGTTGCTCTCCACTCCCCCAGCAGCTCTCAGCCAGGGGCGTGCAGGGCTCTGCTGCAGGAGGCTCGCTCAGGGCCCTCTGCAATTCATCACCAGGGTGGCAATGACTGAACTCATATCATTATTCTGGTCTCCTTAATTTCTGGAGCTTCTAAAGATCACTTTAGGCTCAAAGAGGAACTTCAGTGCACATATAAGGGTTTTTTCTAAATTTTGGAGTCCTGATGCAAGGACTTAAGAGGCCTGCAACGACAAGGTTTGTCCCCCTGGGGGCCCTGAACTTGCCTTGCCTTCCATTCATGTGCCCTTGCAGCAGGAACGTGGGAGAGGGGATTTGCTGGGACACATCAGGCACACGGCACTGCAGTCCTCTCTGCTTCCTAAAGCACCTTCTCTGGGACAAGAAACGCAAGCAGCCAGGGAAGGCTGCAGGAGATGGCACGCAATGCTCTGCTCTGACACAAAGGTCAGAAACACAAAGGGGTAGAGCAAGCTTGTTCCTACCCCAAGCCAGCTCAGGCCCGCAGACTTTCTCAGCAATGGCTAAGCTGACAGCCTCATGGGGCACAGGTCCTCATGCAATGGCTTTGTCTTGACTGACAAGCTGCTGATGTTAAGCTGTGCCAGGACAGGTGAACAGCCCCCGGATCCCATCAACTCCTCCCCACAGCACATGTTCTTCCATGCCCAGCACACTACGGATGTGCCTGTGATGGTACAGCCCTTTCCCTTGTAAACATCTGGGCTGTTTCTGTACCTGAGACCCTCAGTGCATCCCCAGTTAATCCTGGAGCTGTAGGAACACCAACACAGCATTTGCTGTTAGGGGAGTTCCTGCGACTCCCTGTACAGTGGGTGCCCCGATGACCATAGACACAATAGAGTGTATTAAGTCAAAAAGAACAGCCAAGAGTCTGCACTCACCCTCTGAGGAAATTAAAGCCGTGTGCACACACTAGGAGGTTCCCATAGGCATCAACTTTCAGCAGGTTTCCATAGTGGGTGTCAAACACCAGGCCTCTGTCAAAAAAGCAATTTAGGATATGAAGATGTAAGTGCATTAAGGGGTGACCATTTTAACAGCAACTAGAACAGCTCTAGAACAGCTTTGCTCACTTGGCATGGGGCATCAGAATGGAGCTGCTGTTATGATGCAGATGGGGTCCCTACTGTCCCTTTTAGCTGGCATCACCAGGCGGGAGAGACAGCTGACCTGCTCCCCACTGCCCCGAGAGCGTCCAACCCGAGAGGCGCAGCTGTGCACCTGCCAGGGGAGCTGTGGGCCTCTTTCACAGGGTCACAAACCCAACACCCCTGTTGGGCTGCACGGAATAGTGAGGTGTGATAAAGGAATTTCTCTCCACTTTTTCATAGCTCTGTCACAGACAGAGCCAGATGGGGCGTGTAACCACGGCACAAAACGCTTTGGACATTCCCAGTTCTGACTCTGGCAAAACTCTCACTTAGCTCGCAGCTTGCATCTGGAGAACGCAGCCTTCCCACAGAGATATCCCTTCTGTCCCCTGCCTGGGATGAAGGTAGTGGATTTAACAGAGCTCTCATCACAGGTTTGTGAAGGGCTATGCCTTGTTACAGGCAAGGGCACAGCCAGCAGCAATTCTCGGTGTAAAACACTGAGAGGAGGGAAGGAAGGAGGCTGCCAGGCTGAAACTGGAACAAACCAACAGACCCACTGGTCCAGTCTTTTGTAAAGAAACTCCAAAGGAGTCAAAGAAGCAAAATCCAGCAAAGGCACAAGTGGAAAGAACTTAAAAGTGCAGAGTTAGATCAGAAGCTTTGTTCAAAACAAGCAATGTCCTTTTTACCTCTCCCACCAAAAGACAAAATGTAGGAGTTTAGTAATTTTGCACCATTAACTTACTGCAAAGTTATGAAATCAAAAAGTTACTAAATCAAGTGCTTTTGAAATTGATTCACCTAGACAAGTGAAGTGGATTGGTCCCACATTTATTCTTGTTTACTGTCAGCTTGATTTTCAGGATGTCATGCACCAGGACACTGCTAATTAAAATCCTTAAAGAAAAATGTTCTGGGACATCCCAGCAGCCTCTTAGACAGTAACGGCTCCTTCTCCCCCTGATTCTGATTTCACTCCCAATCCGATTGTGTCTCTGCTGTCTTTGCTTTGAAAAGATATTTTTGGACCATGTTTTCAGCAGGGTTCTTTTCTTCAACACCCCCTCTTCGCTGGCAAGGATTCACGTGTGCAAAGGCCCCCCACATACTGGATTAGCCTTCTCCCTTCCCCGTGATCTGTGGCCAGCCACAGGCTTCACACCCACAACTGAAAACCTGGCCTCACATGTCACCTGTGAACTTCACGGAACAAGTATTCGAGGCCTCAAGCAGGCGGGGTTGGTATCTGTTAGGCATTTACCTGGTAGGGAATGCAGGATCATACACAAAATTGAGCAGCTCATGAGGGTATCCAATGGAAACTAATCTTTCTACGGTCAGGTCAAATCCAAGAGATTCGTATTCAGGGGATTTATACACTGTACCAAGATGAGATTTCAGTTAGAAAATTTGAAAACAGCTAGGGGGTTAAACAAGAAGGCAATTAAAAGTAATGTACCCATTCTCCCTCCTCCCTCCTCCACATACCATTCCCTCCTTCGCTGCCTCGGGTCCCCCAGCCCAGAGCGTGGTGGAATTAGCTCCTGCCCCAGGGCCGCAGCGAAGCAGAGCTGCAGTTTGAATTTCAGCAGCAGAGTGCACCAGATGAAATATCCATCAGTTTATCACAGCTCTCTGCATCAGGAAAAATGTATTTCAAACAGCAGCTCCTCTCCCTACAGTCCTGTTAGGCAGATGCATGAACAGTCCCTGTTCCACCTGCTCCAAGCGGGTTTTGGTTTGCTGTGTTTTTGCAAAGCCAATAAAGGAACCAATAAATTGTGGGAACACGTGTATTGGAGGTTAGAAAGCCTGAAATTCATCACTTCCATGCTACTGTTACTGCTCTGGATACAATCCCAAAGCTTAGTATTGCTCCAGATTTCATCTCAGGGGAATTAATGTTTGCTGCAGACTAAGTTAGCTTGAAGGTAGAGCTGTCAAGTTAACATATGATTTGTTTGTTAATAACACCATATGGTACTGTAAAAATCTGTTCGTTATTACCCTTGTGCATCAAAATGCGACTTTTTTAAGCAAGCTCACTGCTCTCACATCAGAGGAGCTGCTCATCTGGGACACACACCTTCCCTTCTCTCCATGCAAAAGAAATGGACTTGTTCAACTAAGTCATTCCTACCATGCGGCCTCTCTTCTTCCTGCAAATGACCTTCCCACGTATGGAAAATGTTACTGTTTAATCAGATCATTAAATTACATCTAAAAGGCAATCAGGACAGATGGAAATCACAGGGTTTCTCTGGCGGTGTGTTTACACTCGCTGCATGTCTGCAGAAGCCCAGAAGATAAGGGGCTAATGTGCATGTCTCAAACACTGAGACAGCTGGATAGTCGTTAAGCTGACCAAGGACTGTTGGTAATAACAACCAGGATTGTTGGTAATAACATGTTGTGAGAAAGAACAGGATGTGGCTGGAGAAGGGGGCTATGTGGAGGCAAGGGCAGCACTTTTCTGGGACAAACGTCCTTGTTCTGGCTCCTGGAGATAAGCTCCTGGAGACAGCCCAAGTGCAGGAATGAGGTTGAGAAGTGGGCATGGACTGTAAGGGGGAGATCAAGACCACCCAAGACCCTGAGACCCATTATCAGAAAGGTCTGGAAGAATGGAGTGCACATGATAACTAATTTCCATAGAAAGCAAGAGCCCTGTTTTCAAGGTGGGGAAAACCTATGTATAAAAAGATACCCCCACAAAGTCCAGGCATGTGTGTGCCCCAGGACCCTGGGCATCCCATCAGCTGGATCAGTGCTGCTGCCAGGACTGGTGATCTCTTTTTCTTGCTTTCTTCCTTTCTCTCTCTCCCCCCCTCTTTAATTCATCTCATTCTCTCTTTCCTTTTACCCTACCCCTTTATCCAAACTCCACTGCTGTGTGCTTATAAAAGAAGGTCAGGGACTAACATTTCGTGCCAGGTGTAATTTACTGATAAAACTTCATAAGCTTTTGTGGATCCTCAGACTTAAGTAGTTCCTTTCAACCACAAGAACCTACAAATCTTGGGTGCTCCCTTCCCCTTAAGAGTGGGATACCATAATGTTGCTGTCTTAAACTGGTTCTAAGATCAATAAATACAATAAATTGACTGCAGTGAGGGTTACCAGGGGTTCAATGGGTCCAACTGCCTCAAACAGCTAAATATTTCAAATTTAGCTGAAAATGTGCAAGTTACGCAGTAAACTCATTAGAAGACACACTGCTTTTCCTGAGAGAGATCTAACACATCTGTGGGCCTCAAAATATATATTAATACATATTGTCTATACTGTCCAGGTAATCACCAGCATATATATTCGCTGTGGGATACAGAAGTTCAATCTGAGAGGAGAAAGCAAATATAAAAAAATATTAAAAATAAAAATTAAAAAAAAAAAGGCAAAGACTTTAGACGAAACAAGACTGTCAGAAGACTGAGATCACAATACCCGTGACAGAAGGCTCCTATATCTCTTAATAATCTAAAAAGCATCAGAATCCCAAGAGTTAATTTTCTCCATTAAACTAACAGCATTAAAAATGTAAAAAGCAAACCTGTAATGGTCTTAAACAGATAACTAAAATCAATAAAGCAGTTATCAAAATCTTCAAGCAATATTATACCAATGGCAAACATCAACAACACGATACAACATTCAATGCACGTAGTCTTTTCTGTCCTTTAGGAAAGGAAGGATTGATTGAGCTATAGATAGGAATAAGCAATCAAAAAGTACAGCTAATGAAGAAAGCAGTGACTGACAAGGCAATTCTGGGGAGTGAACTAGAGTTGGAGGGAGCAATAGGCAGTTAGGTGATGAACAAAATTGTGAGAGTGACACCAGAGCATCATCTGGAACAAGGAGTTCCTCTGATTCAGGGCAGTAAAGGCACTTCCCAGGGAAAACACTTATGAATACACCTGCATATATTCTCAGAATGTGAAAGCTCTGCAAAGCTCCCCGTTACGTGAAGCAGACTCCAATCCCCCGCTCTGCCCATGAAGCTGCTGCACTCCTGCTTCTTAGCCTCCTGGGGATTTGATCATGTTACCAACTTAATCCATAAAACACCACTTCCAAACAAAATGTTTCTCCAAGGAAACCCTGCTCTTTCTGAACTCACCAGCCATGGTGATGCTGTCCAGACACAAGGAACCTCAAGGAGCACACTGGCATCTCCTCTGGACAAGCAGAAGTGGTTCATCAACAGCTCCAGCAGAGCCTTTCCAGGGAAACTGGAGGGCTTTCTGATGAGCAATCTACATCTCTTGTTAACACTCCACCAGGGAACAGCTGTGTGGGACACGAGGTCAGCTGCTGACAAAATGCCCTCACTCTATTTCCTTCTGTATTTGCCTCTGTCTTAGAAAAAGCACCACAGACCTCCTTTCAACTCTCTAAGGAAACAAGCTGAAGCACCATTAGGAAAAACGCTGAAGAAGAGGTATCAACCTCAGCCTTCATCCCAAGTCTCTGCTGAGGCAGTACATTAGATTAATTAGGATTAATCTAAATGTTTCTTTTTGGGGGACAGTTATTCCCCTTACATCTCAAGCCCTAGATTTTGCTTCCTCGATGTCTCTTTGAATAAAACTAAACTATTAGCTCATTCATGCCTCAGATCCCATCTCTATTTTTCTACTACTCCACAATATCTGGAAAATGAGAGCGTTCTCCTTGACACATGAACTAAATGGAGACACAGGAAACTGGACTCGTGAAAGGGACAATAGATGTTCTCTAGTTACCAGCATACTTACTGCTCCAGATAAACTTTAATTAGACACACAGCTGGCAAGAGACTGAGAGCTCCCTGAGCCCACCCTGACAGCACCCTACACCACAGCACCGGCTGCATCAACTGAACAAGCCACAACCCCCTGATATTTCTCGTAAGCCTGTTTGAGTAACAGGAGCTTCCTCCAGGCAAACAAACCATCCACCTCCTCAGATCAAGTATGGACAGGCTGACATCACTGCAACTCTGGCAGCACATCTGGGGAAGATGCCCCAGTTGCAGGTGTTACTAGATGAAAAAATTTCAATATTGTACTCAGGGCTGGTTGTTGTCTCTCATGTCTCGTTTACTTCAGGCAGCCATGAGGAAACAGAGTAGAGAGGACAGATCAATACTTTTTTCTGCAGCTGCATGATGAAAACATGGTTTTAAACTTTGCTGGAATATGCCCTCCCTCAGACCTGGTTGCTGAATCCTGGTCTCTCTGATGGAGATAATTTGTGTGTCATGGAAACGTCATGAATTCAGCTATTTGCCCTGCAGTGTCTCCCGTGCCCAGCTCTTTCACCCAGCTGAGAAGGGCCCAGTCTTCAAGCATCCCCAACTCTGTGACGGGGAGGAGGCAGAGCCACAAACACATTTTCACACCGTCCTTGCCCAACACACATGGCATGACAGTAAAACCAAAGCACATGCTATAATATATTCTGATTTATTTTTCTTACTGCTTGATGGCCGCGTCTCTGCCACCAAGCCAAGTGACCAGCTCCAGAGGAATTGTTGTTTTAATAGTTCTGTTTCAACACAGGCAAATGCTTCAGCAGCACAGGGCAATCAGCACCCAGTGCTCATGGATTATGCAACCAGGGTGGAAAGAAAACAACTAAAAGTTTTAAAAAAACAGAAGCCAGTTGACAGCATTCCAGCTTCCCCTTAATACCATCACTTGGCTTAACAATACACCACTAAAAGGTAAAAAGCAGTACCCCGGAGTGAACACTGCAAGCCTTCAGGTCTGTGATGAGTGCAGGCGTCCCTGACTGACACAGGACGTGCTAGGAGGGAAGCTGGTCTGGAATGAGCAGGGCTTGTGCAGTAAGGTATGCAGTTCTCATGCATTTGTGTGGTTGTGTTTACCTTTGCTGCCAAGACACATACAGTTACAATTTTATAGCCTTCCTGAAAAGGAATTAAAAAAAAAAAAAGCTCTCTACAGAGGCTCCAGCTTATGCAAAATGCTGCTGCCAGGATTTTAACTCACATGAGGCAGATGCAGATTCAGAGTGTCACTCCAGGCTTGACGGAGTTACACTGGGCTCCCCTGTTAAAGAAAAAAACCAGACTGATTTTAAAACTGCAACAGCTCTGTGCCATGTGGGACTGTGTCTGCTGGAGCTCTGTCCTCTGGTAAGTTCAGAAGCTGGCCTGGCAGTTATTCCAAATACACTTACAACTGATGTATAGAAGAGGCACAGCTGGTAATTGTGCATCCTGCAGGCAAAATTCTGTCCTCATATCCACAAAGCAGTCTTAGATCATCAGCTCAGGGATAATTAGGAGAAAGAGGCTAGAAGCACATTGCTCAAGTGACACAAACCCTTCGTGTTTCTCTCAGACGCAGAGCAACTGGTTCAAGAAAAGGTCTCGTGCTCTTTTTGGGGTTTTGCCATTATGGTCCATTCCTCAGTGAGTGACAAATTACTCCTTTCAGGACACTCTCTTTCACACCATAAAATGCCTGCAAGTGTGTGGTGACACCCCAAGACAGTGTCAACACAGGAGACTCGGGAGACTGAGACAGGAGCTACTCTGGGAACCTGAGAAGAGAATTTTGCCCTACACCTTGAAGGTGCTCCCAGCGAGAGCCTTGCACACCGGGTCAGTCTGTGGTGCATGTCTGCATTTAAATGTACATTTGGACACGCTTTTGCTTGGGCTTTCACGGGCAAAGCACCGCAGGATAAACCAGCACCAAAACTGCACACAGAGCTGCACTGCAGTGCTCTCGCTGGCAAGCACACACAGGGAGAACACCAGAGCTATTTTGCAACTTACAGGTATGCACAGAGTAATCAAAAATTATCTTTGAGATCCAATTTGCACTAAATACAAAGCTGAACCGGTTGGAATGATGTTGCAAAAATGACCCACAGAAGTATGCAGACCTCCTGGAAGGCTTCTCTGAAAATAAACGTTTAAAGCCTGTTTTGTTTCAAAATGAATAGCTGGGAAAGGCTGAAGTGCATGTGATGGCTCTGCTTAAGCTGTGGGGAGGAGAAAGCCCTTTAGGGGCTGCCTTTATCTTCCCTTGTTTCTCCTACACACACAAATTCAGGCAGGGGAGCGTCCCATTGATGGTTTGTTCCACGGCTTGCCACACTTCTTACAAGGTACTCGTGGATCTTAGGACAGAAGCAGGAGTTGAAGTTAAAATAACGATCCCCTTTTGCACTGCTTCAGCCGTCTCCCCTCTGTGAGATGTATTTGCTGTCTCAAACTGCACACCTGCAAGCCAGCCCTGCCTGCCACGGTATTTCCCATCACTATGGATTTGGTGCTGGTAAAAGCCCTGAATTGGGAACAGTGACAACATGTTGATTTCCCATACCACCCAGGCAGCTTCAAGGAAGCAGCTCCCCTTTGCCAGAACCCTGGTTTAGGAAGGGAAAAACAAGCTCAGGAGGTTGCTGCAACAACAGATGCTTGCAGGAAGAGCAGCTCCTCTGGGCAGAGAGGCAGAGCCAGGACCACTAAATGATGACCCGAACTATCATTCATGCCTTCCTCCAGTTTCTCCCCATCTGTTGCTCTCTTATGACACCCTACCACCTCCTGAAGGAGTTTCATCCCTTCCATCTGCCAGTTCCTCACCTGCCTTCCCTCCCAGCTGGAAGGCAAGAGCAGCCCAGGGAAAGGTGCTTGCAATGTCCCCCAAAACAAATCCACACTGGCAGGGCACTTCATGGGAGCAGCTGCTTCCTGCAGGTGGTGCATCCCTGCTCTGATCCCTTGGGCACACACTGTCTCGACTCCTTCCCCACGCAGGTGCTGAGAGCACTGTCTGTGCTGCTGACTTTCAGGTGTCCAGATAAGATCAGTATTTCTTAAACTAGAGGTGATGACCTCCTCCCTGAAGGGTTGCAAAAAGCTTTAACAAATACTCAATCTTCAGAAATGTTACCCGCTCTCTGGGTTCTCCAGAGGTCACACAAAGACAAGTAAGCCAAAATGTAGACAGATAATGCACAGGGTTTAGGTTTTTCTCTGAAGCAGAGGAAATGCGACGCAACTACTTTGTGTTAAGTCTTGAAGAAATGAAAGTAAAATACCTAAAACCAGGGTTTTTTTCAGTTGCTGTTTATTCTCCAGTGAGTAAGGCATGCAAATCAGGCAGTTAGGGACATACATGGGCAGGTGGAGAGCTGGCATCCAGATTTATATGTCTCAGGCACAACATGCATAATTAAGCTTGCAGAAATACATTTCTGAAATTACACAAACCTGACTTACAGAGCAGGATCAAAGTGCTGCTCTGAATTGCACCACAAATAAGTAATGCAAGTAGGTATTAGGAACAGATTTTTATCAGTGTTGTGCTGACAAAAACTGCCTAGTTAAAGCCTTGAGGACTGAGATCCCCTTTTACAAACCCATCCCCTGTAACAGTACAAATGTCTATGTATCCTGCCTCAACAATGTCTATCTAATGAGATCCTAGTGTCCCAAAACAGGATAGATCTATCCCCAGAGCTCTCCATTCTGTCAATATCTCCTCTGCACATGGCCCCAAAGCCAGGCATTTAGTGTCCACTACACTGTGTCAGTGACAGTCACCTCTCCACAACAACCACACCACCAGCTATCTCACACAAGCCCCAGATACTCATCCCCTGGCACTTCTGATCACCTGACCTGCAACTCCAGCTGAGAATCCAGAGGGAAACAGCCAGTGACCAGTCCTGGAGGTGTTTGGGACACTGGACTTAACTAAAAACCAAACCTCACTGAAATAACAATACCAATTAAATGTACTGCTAAATGTTGGGCAAGCATTTCACATGCTGCCATAGCGTGAGCAAAGTCTGTCTCAGCTGTAGGGCAGAGGTCTGAGGGTGCCCAAGAAGAAACCATGTAGTGAGGAATGCTATCTGATCTCTATACACTGATGCTCCTTTCAGGGTATCTTATCTTCAAAACTTGTTACAGAGCAATGCCACTTCTCATATACAAGTGGAAAAGAGGAGGATTTCTGCTCCAGCTTACTAATGACTTCAGCTTCTGTGGTACAGGGCCTTCTCTAATCAGGCAGGTATTGTCAGGCACTGCCACTGGAATGTAACAAAAGGGAAATGCTAATGTTTTTCAAGCTATGCTGCTCTCCATGTTAAAATAATCCATTACTTACCCAGGAAGGAATCTGAAATGTCATGTTTAAGTTTCACACCTGGGTGTTAACTACCCTCAGTTTTGACAGTGGAGTCAGACTGCTCAGCTCTGATGGGAGCCCAGACTCACGCTTGGCTTGCACAGCCTGGCAGGGTGCTGTCACTTTGCACTGGAAATAAAGCTGAGGATTTTTTTCCCCATGAGAACTAGAAACCCTGCAGAGGCACCTGTACTGTGGGACCCTCTGTACAAACACTCATCTGGCTCGGCGATCCCAGGAATGGGGATGAGCACAGACCTACAGATCCCCTTGCCTTGCATCTCTCTTTTCAAAGACACATCAAGTGTTACCTCAACTCCTGCCACAGCCTCTGCAGGCATTTCACTTCACAGTATCCTCACTGGATATGAAGGGAAAAACACTCCTATTTAAAGCTCTGGTGTGTCCAGCAGTGGTTTGGGTCATCTTTGCCCACGTAAACACGTGCCCTGCCTGCAGGCAACGGAGTCGAGCACCTTTGTGCTGTGCTGACCTGGGAGCTCAGTGCCTGTAAACAAACTGACAAAGTGGTAAACGTGCCTGATTGCAGCCACAAGAAATCCCAAATGAAACCCATGGGACAACTCATATGTTTTCAATTAGGAACGTGGTGAACTTCTGACTTGCCATTTGTTTATGAACTCGGCTGAACTGTGACCATAAAGGGTTTGTCTACAGTCAAAATGAGTTGAAAACCAAGCACGAACAGATTCCAGTCCTCTTGACTCCTGGGGTTTGATTTGAAGCACTAAACCATAAATAAAAATGCACAGTATTATGGAAAGCAGAATTGCAGCATTTCAATATTTAAACTGACTTCTCATAATACCAAACAAAAATGGGTAGGAACATTATGTTTTGTTTCTTTGAATTTTTAATTTTTCAGTCTAAATGAGAAGAAACTGCTGCCATATTGAGTATAATTTTCACCTACCCACACATACCTTTTCAAACACAGAAGTGACCTGTGCAGTAAGACAAAGCTTAGCTTTCAAGCACACTTCAATATTTAATGTGCCTTTTCTATTTCACTAGAATTATGTATTTGTAGTGATCAGCAAACGATACCTTGACAAAACCTCCAGGTGCATCCCAGAATACTTTTGTACGCTTAACACACAAGCTGCTCTGCCCTGCATGAGCGGCCAGATCTTGCACAGTGCCTTTGTGCCCCACAGATGTTTTTGACAGTAAATCCGGTAACAGGAACTAAGGCAAGGGACACTGATCATCAGAGGGCTGAATCTTTTGGATTCGAGCTTCAGTGGCTCCACAGCACCCTTTTCTGACGATGCCAAACACGGGCTCTGGGAGGAAACCAGCGCTCCCCTACAGAGCAGCACCAGGGCTCCGCAGTCCCCGGCCGCGGCGGAGCCCACAAAGCAGCGACGCACCCACTGCAGCCTAAGAGCAGTGGAAAATTCCTTACCTCTAATGCTCCTGCAAACATCCCCAAGTGCACAGCACAGCTTTCAGCTCTAAAACCTCTAACCTGGAACCGTATCAGCTCCCCTTCTCCTGCTCTGCATGCTAACAGGGTATGTAAAGACAGGGTTTGTTGTTGCTTCGAGGACTGACACAGCACTGTACGTGCAGCCTGGCTGTGAACTGCTGGCTCTACACTTCAGGTTGTTTTTAGTGCTGCGTTTCTACTTGTATTAAAAACAAGCGTTGTCAAGTATCATCAGCTTTAACTCTTCCCAAAGCAGGCTTATTAGTGCTCTCGTTGGTAAATTCCAGATATTTTTAGCTCTCTCCTGCTGCAGTTTGTTTGCCTCCAATGTAACAAAGATTTGGGCTGTTTGAATATGCCTCAGAGGCTGGCAGAGCAGAGCTTAGTGCTGCAAAGATTTCTTCTGCTGAATAAAAATGAATAGCTTGAGGTAAGAACAGCAGCACTGAGGTCACACTTTGCATGTTGAGAGAAGCAACTCAGACAGACTCTGCATTTCAAGGAAACTTCAGTTTGTCTGCTTTAATAGTTGGTATAACTTTCCTTTGCACTGGATTAATATTTTAAAGATAGCTACAGAGTCACCTGTTCTTTTACAGGAAATTTTTACTGTTTCCCTGACACAAGAGAATGCTTTTTGTGCTTAACAAGTGGCCTTCACAATTTACCTCTCTCAGATACAGCCCACTGTGAGTTATAATCCCATATTGGAAATATCCCTGCATTTCCATGGAAACAAACTACTGTGCCAAAATATGGGCTTAGCTCTTCAATGAAGACTTATGAACAGGGAAGAAATAGTTGCTTGGGCTTCAGGTTCAAACATAATTTGCTGGCATCTAGAAATAAGTAGGAAATTACTTAAAGCCATAGTAGTCATTAATACAATATATCTAAGGCATTTTTTAGGTTTATCAGCGTCCAAACAGATCCAGCTTCTTATTTTTCTCCATATTCACTGAGGATAGTGAGCCTCCAAGGCTACACATTTGTTTAACAGTGTGCACCTGGGCTCAGATACAGCACAAATGCCCATGCTGGCAAGAAGCCACATACAGAAGTTTTTCTGTAGCATGCTAAAATAAGGCATCCACAAAGCAATGGCACACATGTGATCTCAGAGTTAAAGCCTTCTGTACTCTCAGCTTTGGTTCCTCCTACAGAGTAAGCTGTTTGAGTCATCACAAGGGTATTTGCAACTTAATAGTACTTCTGTTGTGGTATTAAGATTACTAGATAAGGGGGTCGATTAGATTGAAAAATACCTCCCTATTTTCATCGTCTGGCAAGACGAGAACTCGCCTCTGTATACCAACAGCCTGCTGACCCAGCTTGGTGTTATCATCAAGTTTTTAAGAGCAAGAAAACAGAATATAGCAGCTTTTGAAACTTTCCTTACACTGTGAACAGTCGTTCTTTCAGCAGCTTCTGTTTATCACTCTGATTCTTCAAGACTCCACAGACAGCAGATTAGCAGTTTGTCAGTCAGTGATTTACTGGGACAGAGCAAGCAACACATGCTTTCTCCGCTCCTCATTCCCAACGCCAGCATGTGAGATCCCACAGCTCCAGACCTTGTGTGCTCATTACACAGCTTTAAATGGTCAGGCTCTGAAGAGCAGCAACACAAAGAGAGCACGGACAATAACCACTGCGCTGGTATTTGAAAAGACATCCAGCTCAAAGCATAGTCGGAATAATTTGGCTTCTCCATCTGCCTTTAGCTTTAAAACACCAGTGGCTAAACCAGCCTCTGAAATCTCCAAAATCTGCACCTGTCAAACTGGCAATGTGCAAATGTGAAAAGGCAGACAGCAGATGTGCAACAGTCAGGGCATCTCCTGGTCCTGGCTAGGAGAGTTGGAAGGCTTCTCTTGCACATCTACCGATTCCTTTCTCCAGCCACCACATTATTTCTGTATGACACAAAGAACTGCATTATCCAGCAAACTGGGAGAGAAGCAAAACTGCTTAGTATCTCCCCCAAAAAAGCCTCAAAGGCTGTAGTCCTTACATCATGATGAAACTACAGGCAAGCCTTTAATCTAAGCAGGAAAGCCTCATGAGAACATTTGCATTGGAGTTCAGCACGAACAAACAGACAATAACAGCACCTGAACTGACATTCAGATACGTTGTAGTTGTTTACGTTACAAGCTCAGTAGTTTTCTTAAGTATTCAGTTCATCTTTCATGTATCAAGCTCCCATATTTATAATTTGTTTTTCATTTGTGCAATCCAGAATTTTTTTCATAAAAGGTACAAATTCATTAGTCCCATTTCTCAGTTGTGCAAACTGAAACACAGGAACCTGACAGACTCAGCTACAGTAAAAACAGCAGATGGATTGAAGAACCAGTTCTCAATTCTACTGTCACCTTTTCTCCCAGATCACATGCAGCAACAATCCAATTCTACCTTCTGGCTGAGTGTATCTTTTCCAGAGTCAACAGGTAAAGAAAAGCATTTCAAAAATAAGATGAGGGTGTGAAGAACTTTCCCCTTCCAAATTGCAAGGATGGCTTTGACACGAACACCTACCTGAGGACCGGGCAAAAGCTGTTTATGCACATTGCACTTTGTATTAAGCTGGGAAAGACTAAAGCTGTCTTTCCCATGTGATGAGAAATGCTACAAGCTGAAAGCATAAGCAATTTTGCAATAAAACCTTTGCAGTGCACCAAACCTTGGCATTAAATTGGCAATGTTTCCAGGACACAAGCTATATTCCAATCAGATTATGTTGCATTAATCCCATTTGCACACAATAAACCAAGTATTTTTCAAGGCTCATTTCCCCTCCTTTTTTATTGAAACAGTTTTCAGCAGCCAATGATAATTTTATTATCAATTTCTGGAGAACACAGAAGCAGCACTGAATTAAGCACAGGAAAAGCATTCCAAATGAAAGCATCCTGTCTACTGATATAACCTCTTATCTACTTCAGAGAGAGAAGATAAAACTTTCAACAAGGCCGTAACTTCAGAGAAGAAGAGTAGTCACAGAGGAATCTTTTCAAGCACAATTGAGTTTGTAATTCTTACTATCCTTCTCCATCTGCCAATGGCCCAGTGTGAAATTACAGCCAGTTTGGGAACCCCACTGCTTTAGCTCTGCTCCTGTCAAGGGACATACATCCATCACCTCATTGTGCAGCCTGTCCCATTTAAGAGCTGGTAATGCCAAGGCCTCCTGCATTATTTGGATCCAGATCTAATAATTAAGTGTAGCTCACACTGAGTAGGAAGCAGCCAAATAAAATGCTGTGAACAGTCTCCCTCTGCCGCATTTCCAATGGGTGTCACCAATTCCTCAGGCTCAGGTGAGTGTCACAGTGAAGACTCTCCACTGTCATACCTTTATTTTACTTCCTGCACTTAGCAGTAAACACAAAACAGAGAAGGCTGTGAATCTTTTGGATTGCATGCAGCATTTTCCTTTCCCAAAGCACGGGCAGTTTTGACAGTACTGATGAAAAAAGGCAGGCAGACCAGAATTGTTAGTGACTGTTGATCTCCTGGCTGGCTGAATAAGCAGAGATGAATCATTCAGATAATAAATGAAACTATTATTTAGCACACAAAAAATAACTACGAAAGGACCTTCAATCTCTCTGATTTAAACAGGAATCGTTCACTAATTCTCAGTTCTGCCCTGACAGCAAATTCAACCCTGGGTGTAGCGCCATGGCTTCCCGGGGAGCAAGGGCACCGTAGGGAAGCGGCAGGGCCTTGCTCCCAGGCTGGCAGGCAGCAAGGTCAGAGGCAGGGAATGAAGGGCTGCATAACATCACAGAAACGTGTCTTAACCTCCACTAACAGCAAGAGCTGAAATAGCTGATGACTCTAGCTTGCTTTGTGACTCTTGTTTGTTGCTGCAAACTTTAAACAGCAACTACTTAACTAAGCACACAAACCACAGTCAAACCCTGCTGTTCTTCCTGCTCCTTCCACTTGCCTCCCAGTAACACCTAGCTTAAAAAAAGCATTCTTTTATGTACTAAATGTGATTTCCAAACATTGAATAGGAAGGGGCCAGCCAGTTTCATACATAACACAGAGTTCAGAGCCTCTAGTATTAGAGTATCCAGAACATTAACCTTGGGAGATTGGGGAGTTTCCATACACGGAAGAGATCTTATTCACCCCATGAGAATACAACAACAATCCTTTATGGGAAAACAAGAAATCTAAAACCTGTGAGAGTTACTTCAGTTTGCTTTCATTTTATTTTCCCAGCAGTCAAAATGAATTCTAGCTGTAATCACAGTGATTACAAATTCAGCTATTTAAGGTCCATCATTTCTAAGAAGAAAAAGCTAAAACCTTCAGGCTCTTCAACACAAAAAGACTTTGTTTCCCCAACCCAACCATTAACAGTGTTTCTCAACCCTATGCGAGGAAAAAGAGAAGCACAATCAGGGAACACAGGAGTTATTTACAAAAATTCGAAGTTTAACCTAATTTTGGCTTGAAAGTGAACAAAATCACTGTGGAAATGCTGTATCAGACAGCCTTGAATCCTTTTAAATTCTGAGTTAAGTGGTTCTTTAATTTAATAACTCTTAAGAAATGCTACTCTATAAAATAACACATGAAATTGTACTTTATGTGCAATGTAACATGATAACACTAAAACTGCTCTCAGCTGGCAAGCTGACATTCTCAGACGTGCTGGCAGTAGAACACGATCAATGCAGCGTGTGCATGGTAGCTGTTACTACAGACTTCAAAATGGAAATGCCACGTCCCTACCAAAATTAGATTATTCTAGACAGAAAAGATGGTTATTGTAAGTAGGTCCATGTCCTTAAATTCATAAGGTACAAGAATAAAACTGTCTCAAGCTTCTGCAGTTCAAAATACACGAAATGATCCTGACTTCTCTGGTACTGAACCACCTCCTAAGGAAGAATTTTGGTGCTACCAGTGGTCATTGATTTGGAAAGAAGAAAGAGAGACAAGAGACAGGAGTACTTCTTTACAAGACAGGTAATTCAATGTGTATCAAAATAATCATTCTTCTGAGATGTCAAATGTACGACTTCATCAATCTATTTCTGATGTGGAAGTTCACAACAGAAGGGGACATCACACATAGATTTTGGCAGGGTCAATGACTCTGCCTGCCTTCAGTTGTTGAAGAGGAAGATTGTGCTTGGGATATTTTAAAAAACTTTACAGAAAAGTGGCCTAGCAATGTCTGAAAGCACAAATGCAGAAAACTAGATGAGGAGCTAATGACACTGGAGATGCTTCTGTTCTTTTCCTTGGCCTATTTACGTGTTTTGAATGGTCTCCAAAAGGCTTCTGCTCAGCACGCGCCATCTGGTATGCAGATACCATTTCCAGATGTTAAATTACACATAAACTGGCTTTTTACATTGTTTTTTTTTTTCTTTTTTTAATAAAGACAAGTAGCACGTCCACATGAAAGAGCGGGTAAAGGATAACGAGACCAGTCAGAAAACACAACGGGGTCTAATGAATGCACTAACTACAGCATATTACTGTAATACTTCACTTGTCCCACTTCTTCATTATCATTTCCAATTAATTTATTGTAATTGTACTCATATTCTAACACTGCACTCTTTAAAGCCCCTGTAGTGAATAAGTATTTTTTTTCTTATATGCAAGCTATAAATAGCAAATAATGGTCAGATAATAAAAGCCCATAGGAGGAAAGGATGACTCTTAGACATAAGAAAATAAACAGGTAATTTCATATGTTAATTTCCAGTTTGAGTGGAAAAAAGGGAAATGGTACTTACCAGTCATGATGTTTTTCATCTGCAACCTAATTACATTCTCACAACTCCTAGTAAAATGATCTGCAACTATTATCTCTGCTGTACCATGGAATAAGTCACTGGACAACAGCTTACCCCAGAGGGGTCCAGATTTCCAGTTTTCTGCTTAGACCACATCCCATTTCTTTTTCTGCCTCACACCCTGTCACTCAACTCACCTGAATGCACTGACTTTGCCTGTTCAACTGGAGCACTGTGATCTTCCAGCCTTGGAAGCACTAGGTTTTTATGTCCCTGGTACTGCTTTAGGATGCTTGAAACATCCACATTTTTTTCCTTTCATCAAACTAAGCATCATTTTGTGGATAACAACACATTTGCTCTGTGTTTACAGGAACAAGCAACATTTGAGTAAAATGAACAGTCAGGTAAGTGAGGACAGTGCTGAAGCTCTCCTTCTGTCAGGATGAAAATTAACAACAAACTTCATGCTCCACACCAGCCCCACTGGGATCACCTGGGTCCTTGGGAAGTGCTGCCACTTCCTTTGCAAAAGGTACAGAAGTTGTTTTTCTGCTACTGAAGTGAAATCCACAACTTTTTCTTTTCTTTTTTTCTTTTTTTTTTTTTTTTAGGCATTTATTTTTGAACAAGTGTTTTTCATGCACTCCTTAAAAGCACTGCCACAAGACTGTCACAGCTGGGAAACACAAACAGAGAGCACGTGCCTGCAGTCATATCCAGCACAGATTAACAACGACATACTTCGTGACTTAAAAAGTGGCAAGAACTTTAAACAGATGTATAAATATGGTGTTGAACAACCAAACCTTTCATATGTAACTACTTCCTCGTGGATAAAAGAACACAAGGAACTGATCTAAATCTAAACTGCAATTACCTGTCACAGTGTCCAAAACTGCTCCTTGCAACTGAACTATGAGCCTATGGAAACCTTCCTGCCCTTCACTTAGCCTCTGACCCCAGCTCTGACCCTCACACTGTCCCCAGCCACATTACTCATCTCTCATTCCTTCTCAGTACACAGTAACCAGATGACCACAGCTGACATACTGCATTAACCTATTATTAGGTGACCCTGACACTCTACCTCACATTTCTCAGTTCATATACACAACAACTCTAAACTGAAATATTACTGGTGATAGGAACTTTTTATTCATAGCCTCGGAAGTGATAATGAGAAAGAAGGCAGGATTGTACATGACATCTTCAGCTGCAGCCCGTGTGACACTATAACCTAGGAAAGTGGAAATGGGCTTTTCATCTTTTCCTTCCTTAAAATACATAATGTGAAAGTCTGACTATAAGGAAAATGGTAGTTTTATTTCCTCTCATCAACAGTCTCAGGGAACTTGTCTGTTGAGTATCTAAGATGGAGAAGTCATGCAAATAATTTCATGAAACCAAAAGATCTTTATGCAACCTCCCAAAGCTTATCTGTCATAAAGAATGGGCAAATGTTTCCAAATTTACTTATTCAGCTGACACAAGACACTCCCCCTGCCATGCCTCTTCTTGAAATGAGTCACTGAAGTGGCTAACCCAGGAAGGGGAAAGAGGAAAACCTATTCAAAAATGACCCTCCCAGGACACAGGAGAACCTGTTGGCCAAAGGTGTAGCCTGCTGCAAAGGATAAAAGAAATCACTTTGTTATTCAAAGCCAAGCAGGCACAAGGGGCATTGTCAAAATACAGTGGAATCTAAGGAAGCAATCAGACTTATTAAGCTTTGGTTTTTTTGACACCCACAATCATTTGAAACTGTACTACAGTAACACGGCTTGTGACCAAAAACAGCTTGCAGATAACAAATTTAAGGGAAATACCTAAAATGAAAGTGCAACAAATAGTGAAAAATACATTTACTAATAGATGAAGCACCTGTTAACTGGAGTAGCCCAATCAGCTTTTTGCTGTTTTTCGTTCAGCAAGAAGCAATATTCCAAACTAAGTCAGTGTTCAAAAAAATTAAGAAGATACTCACCAGCAAGTGTATAGTCCATATCAAAACCAAAGCACTTTATCTTTTCCATGGCTAAACTTCTGTTTACAAAGACCCTGAAAAGAGAGAAGAAATATCACCATAGGTACACGCATTTTCAAAATACTCACACTTTAGAACAAACACATTCTGCCACTGTCAGGATGTCTGGCTTTCATAGATCAAAATCAGCAAATATACCTGAAAACAGAGGCAAGTCTCATTTTTTGTGAGTTCTCCTGAAGCAAAGCCACGACTTTGCAGAGTTATTCTAATTATTGGTATGCTGTCCAAAGACATACACGCATGCATGCACACACACACGGCCTTGCATGTGACCTGCAAAAATTCCTAAGAATAGAAGTGCAAAATCTCCTGAAGCAAAATTCAGACCTCAAAGGACATGAAACTGGAAGCAGTAGATGCAAAGCAATATAATTTGCTTCATTAAAACAAATTATTACTAAGAGGTCACAAGGAAAATAAAATACAATAATATTTCTGTGAATAAATTCACAACACTTCACTCCTCTTTGGAATTATATCTGGAAATTCAAAGCAAACCCAAACAGATCCATTTTCACATTTTCACTAATACCGTTAAAAACATTTAATAAAGCTCTGAAAAAGAGCAACTGAGAAATATTTTCATATACAAGATATGCCATCTCTATTGTGAAAATTTTTCTTTTTATTTATAACTCCTCTGAAACTTGCCAACTGCTATTTCGTAAATTCCACTTTTACCATTAATGCTTATTACAAAGAGAATCTAGGCTGAATACTTCCAGGCCCTTTTAGATGACAACATTAATACATGAGATCCAATTTAGTTCCAGTAAATGACATGGTAAAGAAATGGGTCAGAGAATACAACAAAAGCTTTTCTTGCTTCCTGTTCCAACTACGATAGTAACTAAGCTGCTTATGTTTGCCCAGAACTTTACAGTATAAAGCAGATCTGTAATTCAACAGGACTTCTCTTCACTGACTGTCTTATCCGAACTTTAAAAACGAGAGTCAGAACTTGTCTGTGGGAGGGATGCCAAGGTTTTCAACACCCATCTCAGACCGAAATCCCGTGCACTGCTCAAGCTGTGATGCCAAGACAAAATTCTCCCGTATGAGAAAAGTCCCAGAGCCTTCACTTGTACTCTGATTTCAACATGTGAAAATTCTCCAAATATTTAGTAAGTGCGCTGCCCTCAGCGCAGGAATTATGCTCTTAGGACACGGCCTCGGCAGCGCTGCCGGATCAGAGGCGCGGCGCAGGGACAGCGAGGCACAGCGGAGACGGCAAGCGCGGAGCCGAGCTCCCGTACGGAGGGAAAGGCTGGAAGGAGCCCCGGGGAGATGCTGCTCCGCACGCACGTTCCGGGCAGGTGGCCGACACAAGGCGCCCGCTCCGCCGGCCCTGTCAATCCCCACAGCCCGGATTTTAACTGCAAACTGCTCACACCAGGCTGCTGTGCGCTCCTCTTACCTCATCTCTCACTGACGTGCTCCTTGTTCAGTTCGCAGCAGTCTGATTCATCTACTTGTCTGAATCATATTACAGAATCCCTTTAAAGCTTCCCTGGTACCCATGCAATTTTGCTTGGATCTGATTTGACTTCAGAAGATCATCGTCTGAACCAAGCCTTAAAGTACTGTATATCTTCTTGGACAGCGTTCTAGAAAACACATCTGTGGCTAATTTAACCAGTCACTGGATATTGTTGTTGTTCCACACAAATCCACTTGGAATACCGTTTCTCTGGCAATAGTATACTTTCCCTCTAACCTTGCACAGTCTCTCTGGGAGTCACTGTTTCTTGGCAAAGTGCCTGCCTTTGACAATGAGGCTTGTCACTAAGGGGCCTTGGAGGTTGTAGATGACGCTCTTTTCTGATAGATTTATTTTTTCTAAAGAAGACAAAGTGATGGGATGAACACTGGAAACTGATAAAGAAATGCCTTTTGGAAATACGAGATGGGCTTGTAACTCACTAAAATTCTCTCCTGAAATAGCTGGCTTTTGAGTAGGTGGAGCAAATTATCTGAATCTGCAGTTTGAATCTGTGTTTGTCTTTTAACATCCAGACAGCTCTGATTTACAAGACACCAAGTGTGAAGCGCTGTTTAGTACTAACTACAGTCTGATACTTTGTATAATGCATATGATTACCTGCTGCTGCTGCTGGCAGGAAACATTATTTATTAACTAATTCAAGCACATAGTTTCTGATCTCATGTTTGTGCAGCTTGTTTCTGAGAATGCAGAGCTTTAAGAAGGAATAACATACCTCCAGGAGACACCAGCAACATTTTTTGTCTAACCTGCAAAGTCCAGTTCTGCTCTTGCCTTTTGGCTTAATCCCTCCAGCAGAGTTTTCTGACTGTCTGAACAGGACAGGAGTAACAAGGGAAATTTAGAGACGCTCACAAGATCATTTTAGAATTGCAACATTTGCTAAGCTTCCCAAATGAGGACAAAACCCCAGGTACAAAGACACAGATGAATGCGCTTACAAAAAGGGTAATATGACAGTGAAAGGCAGAAACAAGGGAGCTGTGACCCAAGAGATCTGTTCCAGTCCAGCCTGCCTGTGTTTATGTGATGACAATACCAAACTGACCAAAAACCATGGAAAGATCTCTAAACCTCTGACAGATTGTCATCCCTTGCTTTTGTACAATTTACAAACTGAACCCAAAACCAGCATACCTTGGTACTGGAGATCTGGAAAAGTTTTCTGAACAACAAAACAAATAGCACCCATTAGTATATTTTTGTTCCAAAATACAACTTTTGACTGAAACATGAAAATTACCATAGCAGCACCCTTTGGTAACAGCTGGTGAAGATGTCTCTTTCTCCACCAATCTGCACTCACTGCCTATGACCCACAAACTGCACTGGCAGGGTCTAATCACGCCCCAACCTGGCAGATTTCAAGGCATCCTACCAACTGATCTGATGTGGTAATTACTTCACCCACCAGTGCTGCAGTGAGACAGAGCAAATATTAAAAAAAGCTAAAGAAAGCTATTACACAATATGTTCAGGATAGGAAATGAGAACACTTTAATCAACTTAAACTTGTATATGCCTTGGCAGATTAAATGGAGACTAAACAGCGGTTAAAAAAAAAAAGGAACCAATTTCACTTCTCTTGTGAAGGCCCAGAGATATATTGGTTATTTTGTAAGCACTCAGGACCTCAACTTTAAATCCTGATAAAGAAGTCTCCCATGAACAGTCTCCCCTAGACACAAGGGAGTAAGCAGGTACTTAGAAATATTTACTCCCAGAAACTGACCGGCTTAATTCGTGGTTTTACTCAAAGTAGTAAATATTTGCAGTGAAACTGAAATTAAAAGCAGAGATTAAATCTCTAGGACAGCTTCTGAGAAGAGCCAGGTGCTTCTCAGAAGCTGCAGACTTAGCCCATTTCAAAGCTGCTCTTAAATCCTAACTGAAGGTACACTCGGCCTGGCTACAAGAATACCGATCAAATCATAGAATCACAGAATGGTTTGGGTTGGAAAGGACCTTAAAGATCATCACATTCCAAGCCCCTGCCATGGGCAGGGACGCCTTCCACCAGATCAGGTTGCTCCAAGCCCCATCCAGTTTGACATTGTGTCTGTTGGCTACAAAAAGTAACATCTCCTCAAAAGAAATGCTACAGAGAAATGACAAGAGTTGTTTTTAATGACTATAAAGCAAAAGCAACCTGAGGGCCCTAAGAACCTCAACCACCTGAGGGAAAAGATCCTCTAGTCTTGAAAGGAAAGGATGAAATAACAAGTTTTTTTACAGCTCATCCAGATGAACAAAAATCAAAGAAGCTTCCAGACTACAAACAGTAGAAATAACGTCAGAATAAGAGGAGAACTAAAATGATCTAACATTTTTAGGCAAGCAAGTTTTTAATGTAGAATAATTTCTCCACTTGCCAGAATCAGAAGAAATCACACTCTCCCTTCCCCGAATTTGTTTTTTTCCATTCAGAAAATAATTACTCTAACTGGGAGCACTAGAGTTAAAATTTAAGCTGATCTAAAAACTTAACAGCACTGGGCAGTAAGACAAAACAAACTGCAGGCACAGCATGAGAACACCCTCTGCATTCCTTGGGCTGAGAGGCAGAGGTGGGTATTGCCTAAACCCAGCTCCACACCTGTCTGCACCCAGAGCATCTCCTCAAACAGGACACTGCCGTTCTCTTGCCTTCATCCTTTCCCCTGGATGAAAACCCAAGCTTTACATTTCTGCTCTGAGGAATATCCCTGTGAGTCTCCTACGTTTTGAACCCCCTGTGCAGTGTGGCTGAAGGAACACGAGGTGTGGAGCACGTGGGGAAGGCATTTGAGGGACCGTATTCCAGCTCCATGGGCTCCCTGAGCACAGCCGGGATTAGGGGAGCAGCACCTGGACTTGGGGCGGCTTAGCCTGTAACGGATCCACACCTTTGGAAAAATGGACTCGAGGAGCTGTTTTAGGGAAACCTTGAAGCATGTTTCCTCTCTAATGAGTTCTTCCTCAAAGATTAAACCCTGCAGCTTGGCCACTGCAGAAGGCTCTCAGTGATGACAGTACTTATTTTCTTTCTGAGCTCTATGAATTGTGCTGGGTAAGAGAAAAATGTGTTGTATTGCAAGGAAGAAGGAACTGCTGAGCATGCATAAGGAGAGTCACAGAGCCCTGAGAGCCTCAACTCTGCAACTCATAGTCCTTTATATTTTTACAAGAGAACTGGTCTTGGTTTTGTTACTGTTCTTGTCAATCAATTCTGAAGCAGAAACCTAAATCCCAACTGTTCTCAAGTAACACTGGAGAGGAGCAAACACAGAGAGGGAGAGAAGTTTTTATTTTATTTCTGCAAAATCTCTAAAGAATTGTGTGCCCTGAATGAATTTTGCGTGTATAATAGTCTTGTAGTTTGACCAACAAAATAAACAAAATGCACAGAGCTTTACAATTAAGGAAGGAGGAACTTGGCACACGTCTCACAATCCCTCATAGCGAGAAAACAAAAATTAACAATGTGAGGCAAGGTTTCTGGAACAGAGCACTTTATAACAAATTTCGAAATGTGTCTAGAAATACCTTGCAGCAATTAGCATTTTTCTGGGCATTATGTTTCACTGGAAATTAAATTCAAAGAAAATTGCAGCAGAGCTGAGTGGAACAGCAAATACAGTGGGAGCTGGCTAAGCATGACCTACGTGTGTGTTTAAAAAAGCCTGTGGTGGACAGTTGGGCTTGAGTCAACCACAAAACAGGGACTAACTAGCCAGAAGGCTCAGATTCCCGCTTACTCAGGGTTTAGGAACTTGGGTTAATCTTCGCTTTATGGACAACTTCCATGTTTTAATAAGCTAGAAGAGTTAAAAAGAAATAATGGGAACTAAATGGATTAGCTTTTAATAGTCTCCCACGCCCCAAGTTCCCCATGGCCTCTTAAAAAAGGCGAATAATGAAATAAACATCCCTCTACTGTTATGACGACTCAATGTTCTCAGTATGACCAGCTAGTCCCCAGATGTGGTCTGCCTGGGGACTTGTGTCACTGCATGACATTACAGTTCTGGTCACAGGTGACTTCCACCAGCAGCAGCAAACTCCCCCACTGATCTTATTTATCTGGCACAAAGCATGTGAGCAGTCTAAAGAAGATACTGCCATATTACCAAAATGTCTCATCTTTGGGTGCTGGATGTTTTGGTAGCTGCCTTAGAGAAGAAATAAACTGCTTTAAATTTTTAAAACCAGTGAAACAGTTCTTTTGCTAAGTCCTGCCTCTTTAGGCAGGTATTGACCATTCCATATATTATTTTCTATCATATCATTTTGGTCTTATTTTTTAATTCTACATTTTTGGAGTTATATTTTATTCCTTCTTCAAGCAAAGATGAATATTCTGAATATTTGTACTCGTATTTAGAGATAGTATTTAGTCTTGAGATAACTTTAGGGGATGAAACAGTATCGGATGGGAAACAAAAGAAGGGCATTTTCCTGGCCACTTCTAGTAACATTTCCAACACAATGCCCCATAATTTCACAAGTCTAACTGTCCTTGCACATATTTATAGTGACATAAAACTGGAAAATCCAGTAATGACTGGAACTTCAAAGCATGATGAGGCTGTATCCAGAAACAAAACTATGAGCACTTCCCCCTGAAATTCAGCAGGAATCAGATGCAAAGAGATAGCCTTGGCCATTTCTGTTTTCATTGTTTGGGTTTTCTTCCCAGGCAACAGCAAAGTGCCAAGAAGCTCACATATGGATTCCATCCCAAAATAACACTTGTCTGCTCCCTGAAACGATTAAAGCTAGGGATCATGGAACATTTACTATGTAATTTCTTTATTATTAATTTGGCAAGTGGAGTGCTTTTTTATAAACTCACCCATTCTGCAGACTTGACCCTCCCTCTCCCTCCTCCAATGTCTAAAGCACTAAAACAAACCAGAGAGAGCCACACGCTGCCCTCTGTCACACACATGCCACCACACAAGTCCGAGGAGGCTGCTCGGACACACGAGGACAGAGCACGGCCAGCAGAGCCTCCAGAGCTACCCAGTACATGGAAACACCACACATCGCCTGTCCAAACATGTCTGATGAAAAGAGCACTTTCAGACTGGTTAAGATTTGTTCTAATTTTCCACCTCAATGAACTGATCATTTTGAAGTGACTTTAAATATAGCCACCCAAACAGATGAACAGTTTCAAGTCTCACAGCCTTGTTTATACAACATTTCCACCTGTTTGCAATCACTGATGATCCAGTAACAATAAAGTGAAGAAACAAGATTAGCAGTGAATAGCCCAAAGTCTACAAATTTGAACAAGCTAAAGTACATCTTTAATCCATGAAATCAAAACAACCAATTGGCAATCCTTTTGCTTTGTCATTATTAAAGTATATACCATTTTTAAATTCAGAATCTCAGTGTAAAGTAACAGCTAAAATCACTTATATCACCACCATTAAGGTGCTCTGAAAGCAAACTGAAGTACAAAACTATGAAGCAACTTATTTCATACTCTATCAGCAGTCAGCAGGAGAATTAGGATTAGGAATCATGATGCCATGCCCTGCACTAGCCAGTAAACAAGAGAGCAAGGAGAAAACAAAACCAATTAGAACAACAACAGAAACCCCACATTCAGAATGAGAAGTCTCAAGTTATTCTGACACAAAATGGTAGAAGCATCCCCAAGTCAGTATGTTTAACAAAAAGGCCATTTCAGCCTTACCGCTCTGTTAAGCCAAAACCACAGATAAATAAATATAAGTGCAAATACCTGTTTCCTGGATCTTGGTAACTGTCAGTAACAAGAGTGGATGGAACACCAACTTTTTCCATTATTTGCTTTAACTAGATGTGGTTGCTATTTAAACCCTAAAGAGCTATGTGAGATAATCCGGAGGGTGCCTAGAAGTGCTCACTCCAAGTTAAAAAATAGACACTAGGGCAATTTGGTGGCTCAGAGTCAACCTAGTTCTTTGCCTAATTACAATCACATTAAATGACAGTCCTCCTCCAGAACAAATGATCTCATGATTATCCTCTACCCGGAAAAGTCAACGGGCAGCACATGAGGGAGGTGGCCTCACAACCACACACACCGAGGAAAAGCCTCCCAAGAACTACACCTCCATTTTATTTCCGAATTAAAATGTGTGCTGCCAATAGAACAGTAAGGCAGGATCCTCTTACCAGTGACCTCTGCTAGAGAATGAGTAACATGTAGCTTGTATATTAATTCATCTTCAGACCTCACCTCCGCCAGGCGCCAGCAGTGTTGTGTAACGAGGTCTGACAGCAACACCAGCTCACCAAAGGCTTTCATTAAAGCTGTCAGAAATATCCTGAAGACAAAACCCCACCACTTCTCTCCCCAACGGATTTTTCTGATTCTATAGTTACGAAAATTTGATTCTGAACATCCTTGCCCATGGCATTCAGATATGATTAGGATATAGTCATCATACTCTGAGTCAGTACGCACTACACCAGTTAAACCAGTCTCAACTGGAACTTCTGCCAACAACTAATTTATGTTGAACATCCATCCATCAATTATGATACAATTAGAAGTGCAGCACCTGAAAAAACACATTCCCAGTAAGAATGACCACAGTAAATTATGACTATTAGAGTGGCATCTTCAGAGGTAATTTTTTAAAAGTTTTTTAAAAGTTTCATGGCCACAAGAACATTTATATATTTTTTTTTAAGGTAAACTATTTTGCTTTTGGAAACTTTTCCCCTTATTTCACCTGAATTCATTTACGATTCAAGCATATCAAATCTGGTGTACTTCATGAGAACTAGAATGTTAAATTGATTGGCCTAGGTATCTCCACTGGTATTTAAGTAAGCATGAAGCAAACAAACAGTGAAACAAGGTTTTTAAATTTCACACTTCAGAAAACTAGGCATTAGTAGCAGCATTTAGAAAATCCCAATGAATGACTTTGAGCTCAACTAGGCTTTCAACATAGGTAACAAAAACCAGTCCCACTTATGCTCATCTGTAAATGTGGTGCAGCTGCCAAGCTCCTCCAGCCTTTCAGATTGGGCCCATAAGATAACTTTGACCAGCTTTAAGGTAAAAAAAAAGTAATAGGTTTAAATTCGATGTTCTTATTGGTTTTGTTTCTAAGTCACTTTAGATTCATGTTTTCAAGGATTTTTCCTGTAGCTGCTGGAGTAAGAAAAAAAAAAAAGAAAGAAAAGACTGAAAGAGAAAAAACAAAGAGAAGAAAAAGAAGAGAGAGAAAGAAAATAATCTTGACAATGACACCATATCTTTTCTATTTCTCTTTTTCATAAAATTTGCAGTGCTTCAGCAATATCCAAGAGTCAGAGCATACCTGAACCTCAGTGAAACAAATTTACATCCTACGACTCATGGCTGTGACCAGCACACGTATTCTGCATCTGAAGCATTAATAAAGCAGTAAAAAATATAATATCAAACACCAAGGGGAAATAACTTCAGTCCTGCTCTATCATGTTAAGTTCGCACTTTTAAAAGTAACATCACATCTGTTAACACTACGACCATGAAAAGTACCAGAAATAGAAATCTGACAACACTGCCTCTGGAATGAGGTTGTTTCAGATTCTCACAATACTGGATTATCAAAATAACTCCCATGAAACTGGTATACCAAAGCCATTAATAGCACAGATTTATACTACAGTCTTGGCATCAGGTTCTCTCATTCTCTCCCATTCCCTCCCTCTCTCTCTCTCTTTGAAAGAGGATAGCAATTCCAAAACAAAAATGTGCCTCCCCTTAATGTATTTCCAATGTTGTGCTTTCCATGAAAATCTGAGATGCTAGCAGCATTTCTGCTCAGTATGTTTTGTATAAGACATTTCTAGATTCTAAAAACAGGTACTTAAACTTTACCACAGACTAATTTTGGACTACCAGATCCTAGCTCCTAGTGGGAAACTCTCCTTTATATGGCTGTACTCTCCTCTTCCATAAGGAAATTCTTTCTTAAAGTAAGGATTTCTTACACAAGTAAGGGTAAACATGATGAAGACTTGGATGTATGAGCTCTTAAAGACAAGCACGACTTCCTTTGGATCCTGTACAACATTTCACAAACTGTCAGCACTTAACCATAACAAATGTTAAGGAAATACTTAGAAAAAAAAATATAGGCATTAGTCTCACTTGATTTCCATCAATCTGAATCAGGAGTAACACAGCTGAAGTTTTAAGTAAATTTATGACACAAAGGTAAATCTGTCAATGACTGCAATAGAGTGAAGATTTTTTTGACAGAGAATGGTATAAAATCCCTCTCTTTTTACATGCTATATATAGCTACATTCATTAAATGCTTCCATATCTGACAAACCAGCTGACAGAGAGATTCAAATAACGCCACCACTTAAAGACATCTTGCTCAGACATATTCACTGGAAACTGGAAAGCTTCAGAAATGCATCACAGGATCCATTACTTAGCCCTGGACACTGCAACTTGCACAACCTGGCCTATCATATGATGCACTAAGGCGTTTTTCTCAAATTAGATTCCATTTGGAGAATCAAAAGATATCTAACACTTCCAAAACACTTCCCCAGAAATACCACCAATGTGAATCACAAATGCAACGTGGCATTTAAGCATGAGGTTGAGAAACTTGACTTCTTTTTCTGTTTCTACATCAGATATACATTTCCCCTTCTGCTGAATATCCTCTGATCATCACACTGTATGACTTCTCAAAATAACCAAGCTAAACTTTGAAGATACACCTCCCACAAGCGGAATACTGACAATTACTAGATGCTGTTGTTTTTAACTCTGTTAACAGTCCAGACATCTGATAAGGAGACAGACTTCATCCACTTTTATGCTCTATGCTTGGAACCTTGAGAGCTGTGGACTAAATTCTTGGCTCAACCAAACCTCCAATGTGATCTTGTAAAAACAACCTAGTGCCTGCACTTTGATTCCCAAACTATAAAGTAAGAGTGATAACATTCCTTTTAATTTGAACTCTTATCTTCTTTACTTACTGTAATTGTTTTATAGCAAAGATGGTTTTAGGTACGCCTACCAGTGAAACGGCTGGGCCCTTGCCTAGTGCTCCTACATGCTCATGTGGTCACACAATAATCACACTAGGTGTAATTCTCAAACAACTTCTGACCCCATTGGATTTCCTCCTTATTTGTATTTGTGCATTCCAGTGTCTAAGGCTCTGCTCTCCCAGCGTGCACTGGAATAATTATTATAAAACCTCTGCCACTGAGTGTTTACTGACTTGAAAGCTTCTATCCAAAATCTGACTTTTTTTGACTGCATTAAGAAAGCACATCCTCACTTGCTCTAGTACTCTCTAGCTCTATGTATCTCAACTCAGCTGTTTGCAAACTCCTGCAGGACAATACTGTGCCATCTTCTAAGCTCTCTTCTACCAACACTTCTATGAGGAAGGTGGGAACAACCTTCCTGTTTTACCAACAAGCAAAAAAAAAAACAAACCAAGAACTGTGGGGTTTATGCTTAGCTTGGGAGCTACACAGACGGCTTACCGGTGATAGGCTTCCCGGCGGTACTTTTTCAGAGCATGTCCATCCATGTTTGCAGGGAGATCTGCTGCATTCTGGAGTCGGTCGCTCCATGAGGTTGTCATCTTCAAAGGCTGACTTATTTCTGAAAAAGACAGAAAAGAAAAGCTTGCTTAAGGTCAAGGTTTGTTTCACCAGAAAGTCGTCTGTTTCCTGGCATGAAGGAACTCCTGTGCCACTCAGGAAGTCCTGCAAAGCACCCAGTGGAATGACCTGAGTTTGCAGGTCAAGTAAGATGCTGCTGTTTGAGATGTTACAACAGAGAGCTGGGAAGGCTGTTCTACATGGCTGCAAAGATATTCCTATCCATTGTGGTGAAAATGCATTTATAAACAGAGACCTTGTTTTCATTGCTGAAAAGGGGTATTTTTTGATGCTAGAGTTACCAATATGCATTAGCTGTAGGTGATAGAAGACCTACCCTCAATACATGAGATAAATTCAGCAGTGTAAACCCTACAATCCCCACTGGGACTGACCTTGCCACTTTTACCACAAAGTGGAAACAAAGAGCCTTGTCCCTGGCCATTTGATCTCTAAGCAAAGACAAAGTCAAACTGATGCTAAATTAGCAGAAACAATTGGAAGGAAAGTAGAAAGATGATCCTTTGTCCTCTGCAGGTCAGACACATTCAGGCAGAGCAAGAACACACTGCAAACCTGTAACATGAGCGATGCAAATATTCACCAGCAGATCCTCACAAACATGAGCACCCCTTCTCAAGTGCTGGCTGTCACAACCAAACCACAGACAGTACTTCTCATCAGAAGGCCCTGCAGTAGGGAAAGAGGGGCACCTTTCCCAATTTTGTTACTAGCACGCTGGGGCAGTCCTGCTCGCCTGCTCCTCCAGCCAGACACATGTCCTGCTGCATTCCCTGGCACCAGGTGGGGTGATGAAGCAGCCCCATGGTGGGTCAGTTCAGCTCACCAGTCCAAGTCCTCGCCTACCAAAACCAACTGACCAAAGCTGAGGAAAGGCTGAGTAGTTCTCCACCGGTCAGCTGAACCCAGGCTGAACCCAGCTCAACCTGCCACAACGCTGTCATTAGAGCTGGTGTGGAGAACAGGGTGGGAGACACAACCCACAGTGATACCAACTTAGGTATTGCATGAAACCACATTCTTGTGTAACCCACACAACTGCTGGACTGCTGGCCTTGGCTTGTTTGCTCTTCTTAAAAGAAACAAAACCACCCACGAACTACATGGGTAATGATATAGCGACTACATCTGGACACCTCTAAAATATGACTGCACTCATTTTACAGAAGGGAATTTAATGATTCCAGCAAAGCAGAGAACAAGTGTCCAAACCAGCACTAGAAGTCACAGCGCTCTCAGTGTCACACGCATGCTCCTCAAGGAAATCTGTGTAATTTTTTCATCTTAAATTTTATTAAAGAGCAACAGTTCCAATTGTCACAGCACGTCTTAGTATATTTATCTACTAGCTGCTGGTCATAGACATCAAACAGAGAGCAAACAGCTTTTCTGTAAAAAATACATTCCTCCTCCTCCTCCAGCATTCTCTGCTTGTCTCCCAGTTACTATAACCAAGGTTTACAAACGCATCTTCTGCCACATCCTAAAGGTCACCAAATTCAGGTCCTGGCAGGCAGCCCAAGAGACCGCATGCCATCGCTGAGAGCTCTCCCCCCGAATTCCCTGCAACACACCCAGGAGAGGAGGTCACCACAGCGAGAGGGCGACAGGCCATTCCAGCCAGCCACAACTTCCACAACAGGGCATGCAGGGAGAATCAGCTTCCAAAATAGCCCCAGCCACAGCCACTAAGGGCTTTACAAGTAATTACCAGCTATCTATTTAAGCCGTGCCCAAACGCAGACAGAAGGCAGCACAGGACAGAGAACTTAACACCCCTCAAGCACTGACCTGTTCCCATTTCGCTTGGAAGGCAGGGCACTGCCTGCAGCAAGGCTCCTCAGGGACAGCAAAGGCTGCTCGGGAGAGGAGCAGTGTCCCTGCAAGGGTGACAGACTCAGCCAGGACATGCAGCAGAGGGAGTGATCTGGTAAGAACCCAAGACTGCAAACTACAGGAGGGGCTTGCGCTCTCTGAGGGTGGAAAAGCATCTACCCCATGGAGATTTCAAGATGGTCCAGATCATCACCGCCTTGGTCTATTTTAAAGCTACTAGCCTAGAGCTTCAGATTCGGATCCAAGAGACATACTCATTGAAGGCCTCTAAAAGGCACCTTAAACAGCTCTGAAAAAACTGTTGCATGGCTGGCCTTTGGACTATTAGATAGCTCTGGGTCTAGGTCTTCCAAACAAGTCCAAATCCAAGCTTCCTGCTGTTTAGAAGGGGTACACCACTCTGCTTATCCAGCCAGACACATAGCAAGATTCAAAGATTGACACCCACAGCCTACACCAGAGACTTCCTGTTCTGCCGGTCTCTTCTTCCCATTTCTTCTGCTTCCCATCACCACAACACCGCATCAGATGCTGACATAGGTACTAAGATAGGACTGCTTCCAGAGGCCACCCATGCCAGACAGCTGATAGTATACACCAATAGTATCACACAAAATACCCTAAAATCCAGGTGGCAGAAGAATTTTAGCAGGCTACCTTTATAATATCCATTCTAAAATAAGGAATCAGTGAAGCAGTTTGAGCTCCTATGTGATGAAACCCTCCTCTACAGTAGGAGAAACCAGAGAGCATCATTTTGTGTGTGTTGGGATTCAAAAAGCTGAGATTTGAGGAAAGCACCAAAATGTGAGTTTACATAATTAAGCAAAGAAGGCCTGAATTCTTTTAATAATCCAGCAGTAGTTTGCTGTAGATGCAATGAACAGAGTTTGCAGGCAGGACAAGGTTTGCAGACAGAGGCAGTATCTTTTATTAGACCAACTGGTATGGCTAGGAAAAATAGACAGGCTCTTGGGTACACAAGCTTGCATGAGTTTTCAAATTCTAAAGGTTCCTCTAATGAAAAATATTACTTCTACCTTCAGGCTTTGCCCTGATTTATTAAAATACTTCTTTAATGTTCACACAGCATTAAGTAACAAAAAATTATGCTGAAAGTTTCTATTACACGTACTCCAAGGCAAGCTTACAGCTTAGCAGGCTCCACTGACACTGTGACAACAGCTTGCTGCCCTGAAACAAACAGTGACAACTGACAAAATATATTGAGAGGGATCTTCGCCACCCAAAAGTCTAACTCACACAAAAAAGCCACACGGACCTCAATGAAATTATTCTGTGCTTCAGCTGCATAAAAATCAGCCTGCTTGCGTGGGTAAGAAACCTGGGACCTGGTCCCTGAATACAAATTCCTTCTTCCAAATAGAGGGAGAAAAATAAGAACGACAGAATCACTCCATACACTTGTAAGCCACTGGAATAAACATCTAAGAAAGCAGGCAGACAGCCAGGCAAGATTCTCAACTCCAAGCAACTGAAATATGATGCATCTTTCTTTAGTTACAAATCTATTTTTGAAATCAATAATCTGTAAATAGCTTCACATAAAAATAGAAATCTTTACATAGATAAAGCATGTCAGAACACATCCCCATAATTTATTGCAAACATGCTCCTTGCTTGTGCTGTCTTAATTAAGCATCTGATAGCATTCATGGTACAGGGTTCCTTTTGAAAAGGTATTTAAATCTCAGCTGCAAAGCTTTGATACAGAGTTGTTGCCCAGCACATATGCTTTGGTCCAAAAGAACATGAGATTTTTAGCATATATTTTGAATTAAGTCCATTTGTTAGATTTTGGATGATTTCAAGGACTATGCATAGTGTATTTTTTTCAAATACTCATATAAATTAAGTAAAATGTTCCAAAGCATTTCTCGTCAAGTTTTACTATTACTTTTTAAATCTTTTTTGGTCAGCAAATAGTTAGAAATTTCTGCATCTGATAATACCTGACATGTTCATGCTAAATCCACTGTCTGCCTCTATTTTTTTCCTGAGTTCATCTTGACACTTTGATGATGCAATGCCAAATCAGAGGCACGCACACTAAACGCAGAGATGAACAAAACTCTGGTGACAATCCCACTGTTTCCAAGATATTCTCCGAGAGCTTATGCAGCCAAAAACAAAAGCATCCCTAACCTGTGCCGAGGTTGTAGCGTACTCACACTGACTCACCGTGCAGTACATCTGCCTCTTCTCACATGTTCTGCTTCAAGAATCATTAATACCTTGGCAGCACAGCCCACACACGTACGTGCACAGCGGAAAGCGAAAAGAGAGAAAATCCTCACACCCAACGTGCGCTACTTAAGAGCCGTGTGTCTAGTCGGAGGCTGTGGGAGTACAGACGAGCCTTGTGACGCCCTTGCCAAGCCTAGAGCATCTCCTGGCTCCCTGCTGCAGTGCTGCTCCATCTCAAGGTGCTTTGTGGGGTCTCAGCAAGGGAGGAGCAAACCATCCTAAAATCCTGAGGACTGGGAAAAGCAAAGGGAGCAGGAGTAGAGTTGGCTTGTTCACGACTCATGTCAAATTCCTGGTCTGGGTCAGGATGTGGCCCCACAAATAGGGCAGGGGAGGGGAAGAGCGATCTTTTCTGCAGCTTAGAGGACTGTCCATGTAAGGGTGGTTAAGAAAAGCAAGTGACTCACTTTCCAGGAGCATTCCGCTCCCTCCACTGAGGGCAGAAGTAGCTTGCACCTTGTTCATGCTAGACACTTGGGACAGCTAGCAGCGGAGGAGGTGAAATCCACTCAGGTTAGCATCATACCTCCTGATCCTCTGGGATGGACAGTGGAAAGTGGCCAGGACTGTGTCATCCCCCTCAATGGCACCTCCCAGTGCCACTGTGCGAGCAGGGGCTGGGCAGGCTCCCGGCCTCACCAGCAGTGCCATTCTCACACCTGCGATCCCAAAGCACTTCACCAACTCCTGTTCACATGACACATTTACGGGCAGCAAAAGTGCTGTCCCCATTTTGTCAGCTAAGGATAGCAGGGCACAGAGAAGGTAATAACACAGAGCAAGTGGGAATCAAATGCAGAAGCACGAGTTCCTCAGTCCCTGTGTAAAAGTCAGTCTGAGTTCCTAGCGCTGTCAGGATGAATCAGAGATACACTGCATGTTCCTAGCACAGTATACTTTTACACAAATTCAAATTTCAATACTCAGCATCAACTGGCAGACACAGAGGTCAGCCTGTACTTCTGTGTGACAGAAACCACAGAGCAGCAGGCTTCTGATGGGCTCCAAGACACAGGGATTGCATGGATGCCAAATGACGCTCCGATTTTATTCTGAACTGCAGCCCTACACACTAGTTCCATTAGTTCACATAGCTCCTTCCCTCTCCCCCACAGCCCTGGGATGACAATTCAAACCACTCTTGTCTTTTACTGCCAGCACTTCTGCTTGATGGCCAAAGGCAAACTGTTTCCAAAAGGTGTTTTTAATTAACAATGCTTTCGGAAAATTACTATGTCCATGACTTGAGAGATAAGCAGTGAAGCTTGTAAATGACCTAAACTAGAAAACAGACTTTTTTCTTCTCCCCTCCTTGTGCCTAAAGTTAAGTTCTTCACTTGAAGATCTTCCACATCTGTATGGCTGCCTCTGACAGCAAGGCTTCATGTTCATGATTGCAGGAAGGGTAAAACACATTCTTCATATTAGAATATTAAATTGCTTCCAAGAGACACTTCAAAGCATACTCTCACCTCATGGTAATTGAGGTTGGCTTTAAGCAGGATAATTCTGTATACTGATTACAGGGTATTAAAGAGGTAGAGAGCTCTGTTAAGAACCTGTTAAGGTTAACCACAGATGTGTAGTGAGCTTACAGGTGCCACTTGCGGTGTCCAAAGATCCACTGGATTACATTAGATTGATAACACTCTCCTTGCTCTGTGGATCATACTAACCCTCCTAGCTCCAAGCCTGCAATCTCTGACACTGGCTCTGACTCTTCCTACAGGAAGGGGGTAGCAGTTACTTTTGGACACCATCACAGTGCTTACATCATGAAGCTGCTTTTTTCAAGAGCGTGCTTTTAGTGAAACTGGTAAAGCATTCCCAGTCATACATTCATTTGACTATGGTCTGACTGACAGACAATGGTAACTCATGGGCTATTTCTGAATGGGCAAGATATAAGAAAGGAGACTTGTACTCATGCCATTTATTACAGGATTTGATCTAATTTCAGGCTGAATTTTATCTCTGTCTTAAAGCCAGATGCTAAAGTAATGTCTATGTATCAAATACATTGTAAAATGTACTTCACAAAACCCTGCTTATTTTACACGGATTTTTTAATCAGACTATTTCTACTGACAACCATACCCACAGAGTGGCTGTGCAGTCCCTAGAGCTCCAGCAATACTCCAGGACCCAAATGCTTTAGACACCCTAAAACCCACAAATACATAAATTTGGAGTTTCTTTGTGTGTCCATCCATTTCTATCCAAGGACTTCTATTCTTTCAGGAATTCCAAGAAGCACTAGTTCATTAAAATATTTTAAGTATTATTTAATTATCATCAATTTTATGGATGTTTAGAATAGAATTTGGAAAATGATGTAATCTGCAGTGCAACTCTGAGGAGCAAACCTCAAATCTGACCCTTTCTGAGTACCATGAGACCACCCATTCTCCTCATCTATCTGCAAATGAGTTTAATGCCTTGAAACAGGAACTCCATTCTCCAGTGAGCTAATCAGCATATTTTCTACATTCCATATAGCTCCTGTTCTCACTATCTCTTCCAGAACTACCATTTTAGTTATTTCCAATTTAATGCTTCTTACACAAAGTGTTTGTTAGGGGTAATGCTATTTCTCCACTTCTCTAACTCTACTGTGCCCCATTCTCCCAGCACTAGAAAAAAAGGAGAAGGACCATGCTTAAGGAATTTGAGACGATCCAGAAGCACAAGAACTATGCCACAGAGAAGAATTAGCAAACAGGAGCTCTCAAAGAAATGCTGCCACTGCAGGTCAAATACGATTCTTGGATGTACAAGACTACCAAGCAGGACTCCATTTCTCTCTCTGTCACTGACACAAACTCTGCTGGAAAACTGTCTTCAGCTGGCTGTCCCCATTCAGAATGACACCGATTACACTGAGAAAGGAATAAAGCTGTGAGAGAGAGTAAGGCTGGAGTGGAAGGCTGCCAGTGCACAGAGAGCAGCTCTGCAGGTGATTTGAAAATGGTCTAGAAGCATTTGCACATGGGCAAGCAGCCTGACTGTGGAGGGCTCTCGGTCTAGCAATGACAGAACAAGACCCTGAGACTGGAAGTTAAATAAACCAACCAGCACAAAAAATATTAAGAGAGAGGACAGTTAGCTATGAAACAACAAATTTCTGAAATACTTTTTCCATCATCAGAGGGCTCTAAATGAAGTGCGTGGATGTTTCAATCAGCCTAATCAGCCTTTTTTTTCGCAGAGTCAAGAATTAATGCAGAGAAGTCAAACAGTCTGAGCTATACAGTAGGTCAGTAAAACTGAGTATCATGCCTCAGGCGACTCTTCCTCACCTTATACCCCAGTGTCTCAGAGGATATGAGGCTGAGGCACAATCAATATTCAGAAGAAACCTCCAGAGTGGTTTCACATGGACAGAAGGTGAATGGACAAACAAAGGCTCTTCTGAGCCAACACCAGCATAAACTGTGCACCCTGACGGCCCTGGGAAACTCGCTTCCTTGGGAAAAGGCCTTCAGCAGCCTGAAGCAGCCTCTGCCACAGAGGTTCCCAAACTGCTGTCCAACGGAGCACCTGCCAAAGGCAAGCATGGACCTGGCTATGAAGATGTTCTCACTGCCTTTTGTTCCCAGCTGTTAAATTCCAGTAAGAAACATGTAACATAATTCAAATACTTTATTCACATTGTTTTGCCCATGAGCAATTGCTCTAGTTGCCCAGAGTCTTGGAAGATTAAAAACTAGAGATGAATTTGATCCCTCTGCTGTAATACAGTTCACCCTATAGAAATTATTCATAGTATATTTATTTTAAAATATTTATCAGAGTTCCCATACATTTGCTTTAGCTGAAAATTGGGCAGTAAACTTTGATGTCAATGCCCACCACAACAGGAACTCAATGTTTGAGTGATACCTGCAAATATTATCTTTGCTACACAGATGAAGCCTGACAGCGTGCCAGCCAAGCTGCAGGTTAACGTAAAAATCACAAAAGGCAGAAGTGTCAGCATGGAAGTATACAGACTGAGTTCTGCAAATCAGAAATGAAAGTCAAGATAAATTTTTTTTATTCCAACTCTTTTTTTTAACATCAGAACAATGTGCTGGCAAGAAGAGACAAATGTAATCCCTGGTACTCAGCAGACAGAGCATTGCTCCCCATTCTCAAAGGAAACTGCAAGTTTCTCTTCCCTTCCCTTGTCACCCCTAAGCAGCACCACTGATGTTCAAGCCTGTTCAAGGGTCTATTCCCAGCTCAGGACAGCTGAACACTGTGTGAGTCACAGTTCCCAAAGGGAAGAAACAAGATGAGACATGCCATCCCCAGAGAGAGAACTGGGAAGCCATCCTGCCACATACCAATTTCAAACCAAGGAGCAACTGCCACTCTAACCTGCTATTAAGGATTATACAACAGTAGCTCTTTTGGCAGCAGATCAGGGCGTTTCAAAACAATGATGCTTTTCATTAGCTTCCACTGTGTTTTGGGAAGCAAACGCAGACGTAACAGGCCTTTCCAGAAGCGTGGTAGCAACTGCCCAAGTATTTGAGATGCACAACTGGGCTCAGTGGCACAGTCATTCTGAGAGCATGCAACCAGGACAGCTTGGATAATGCAAACAGCCAAAAGTTCACTTTATCTTCTGAACACGGAAGGTGAGGGAGGACATTTTTATTGTCTTTCCTTACTGACTGAGCTTACTGGTAAAAAAACCCTCTTGCCTGTAAAGATCACTTCCCTGCTTCATTAATATTTTATAGGAAAAGTAAAGATACTGAAACTTCATTCTAGCTTTTTTCTAGTCTTTAAAAAGAAGAAGGATGATTTTTTTAGAGACACTTGAACCCTCTTCCCTGCAGGATGGGCCCTCTCAACACATTTATGGGCTACACAAACAGATGTGACAGCAGAATCAGCATCTGAACCATCTCTGCAGGCTGGAAACATGAACCCACATCTCCCTCCAGCCTCGGCAGAAAGCATTCCCTGCTCAGCCCCGGTGAGGAGAGCCAACTGGCTGGTCAGCCCGAGTCCCAGGGCTCTAGACACAACACTCGCCAAGGGACACACTGCTGAGTAAAGAACTGGGGAACACTGGCTCCTCCTTCATTAAAAAAAGGGATTGAAAATAAACACTGAGATCAACAGCTGAAAACAAGCCAGTAATTCTGAGAACTGCTCTGTCAAAACCAGTGAGAACTTTCTTTCCCTGCTAAGAGTTTTCTTTTCCAGTGCCATTCCCTCTTCCTCACAGCTTCTTTAAGGAAAAAGCTTACCAAATGTTCATATATTAACTTGGTCTCTCTTCTTTTTGAGAGCTTACCCACCAGTAAGAGACAGACCTTTGACAAATAAACCCATCTTTCAAAAAAACAGATGACTATGGAATTATGCCAGAGACAGAATAATACCCAGCAAAGCCACGGACTTCATACACAAAACTCAGCTAATTTTCAACTGGCTATTTGTTCACAAAACCCAAACCAAAATAATGAAACTCCTCAGCTGTAAAGGGCACTGTGAAAATAAATACAGAAATTTTTCAGTAAGGAGGATCCTGATTCTCTGCTATCCTAACATACAGGGCTCCAGACACATACCAGCCTAATACAGACTTCATGGGCTTCCTGCTCTCATCCATAATAATGGTTCCTCATCTCCCTTCCAAGAAGCCTTCCCTGAGGCTGATCCAGCCTTTCAGGTGAGAACAGCCTGCGTGCAGGCTCAGCTCATCGAAATCGACCCTGGGCTGGCTCAAATACTCTCCTGAAGTGCTCACAAAGGCCAGAATTACAACTTCCTCCTGCTCTGTGTTCCTCCTAGTTCAGTACCTACAGGTACCCCTCCCCTGAATCACACAAAAGTCCTCTTTCTCCCCAAATCAGAGGCTGGCAGGTACCTAGCACTCATCATGGACATGACAAAGGCGTGTACCCAAAACCTTTCCAGCACTGTGTTCTCAGCAGGCAGCGGCTCCCTGCTGACACGAAACGAGCCACACAGACCTCCCGACGGAGCAAGCACAAAGATGGAAAATCAGGGAACGTGAAGACTGTAGGTGTTTTGGAAGTGCTCTTACGGTGTGAAGTTACCCCTCCCCCCATAAGGAGCACAATTCATTACTTTTCTGACCTGTTTTTTTAATCAGAGGCAAATATAGTAATTATAGTCTGCCTGATTGCAAATGAAATTACAAATCTGTCCTAAGGGCACAATAGTGTCCCCACCTAGATGTTATCAGCCCCCAAATCTCATTTAATCTTCACAGATGTGTAGTACCGAGGCACCACTACAGGAAACTCTGCAAGTCAATTAATTTTACAAATACTTTCTTTGCAGTATACCCAAGCTCTTCCAAAAGACTGCTAATTTGTACGGCTTTTGTTAGGCAATCCTATGTGACTAAATTAATCAGTAAAATAACCGAACATCTACAATTACTTTGAGCTCCTGCTAGGTTTCTGGCTTCTCTTTGATAACCTAACTGTGTCAGCTTTATCAAGTGATTCCAAAGACATACATTAAACTGTTTTCCAACTGAATCAACCTCTTTTCTTTGGAAACTTACTATCTTGTCCAAGCAAAACACAAACCACTAAGTTAACTTGGGGAAAACAGTCACCTTTCCATGGGCCCTTCAGTTCCCTAGGTTTTAATGTTAAATCAATCCTGCTGACACAGGAGACTGTTCCCTGGCAGGAGCAGAGGAGGACACAGAGTGTTGTCTCTGCATTTGTCTCAGCATAAGCAGTTCTCAGAAGGAACGCGATGAAGTGACAGATCTACTTCATCAGCTGCAAACTGGGAGAAACCTGCCAGCCTGAGGGGTGAGAGAACATTAACAAACAACTAAGAAGGCATCATCAGCACATTCCTGTTATCCCAAAACCTGAGATGAGAGTTTCCAACACTGAACCTTCCCTCCGGCCAGGACTTCTCTCTTCAGGGAACCTCAAGTATCTTGTCGATGTAGACTTGAAGATGCATTCAACAGCACGGTCTTGTCCTGCTGCAGATGAGCAAACAGCTTGGATCCTCTGGGTTCTGAGATGCCTTCAAAAACATCCGTCCCTAGCAGAGTGATATGATAGCCCTGATTCACCCAGGACTTCTTTTTCAGCGTGTTACCTGACCTACTGCAACCACTAAAAAAATAGAGCTGACCACACGCCCAGCCAGCACAAAGCCTCCTGGGCAGCCACAGAAATGCCTCCTCCTAATTGCTTTCAAATCAGCAACTGAAGAACTCCCAGCCTTGCTTTCAGCGTCACAACATCGGAACACAGTTCTCTGCATGTTCTAACCTTTCCAGTATTTGTTCCTGACCCCACCAGCACACATCGATTTATGAGGACTCACAGTGCGTTTTATTACTGTCTTTGTTAATATCTACTCTCTACATGTCTGTGAAGAAGAATGAGTGGTAGATGAGTAAAACACTGTTAGTTTTTCATCATCTGTTCCCTCCTGATTGCTCAAGTTTAGCAAGCAGAGTTCTTTGGCCTTGGCTTATAAAACTGCCAGTGCAATATTGAAAGAGAAGTTAAAACACATATAAAACAAGAGGTTAAGAACCTACCTAATCTCTTATCACATAAAAAAAAAAGGAAAGGTTAGATTGCAAATGTGTTTTTAACTAGCTCTTAGAAGGACTACAGCGTTATTTTGATCAGAAGTGAAAAAGTCCCCAAATTATTGAAGGCTATAGATGGACACTCCATCTCAGATGACAGCAAGTAAAACTCTTTCAATTTGTATAAATTTGCTCATGAAGTATCACATACATCTGCTGATGATTCCAAGAATTACATTTTTAACATACTTATTCTCTATAAAATCATTCTATTTCAACACCACTATAAGGAAGATTCTAATAAACAACAGAGCATGTGTAAGACACATTCTGCTCAGGATGTCTGCAGTCAACAAGTGGTTAAGGGTACAGGCAAGCTAATGCCTTCTAGAGGCTAAATTCACATATTTAACATAAAAGGACTTAGCAGAAGATTATCTGGTATACCAGTCACTGCTTAGGAGAGACACTTTTGGGAAGAGCAAGCATTTTCAGATAGAGAAGATGGGGTTTGTCTCTACTTACCTGAACCACTTACAGCTCTAGGCAAAACCACTCATTTTTATCTTTTTTCCCTAGCAGAGCTCTACCTTTAGAAGTCTTGCTTTTAATTACAGGTGGAATACAGTGGTCTGCTGACCACGTCTTCCTTCAGAGAGACTTGGTTCACGTGTTTGTACTTTCCTTTAGGCTATGCTTTGTATTCCTTTTTTTTTTATAAAGGTAAGCAGTGGGGAAATGCAGCATCCCCAAACACTGAAAGACTCAAAACAGGCTGTCTTGCTGACCTGCCCTTAAACATCACTGGTGCACTGACTGATGTGTGCGGCATGAAGCAGAAAATGAAATTTGACTCCTGCCTCAGTTTCCAGACAGCAGAACTAACAGATGATTTACCAGTCTGGCTTGCTTCTATGCTAAATTCCTCTTTCCAGCTTCACTCAGCCACTGGTATTCACTGATGAGAAAGCTACAGGAACTGAACTGGAAGAGCAGTTTCCAGGGTCAATCTCAAGTTAACTGATGCTCAGAACACCTGCAATTTATGTTCAACTGATCAGGTTTTTTTTTCAGGGAATTAATTCATCCTGACCTAAAAGAATACACTGAGAATAATACCATAAAAGTGGAACTGAACAAGCAATGAAAAAGAAACAACTATGCAGCTATTATGGGCATCTGTTCTTAAAAGCTCTCAGGGAATACTGCATAGGGTGTCAGAAAGGACACGATTTAAGCAGGACACTTGGGACCAAATTTTACAGCCCTTTCCTGTGACTTATCCTGCCATATACATCTTTGCATAATCTTGAAATGGAATTGCTTTGTAGCATCCAAAAAGATCAGAGAGGAACATTTGAAATACCCTTGCCAACATGTTCAGCTATTCCTTTGGGGGAAAAAAAAAGGTATCTTGGAGACAGAGAAAGCAAACGAAATCAACATTAAAAGATTATTTATTTTTAATTGCAACTGTTCTATTTACTGACTTCCAAAATTACCTATGCTGCCTGCCCTTTACTAGCACTTATTCTTAGATGTTATTATTGGTAATTATCGTGTTATGATTACAAAGCTCTGGCATAAACCTCAGGACCTCTTTGGGTTTCTGAGAGCAGAATATTCACATGCTCTTCTCTGACCTCATGTTCCTAATTATTCACTGTGCATGCCTATATGCAACTCACCATCAACTGAATCAACCCAAACACCAGCTGATTTCAGCTAGTCTAGATAACTCTGGGTGCTTTATGCTAAACCATCTTCAGTCTTTTGAATCCACCTTCCTTTCCAGGTTACTTTACAAGCTGACTAGAAAGCTTCTCTTGTTATACACCATGGCCAGACACACTGCATTTGATGCAAATGCCAAGAGGAGCACAGTCCAAGCAGTAAAGTATGAGCTGATTCCCATCCACAGCTAACATTCTCCAAAGGAGATAGGGAATACTGATTTCAGCAGCAAACACTGCCCGAACAGCTAAACGCTTCCTCCCGAACCCAGTGGGCACGGCTGGGATGCAGCTGTTCCTTCCACAGCAGTGCAGGCAGCAGCTGCTGCCAGGGAAAAGGCAGCAGCTCGCACAAGAGAGGGACGACCCACTCAGAAGGTCTCACACTCCAGATGTGGCCACCACAACTGCCAAAACTGGACCACCCTGCTTGGAAAATATTTTGGGGAAGTGTACCTTCCTGGAAGGTTCAATGAGAAGCTGCTTCCTGAAAATCTAACAAGAATGTATCTTAAGTGTTTTATCTATTATGCCAATGTTAACAGGGAGAACTACAAGGCCTGGGTCAAAGCCAGCTAATCCAAAGGCCTGCTCTTAAATAAACAGTGGAAAACCACTCTACTTCAGAGCCTCCCGCAGAACTACATACAGGAAATCTCTGTTTTACCCCTTCCTCTGAACCAACTGTGCCAAGCAAGGTTCAATGGTAATCTTGTAATACGCACATAAGCAAAATAGCAAGTCTTTGAAAATATCTGAAACGCAGCTGGGAGCTGTGAATACTCTATAACTAAATTAAGCTAAGTTTGGACCACATAATGGCTTCAAGGAGGTTTTGTTTTTAAATAAATCACTTGTGGTGAAAAGAGCTGGAATGGTAGTTACAGAGACCACAACCGCCTTCTTATTTACAGGCTGGGTACAACACGAGCTGCACCAGAGTACATTGTTCCCACACATCTGTTTCTACTAACTTCTCTTTGGAGCCACCTTCCAATCTCAGAAGAATCACAGCTCCTTGGACCTCCCTTTCTTCTTCCATCCACCTACAGAAGCTCTGCCCACACATCCTTCAATTTCAAAAGACAAACCAACAGGTTTCAGTCCCAGCATCATTTCTAAAGGTGTCTCATTTATTGTGGTTCCTGCTCTCCACGTCTGATGGGCTCACACCTTTGCAGAATTTAAGTCAGTTTGAGCTGGTATGATGCACAGGGTAAGAACCCACTTGTTTTCTTCCTTAGGTGTTAAGAGAAGCATGCAGACGATCACAGTGGGGTCTCCAACCTCCCCAGTTTAGTCAGAATGTTATCTCCAGTGAAACCACCAAAAAAGGGCTGACTGTGCTGGTAAATCCCACAGCAGGTATTCGTGCCCAGAGGATGATAAGTTAAGGTCACCAGCAAGCCACAAGTTTCACCTCTACCATGCTGTACCAGACTTGAAAAAGTGACAGGACTAAGAGTTCTGGCACACAGCCACTCACTGCTCCTATGTCTGGGGACCCAGCTGTCCAGGAAATAAGAGCAAATCTGCTTTTGACTTTATAGTATGGTGCACACACTGTTACACATTCAGGTAATAGTAAAGATTCAACACAGACTGCCATGGGTTTTTTAGGCTGAATTACTCAGGCTCCTTTCTCAATCTCATACTGCCATATAAAAAATGTATTTCTCCTAATATGGCTTCATACAGGTCTCCCCAGCCCCTTTTTAGCTCTGCAAACATATGCATGAGACTTAGTAACTACATTTATGTAGGCAGGTTTAGATTATCAGCTGCTTACAGTGGCTACCTTAAAGACCTATGCAATTTTTTCCAGATGTTGCTTAAGGTCTATTTACCATACATAAAGTTCTATTTATTGTATATGCTGGATTCTCCCTGCAGTTGTGTTAAAGAAGGCAATTCATGTTATACACATGATCTCTGTGTAGAGCACACAGTTCCAGGTTTTAGGAACCATTCCAGTTAACAAGTCATAATGATTTAAAAACAAAATACAGCTCATTTGTACAAGCATGATAATCATGATACATAGTAATTTCTTTAATAGCATAAACCAGACATTTTAAATAGGAAATATTTATATCAATGTGCTCTTCAGAGATACTCATAAAGAATAAGATTCAGCACAGAATAGCCAACTCTTGAAGAGTCAGATTGCGGCCATTTCAAGTAACATTTCAAATTATATTTGTGCTGCTGACACTAAATAAATACAATTTTAAAAGTAGATGCAGTACAGACAATAAGAGAGGAATTCCCATGCGCTGGCTTGGAAACATCTCATCCCAAATACATCCCAAAGAGCCAGGCAAGGCTCCCACCTCCCACTCCCGGGCACATTCTGTTCAGTTTTCTCTCCTATTATTCTCACTGCTAAAGAAGCCACAGCTGTTTTATATCAGGACACCCTGTGTTTGTGGGCCACCCCGAGGCAGGGACCTGGCGCAGAGCAGGCACTGTGAGCTCATCCCAAGGCACATCACTCAGGCTGTGCCCTGCTGGGTACAGCGCTGTCCTCAGTTTCCTTTGGTAGAGCTGGAGTGCCCTGCTCTCTTCATGGCTTTACACTGGATGGCATGTGAGTATTTCTTATCCTGAGGCAATTAGTTGCTGAGGTGTTCTTCTACAGGAGCGAAGACAAGGCACAGGCCTGTGGAACAGCGAGCCAGTTCCTATGACAACTTTCCACTGCAGCCTGGCTGGAGACCATTAATCCACTTTCCCCAGGTCGTGCAGCTTCTCCGTGGTAACGCTGCTTTGTGTAGGATTGTCACCAGTGCCCAAGCAATGGCAAATTCCATGGTACTGAACCACCCAGACTCCACAGCACTCCCTAATTTAAAATTCCCGCAAAATCATGGGTTCACTGAGTGCGACTGCGTGACCCCGCCTCTGTCTCTTGCTCAAGATTTTCAGGGAAGAGCTGTGGTCAGCCCTTCTTCATGCACTTCCTTGCAAGTCAGTATCTACAATTCCTGCAGGATTCAAAGGCTGCAGACCCTCTCAGCTTGTCCTGGAGCACCAGACCTGCTCTGCAGCTGGCCTGCGCCATCCCCATGTAGCAGCTCACACTGCAACAGCTCACCCGCCCACCTATCACTTTTCAAAAAGCATTATTTTATTAAGCTGAACTGCAAGTAAGAGTTATGATGTGATTAAATAAAGCTATCTGCTTTTTCAATAAGCATCACTTAAACACCGTATTCTAATAGTTTGCATCCCTTCTACTTCCAATGCAAAAATAACATACTTGTGTATTTTTGAAGGAAATAAAACACTCCTTTCAGTGTTCCCCCAAAAAGCACAATCCCACAATGTTTACCAATAAATATCACACTAAGCTTTCCGGTTTTTTCCAAAAAAACCCATTCCCCTGAAAGTTAAAAAGAAGTCTAGGATAAATATTTCTAGTGATTTTTAAGACGGGTCTATTAGCGTTCTCTTCAAGTTATATTAGGAGTCAAACATGACAAGGAGTGACAGTTCTAGAGGGATATTATTATTATCATCTTCATTATGATGATTAAAAATTGCCTGCAAACTGGAAATTTGCCTGGGAAAGTTTCAGCCTGCATCTGATTTTTGCTAGCGTATATCCCAGAATCATCATATAACACTGATGCTACCAGTGCAAATATACTAACAGGCTGCTAATTTCACACCTCAGCTGAAAACATCTCTCCCATTCTTACAGCTTTTCTCCCCATTTCTCTCTGCAATTGTACTTAATTCAATGGAGCATTCTAAACGCAGTTCGGTGGTGCATTTTGCCATACAATTTGTTTGAATGACGCTGTACAGAGTAAAGGTTGTATTGTGCTATATAATGAAACCACATCTATGCTTGAACAAACCCCAACTGCTGTTAATCAAACCAGCAGGTTCCTGAACGATCTTTTGGACTCCGGACTGACGGCAATAGATTATTTTAAATAGCAGCTCCAGTCTAAAATATGTTTAGGTTGACACGAGCTGACAGGGACAGTGACAGACTTCCTGAGCTAAGCTGATCAGTTTGCATGTAAAACACAGGGGTTTTTGCTCAGTGCTGGAACTACAGGTTCAGCACTTGAACCGAAGATCAAAATGCAGTTTTGAGTTTTGTTTCTGGTTTTCAGTGAAACCACGCAGCACCTGAAAGGACCTAAAAATCTCGTATTTTCAGTTTAATCACTACTGACAAAGGAGTATTTGGATCAATACATTTCAGTTGGTGACAGTGTTACTCTAAACTGACAGGGAAACGTTTCTAAGTGACTACTTAGAGAGCATTTTGCAATCTTTGATGTTCAAACAATAAATCTTACATAGCTAAAAAAAAAATACTTTAGAACATGAGTGATTATGGCTTGGGAGGAATGTTCTCAAGACCACGTCAAAGAGGAGCCTTAGCATCCAGCTTGGCAGTCTTAGAAACACTAGCAAGGGAATAAACTTGAGCATTTCATAATCTCAGCGGTTCCAGGAATTTTCAAAACTGCCTGTGATACAAGAAACAGTACTGTCGTATTAAGTCATCTGGTCTATCAGAGAACCAGTGTAGGTTTGTTTCCGTCATACATTTTGCAACATTATTTTTGGCACGAAAGGAGGGATTAAAAAAAAGAAAAAAAGCGTAAGCAAAATGCGAGCAAAGCAATCTTGCATTGGTTTGTTTTATTTATTTATTTACTTGGTGCCTCGCTCCTGGCTTTGGGTTATGAGCTCCAGCCTGACTCACCGGACTGCCAAGAGCAACTCAAACGGAACGGAGCGGGAGCGGTGACAGCGAACCCTCGCCCCGACCCAAGGCTGCCCGGGACCGCGCTGTTCTCTCCGCGCCCAGGGACGGGGCATCACCGCTCGCCGCCTCTCCTGGCCGGGCGGCGGCCGCCCCGGGGGGACCTGCGGGCGGGAAGGCGCCGCCGGGACCCTCCGGTCCACGTGGGGCGGAAGGAAAGCGGAAACGGAGGCACCGGGTGCCGGCCCCGGCCCTGCTCGCACACACCGTGCCGGGGGCTCGGGCGGCGGAGCGGGCACGGAATCGCCGCCCTGCCCCGGGCGGGGGCAGCTCGGGGGGTTGAGGCACGGCGGGGGCTGCCCTGCCCGGGATGGAACGGGGCAGCGGCGGCTGCCGGGGCAGGGCGGGGCAGCGGCGGGCGCTGCCCCCGGGGGTCTCCCCGCGCCGCCC